>OY796677.1:7235484-7618688 GCA_963680715.1 Tetragnatha montana
GGAACTGCGTCGTGTCGCGGTGTCCCTACCTGCGAGAAGTGCGGGAGTGAGGACCATACCGGCGACTTTTGTTCCGCAAAAAAAGAACACTGCGTGAACTGTGACGGAGAACATGCTGCATCTTCAAGGAAGTGTCCACAGTGGCTGAAGGAGAAAGAGATCCAGCGAGTTAAGGTTCATGAGAAACTTTCATATGGTGAGGCTAAAAAGCGTGTGCAGAACCTCATGCCACAGCTTCCCTCCAAATCATATGCAGCCGCTGTAAAAACATCTTGTACTATGGCCACACAAACAGATGCTTCCATATTCTTAACCCTGAGACAATCTAAACCAACTATAGTAAAACCTTCTCATAAAACAGACGCAATAAACCAAACAATATCTAAAACGCCTGACCAATCCACCACTGCAAAGTCTCAAGACTCAGCAGAGGACATGGATTTCCAAACTAATTTGAAACGCTCATCCTCAGAAACAAACATAAAAGAATATGAAAAAACTCAAAAAAAACCAGTCCCACCCAGCCCACCCAATGCCCCTTTGACCTCTTTGGAGGATGTGGAAGCTGCAGTCTATGTGCATTCCCTCCAGCAAAAGGACCTTCTATTGAAGGAAAAAAAACCAAAATTCACAAAGATTTCGTACAACCCATTAGGTCCCAAAAATTCAAAAAACACCCAAAAGAAGGATGGGTAAAATAGTTCAGTGGAACATTCGTGGTTTCCGCCCTAACCTAGAGGACTTGAAACATCTGGCCAATACTCACTCACCAGTGTGCATCGCCTTGCAGGAGACTTTCCTGAAGCCTTCCGACTCGGTTCGTTTGCGGGGATTCTCTGTCCTCCGCAAGGACTGTGAGTCTGGCGGTAGAGTCTGTGGTGGAGTGGCGCTTTTAGTCGCCCACTCGGCTCCCTTTTCTCCCGTCGATCTCCAGACGTCTCTGCAGGCGGTTGCAGTGCGGCTCACTATGACCTCGGCCGTCACTATTTGCAACGTATACTTACCACCTGGTGTACCAGTTTCATTTAGAGATTTAGATAATCTCATCTCTCAACTTCCATTACCCATTATTTTAGTTGGTGATTTTAACGCTCATCATGTAATGTGGGGATGTCGTGATGTTAATGCTAGGGGGCACATCGTCGAGCGACTGTTTACAGAGCTAGACGTAGCCCTGCTTAACGACGGATCCCCCACCTACCTTCACTCACCTACACATTCTTTTAGTGCCATAGACCTTTCTATCTGCTCACCTTCACTTCTCTTGGATCTTACGTGGCAGGTCCATGAGGATCCTCTGGGAAGCGATCACTTCCCCATTGTGCTCTCCTTTGCTGCTCCTACTGCAGGTTCTTCTACCCGCCCACCGAGGTGGAAACTGGAGCGAGCCAAATGGGAAGATTTTAAGAATCATGCTGTCATTACAGAAAGTATGGTGTTATCTGGCACTGTTGAGGAGGCGGTTTTATCTGTGACATCTACAATTTTAAATTCAGCTCATCTTTTCATCCCAAAGAGTTCCTCTAGGTTACCTAAATTCCCCAAACCATGGTGGAATTACGAATGTAAGGAAGCCCAAAAAGCTCAAAATAAAGCCTGGAACAGGTTTAGACGGTATCCTTCTCCGGACAACCTGTTAGCACTCAAAAAGGCAAGAGCATACTTTCGGAAAATTCGAAGACAGAGTCAGAGGGAATCATGGATGGCATACGTCAGCAGCGTAACGTCGTCCACACCCTCTAAAGACGTCTGGAACCGAATCCGGAAGATCAGTGGCAAATTTGGTTCACAGCCTATATCTATGCTGGAGAACCATGGCATTATAGTCAGTAACATCCCTGACATTGCCAATGCATTAGCAGAGTCTTTCGCCTCAACATCCAAAAGCGAAAACTACCCTCCTGCGTTCCAAGCGCTGAAGCAGAGAGCAGAGCGACCGAGATTGGACTTCGGTTCTTCAACCGAAGATTACAACTCGTCGCTGACACTGCTCGAACTTCGCGTGGCGTTGCATCGCTCCGGGAACTCAGCTGCAGGTCCTGATGGAATCCACTATGCCATGCTGAAAAATTTGTCCGACGATTCTCTTCTCTCCATTTTGAGTCTGTTTAACAGAATCTGGAAAACTGGAATTTTCCCAGTTCAGTGGCGACATGCTCACGTAATACCTGTTCCAAAGCCAGGTAAAGATCCTACATCCCCATCTAATTACCGCCCAATAGCTCTGACGAGCTGTTTGTGCAAACTGATGGAGAGGATTGTTAGTGCTAGGCTTCTATTTTACATTGAGAGCAGAGGTTTACTTTCGCCACTACAGAGCGGCTTCCGCAGACATCGCTCAACTAATGACAATTTGCTGAGGCTAGAAACAGCCGTAAGGGATGCCTTCTTTCGTCAGAAACACCTATTGGCCGTGTTTTTTGACATTAAGAAGGCATACGATATGACATGGAGGAGAGGTATCCTCCAAGACTTGTATAATTTTAATATAAGAGGCGTCCTGCCCAATTTTATCAAAAACTTTTTAGAACATCGCACCTTTCAGGTGCGACTGGGATCATTTCTTTCTAACACTTTTATTCAGGAACAAGGAGTTCCGCAGGGTTGCATTTTAAGTGTTTTACTTTTCATCATCAAGTTGAATGGCATCACTCATCTCATTAACCAAGATATTCAGTGTTCACTATATGTTGATGATATTCAAATTTCCTACTCATCATCATCTTTGGCCATAGCTCAACGCCACTTACAATGCACTATCAATAAAATGAATAAATGGGCATTAGAAAATGGTTTCGTGTTCTCTGCGGAGAAGACCTCATGCGTTCATTTCAGCCGAAAAAGGGGTCTCTTCCCTGATCCAGAGCTGCGCTTGGGAAACTCTATCATCCAGGTTTCCCAAAAAGCGAAATTTCTTGGGGTTATCTTCGACAGAAAGCTCCGTTTCCACCTCCATATACAGGATCTTAAAACGAGATGCCTAAAAGCCCTCAACTTGTTGAAAGTGTTATCTAACACTCGATGGGGAGCGGACACGACGTCCATGCTCCGGCTATACCGTTCATTAGTACGGACTAAGCTGGACTATGGTTCGGTCGTGTATGGCTCGGCTTGCAAGTCTCTGCTGCGTCTGTTGGATCCGGTTCACCATCAAGCACTCCGGATTTGCTTGGGTGCTTTTCGCACGTCCCCGGTAGAATCTCTCTATGCTGAAGCAGACGAGCCTCCTTTGAACTTGCGTCGAAATTTCCTGGCCCTTTCATATTTCATTAAAGTGAGATCATTGAGTCATCAGCCTGCTTTTAGATTTTTGTTTGACTTAAGCTTACATTATTTCGTCATCCATCGCAGTTCACGCCTAAACCCACCTCCATTTCAGTTCCGTGTGAGACAATACATGTCTGACTGGGATATTGTTTTTGAGAAGATAGCTCAAACTAACACAGCGCTACTTCCTCCATGGGAGCGAGCTCCCCTTCAGGTAGACTTCTCCCTTTCCCGCTGCAGGAAGACACTCCCTAACTATGTGTTCAAAGCCTTATATAGGGAGCATCGAGGGACGTACTCGGACTTCACCCCAATCTTTACGGATGGGTCAAAGTCCGATTCACACGTAGGGTCTGCTGCCGTTTGCCAGTGCGAAACCCTAACCGATGCCCTTCCTGTTACAGCCTCCATCTATACTGCAGAACTGCACGCAATCAGGCTTGCCATCGAACACGTATCCCGGTCCTCGCACGTAAAAGTGGTCATTTACACAGATTCATTGTCATCACTCAGGGGCATTGTGTCGCATAATCCATCTAATCATCCCATTGTTCACGACATTTTAAATTCCATGTCCAATTTAATACGGACTGGGAAAGAGGTCATGTTTTGTTGGGTCCCTGGCCACGCCGGGATCGCAGGCAATGAAGAGGCTGACAAGCAGGCAAAGACAGCTACAGGAAATTCTGAGCGTTTTCCCGTCCCCTTCATTGACCTTAAAGCGTTTCTCCGGTGGAAGCTTCGTTCTGTGTGGCAGACCAGCTGGGACACTCAGCTGGAGAACAAGCTTCATTCGATCATGCCACTGATTGCTCCTCGTCGAGATTCTTCTTTGAATCGCCGAGAGGAAGTAGTGATCAGTCGGCTGCGAATTGGCCATACTCGTTTTACTCATCGTCACTTATTATTTAGGGAGCAGGCCCCCATTTGCAGTCATTGTTCTACAGTTTTTTCAGTTTTTCATATTATGTGTGAGTGCTCTCATTTTAATGGTGTTAGAAACCGTGTTTTTAAAACCTCAACTTTTAATTTGTTGGATGTTTTAGACCGATCATCAAATTTTGGACCTGTTTTCAGGTACATTCGTGCCATAGGTTTTATGCATCATGTTTAAATTTTAACTAAAATGTTTTAAATGAAATTTTATTCTTACGCATAGAGTGCGTTCGACAAGGGTTTTTTCAGCCTAATCTTTCGTTTTGTTTTATTTTTTGATATGTCTTGGTTGGCACAAAATGTCCCTATCGGGGCCTTGAGCCATTAAACCCCAACCAACCAACCAACCATGAAGACCTATGGGGAAGAATGGTTTTTGTCCATACCCCGATAAATGTTCCGGGTAAATGTCTTCGGGTAAAACCCCGATAAATTTTCCGTCCAATTCAGAAATTCCACTTCCTTTCCGCAATCTATCACTTGGAATGGAGATGGTTTCTCTCTGCTCTCACGAATTACTTCTCGCCAGTCCTTGGGAACCTCTGTACGTAGAACACATCCCTATCGCACTCCAGGTAAGAGTAGTTTTTATTTTGGCCGAAGAAGAATCGCTAAACACGTGCAAGTCTCGAACCTCTGGTGACAAAATTTTGTGTATAAAGGGGTGAACCATAGAAGAGACGTCGTCACACCCTTTCTTGGCCACAGACTCGTCATACGTGTAGAATACGGCTTGAGAAGAACTTAACGTATGGGTATTGAAACTTGTCTCTGCGTCCAAATAAAATTTTCTTGTCTTTCTTATGGAATAGTGGGACTTCCTTCCTTTCAGTGAGCGAATAAATTTTAAAATTTTTTGTGAGTTTCTTTAGACAACTTTTGTGAGGTCGATTTTTGTGAGTTTCCCTCTGATCAATGGGACCTGTCCCCGTTACGGCAAGAAATTCTCGAATGCGTTGAATACGACCCTGTGATATTCCATGGAGAGAAATAAAAGCCTTTTTACATACAACTTTATCAGTCAAAATGCCGTCTTTATTGAGTGCTCGAATCCTGTATAAAAACGAAGCACTGTGCTCACGAGATACTACATCATCGTCTGATCTTGAACGACGTCGATCAACAGGTAAAACTGTAATCAAGCCATCACTCAAGTACAAACTTTGCTTGTATTGATCAGTTAGCTGGTTAAATTCCCTTAAAATGCGGTTTCTCTCAGAGTATGATGTTATTAAAACATTGATATTGTTTGCACTGGACCAGGAGCATGGCTACTCGCTCGCAACACCTTCGAGGCATCGGATATTCTCCTTGATTTTTTCCGTTTTTTAGTCCCTCGATTGTCTACACTCTCGAGAATATCTCTTTCATCACTAGAATCCTTAATTTTAACAACTTTAATAACACGCAAATACAAAATTTATCCAAGTAAAACCTTAATATGCTTAGTACACATCCATGGACGTGTATAAGAGGGGGTCCAGACACCCCCGTTAGCCTAAACCTTATGTCAGCCAAACAGAAAGATTCCTGTCCTAAATATCCAAAAAATGAGTGAAAATACAACTTTTTCAGGTATATTTCACAAAATTTTCTGGGGGAGGACCCATAGACCCCCCCCCCTTTTTACTTTATCAATTAGTATCATTGTTAAATTTGTTGTTTGTCATGTTATTGGTAAAAGTGTGAGATTCCTTGTAAACTTCACTTGATTCATAAGAAAACTCAAGGTACCTATTGCAACCTTTGCATAAGACTATCCTTATTATATACTCTCCAGAGGAATATGTAGTCTTTATCCTTTTGCCATGCACAACATTTTCCACTTTTTTGAATGGATATCCGGATCGGGTCTATGATCACCATTTTCACTCACCGTCAAAATCACGGAAGTATGATGTTCTAGACTCGCTATAAACATAGCACAGCCGGAGCATCTAACAACAGGGTAAGGCTTGAAAAGTACTCGCATGGTTCGATACAAGTTCTTTATCTGTGAAAGAAAAAATTTAGTTGTTTTCAAATAGTACAATATTGTTAATAAGAAAAACAGTATAATAGAATAGTTTTCATACGAATTCCAGAAGCTCGTCCAAGCCATGCAGTCTCCATTAAATTTAATAATATCTAACTTTGGTAAACGCACGGTTTGTTTACTTGTACTTGCTACCTCCCTGTTAACCTCCTCAACGTTAAGCTCCTTAATTTTCTTACTTAGTCTACACTTCCACAGCGCAACCTTATCTCTATACTCTTGTACACATTCAAACTCCATATCAAAATTTTCGGGTTTCAAAAACTTTTTGATTTCAAGATCTAACTTACCCAGTTGGTCTGATTTTGCCATCAACAAGCTCAACCATTTGTCAGCGATGTTTGCATCTTGTTTGATTGCATACTCGTCTTCTATATTTTTCTCCAACTTCGTCATAGCCATCCTCACCACTTTCCTTTCTGCCTTCAGACTCCATCTTCGTCCAGTAAACTCCTAAGCGTTGTACTGTGCTACCCTTAAACAATCCACTTCAATGACACCAATTTGTCAGCCTTGTGCTGAATGCGTAGGTTGTTTTTCGTATGTAAGGTGCAGCAACATTAATAGAAATAGTTTTATTTACAAAGGAATTTAGAATAACTATTTATAGACTATTAAAACCGTTTAAATCCATCTTCATATTGTCGTTTTTCTCATAACCCATCGCTCTTCCCTCCTCTTTTCAAAAAACCCTCCCTCATTCACGTTTTGTGCTATGGGTTTTTTCCTTCAGCATTTTACTCTTGCCGGTATGACAGCCATGGTGCACTCGTCCCACACAATCAGTTTATATTCCTGAAGCAGTTGAGCCTTTCCTGTCCCTTTGCTGATGTTGCACATTGGGTGCTCCTCAATTTGTAGATTAAGTGGGAGTTTCAGAGTGGAATGAGCCGTTCTTCCGCCATCTAACAGCATAGCCAGGGCAACATCATTTCTTAGACGGACCTCAGCCAGCAAGATGTTCAGCAGGAAGGTTTTTCCCGCTCCCCCGGGTGCATCTAAGAACCAAATACCTCCATTTTCTCCGTATATGTGACTTAAAATGATGTCGTAAGCTTGCTTCTGGTCTACTGTCATTAACGGCTTCTTTTCGTCCAGATATTTTTCGAGAACGCTGACGTCGTAGTTCTTTTCGATGCATACATCCTTTCCTTATCGAATACTTGATTTTTCCGATCAGGAGATTGTATGCCAAGTTGAAGGAGACTCTTTTCGTCAATCGAAATACACGCATCCTCCAGAAGTATGAGAGCCTGGTTGAAAATTGGAGGTGTATAATTAACTTTCACGGTGGTATTCAATTTTTGAAAATTTTTCAAAATATCTTCGCTCAGGCTTTCGTGATGAACTTTCCAGAGACTTTGAGGGTTTGAAGGAGAGCATGATGTTAAAATTTCGGCGAAGAGATTTCTCAGTTGTTTCGGGAAACTTGTAGCCGATGCCTCTTCCATGGTTTTGTCCCAATTCTCATCAGATTCAAGCAAACCGTGTTTCTGGCATGCTTCCCTGTAGCTTTCACACGGTTGTCTTTCGAAGCTTTTGAGGTCTTCGAATGAAGTGGGACATTTTACATGGTGGAGCAACAAAAAGCATTCCGAGTTACTTGGATGGACGGTGTAGACTCGGCCGATGGCATTGCTCATTCGCACGTCTAGATATTCCGAAAGTCTCACTCCCTGCTTTCTCCTATTAAGCGTCTTCTCTCTCCCGTTCCAAGTGATGTATTTTTGAACTTCGTGGTACATCAAAGGTTTCGCAAAGGGATCTTATTTTGTTGGCACAGCTGGAAGAATGCTGTCAAGGAAGTGTTTGGGGGCCGTTCTGCTTTTTCTCGGGCATTACCTTCCGTGAAATAAACTCGTTGTCCATTTTCAAGATGAACACTCCAGTGGATGAATCTGAAAGTGGAAGAGCCGCCAAACTGCCTCGTTGCTGCTTATATATCTCCCCAATTGGTATTGTGATACTTCATCCGATGAGTTTTCAGCTGACAATCCATACACCGCCATGTCGCTGCCTTTATTAACATATTTACACATCTACTTTATTGTTTGCACTGATTGACGGAATTTTACGTTGATGTGGCAGTCGAACATTTTTGAAAGGAGAGGGCAGTAGGGAACAATCCATCTGTTTTTTATTTCGACTTCTCTGTTGTTCACCTTAGGCGTTGTCTTGAAACCTCCATTTTCTGTTCCACGTCGTCTGTATAAAGGGTATCCATCGTTATCAAACTGAGTTTCCTGTATCAACTGTCTCGGGTAGTTTTTGCAGCATTTTTTATCTTTCATGCAAGGGAACTTCAGATTTAAAGGTCCACACGGCCCACGTATCATGTTCTTTTCAACAATTTCGAAGAGGAGAGGGTCTTTTTGAGGATCTGGGAAAATTCTGCAGAGATGACAGAATCTATATGGCTTGGTCTAATTTTCTCCTTAAGCCTCACCAATATGTGAGAGTGTGGAGGACCACGCTTCTGCCACTCTACAGAATACATCCACATCCAGCATTGAGTTTCGCCGAATATGTGGCTTTTCGTGATCACGTAAAGAAGTTTCATGAGCTTCTGTTTAAAGACTTGTGCTGTTAAATCATGCCTATCTATCCACAGCAATCCAATTTCCACGAGTCACGACAACAAATCGACAATATGGCCGATGGAGGAACAAGAATCTTGATTCTCGGTTCAATTAGGCCGCACCGCAACCCGTAAAATCTTTCACCGTAATCTCGGTGAAACCATATTTTCTTCGGTGGCAACGATTTTGCATAGCACCGAAATTCTGGTGTGAGCCTTAAAAACTCCAACATTTCACCACCATTCTGGGGAAATATTGAACTGTTTTTTTTTTTTTAACAGTGTATGGTTCCTTAGATCTTTCTTACCACAAAAAGTCTTGTTGCATCGATTGCATTGCTCATCCGAGTGAATCCGTAAATGTACAGTATGACTACTCTTTCGATTAAAGCCCTTGCTGCTCAGTTGGCAAAGATATGGTTACTCTCCCGAGTGAATCCGAAGATGTCTTGCAAGATCGATCTTTTGGACGAAAGATTCGTTGCATTGGTGACACTGAAACGGCCGATGGTCCTTTTGAAACTGAAGATGGTGGTTTAGATTGTCATTCACAGTAAAGGACTGACAATTACACAAACTAGTCTAATATATCTTCATCCATTAAATACACAAAATAGACTAATAACAGGATCCCATAGATCAGAGGTCAGGCAAATTTAAATTAGAATTACACTCAAGGTTCTCATTGTTCTCTCTGAAAAAAAGAGAAAAATATCATGAAAATCATCCAACATTAGACTATTTGAGCAATGCATAGATAAATATTGGGTAAAAATATCTTGCTTGAGTGCCAGAAATTAACATTTTGGAGGGAAAAAAATCCTTCTCAGATATCCAGTCACCATTTCTATTAACTCATTCTAGCTGACTTCAAAACAAGCCACATTTGTGTATTACATTAATGATTCTCAACCTGTGGTCTATTGGACGTTTTTAAGTGGTCCCTAATAATGGGGGTTCTGTGCCATTAAACTCTTACCATACCATACCATTTATATTGGCTTGAAAAGTACTTACTAGTAATTTTATATTTTACTATCATCATCTTCTGTGGAACAAATGAAATAGCCTTTCGAATGAAAAACAATTATGGAAATCGTATGCTTTCGTAAGATGAATCTATATTTATGTGGTAAAGAAAATTGAATAAGAAGTTACAAAAATGAAATAAAATAATCGTGGTTTGAAGCTATTTTTTATTTAGCCAAACTATTGAATTTATTTGATATACGTGCCAAAATTGACTTTGCATATGCCCCCATACCAGCGCTAGAGACATTTTAAAAATTTCGACTAAGCCATTGAAAGTGAATTACTATTTTATTTTTTTTTTGTAAAGTGTTCACTTTTTTTAATGCTTTTATAACTTTACCATGGGAAAATCTAAACCTGAAATTTGCAAACTTAAATACTGCTTAAACACCGATGCTGACACCTTAGCTGTTCGGCGGACTTGCCACCATCCTCCTTTGGCATCAGTGCCGAGCTTCGTTGCACACCTGCTCAACCGACAAGCTCGGCTGCTGAGCTACCTTTGAAACAACTGATCCCGTCCACCTCCTGTTTCAAGCTGTGATCGGGGTCCAAGCTTCGTTATTCTCTGAATTTTAGAACCTCTCCCTAAAAGATCCTCAGGGCACTGAAATGAAGCTTGAACGCTTTTGAAAACTCCTCAAAGCCCCGTTTTCCGTGTTTTACCGATCACAGATCACAAGTCTTGAACTGTGTTCGGCCAAGCTTAGGTTTCTAGCATGCCAAAGCACTATAGTTCATAACAACAGAGCTGGAGAAACTTTTGCCATGCAGTTTCCCTTTACTCCCTCCCTTTGATTCATGGAATATCTAGCTAACAAAATAAACGGAAGCTCGTAAAAATTTTTATTTATGAATTTATCGAAGAAACGGTTTCAACTCATTGCGGTCAATTGTAGGGAGTGCAAATAAGAAATAAAATTATTTTTGAAAAATTTTACTTGAAGTTCTTTCTACCACTAGAGAACGAGGAGGGTAGTGGGGGCGGGACACCTGTTTGTGGGAGGTCCTTACCGGGGCTAGGGGAGGGCGCTCTTTCGAACTTAGATGGCTGTGCTGGAATGAAAGGGCAAAACCCAGACGGAACGCCCGATGTCGGACATTCCGGACAAAGGGAGAATCCATTCGGTCTGTCGGTGGTCGAGTGGTGACCGTTACAGAAAACGGACATTTGGAAAGACCCCCTGCACATAGAGTGACGGGGGCGTTTCACCGGGGGGGGGGGCGAAACAGGTGTTTTTCTAGGGGTGTTGACGAAAGTGAGGTTATGAGCCGGAAAACGGTCGAATTGTGAATTTTCTGTTGTTTGAAAAAAATTGAGAAGCCTTCGTACGTGAACACCTTTATAACTTTTGCCGGATTTTCTTTTACAACTATAACACACTTAAATCCTGTTTTTTTTTTTTAAATTCAGATTTAGGCTTGGTAGTTAGGTAAAAGTCCCATGGGGCAAGGTGAGGTGAAAAAGTTGGATGATCTAACTCTTACTCTGGGATGTGGTATTTGGCTAAAAGCGTCTCGTAAGACACTATACAGAATAAACTGGCGCTAAGTGTTTATGGAGTTTCAATGACTTGCGAGTTAGAATTACTATGCAAAACTTGTCTTGAGCATTATTTGTCAATTCAAACAGTTTCATCAATTGCACAAATACATAAACAACTGTTACATCGGATCATTTTCAGTAATTTTAACCGTTTTTTGACGAGAAATGGCTTGTAGCGGTGTAAATAATTTTCCTTATCTTTGCAGTCATCTTGAAATCACTTACTTAACTTTTGACCTAATAATAGAAAACAGCTGATACAGGAGATGCTTATAGATTAACTGATATTCATTTTATTTATGCAGTGTGTTTCATAAATCCAAAATTTAAGAAAGTGGAAAAATTTTTAATGAAGTCATACATAATTACCTTCGAGCAATCCTAAACTTGGCTTGTATAAACCAATCACTGACAGCATCTCTTATTACGTTTTCTTTACCACTATCTTAGAATGTCTGTAAACAGACTTTTGAAATGAAAAATATTAAGAAAAAGAAAGCTGTTGTTCTAAAAAAGGAAAACACAACAAATTTTTTTGTTTAAGAATATAAAACAAAAATAATTTTCCTATGGGGAAAATCATTCAGAAAGAATATAAATACATCCTAATTTCAGTGCGAATTCTTTTTTTTTTCTCACACATGTTCTGATGAAAAATACTATCGTTAGTATTGAAATAAAATGGAACTACTTATATTTGGATTAATTGGAACATTGGATCATAACAAAGCATATATAATAAATAGCATTCGGAAATTTTCCAATTACCTACGACTTTGAATAATATATACGTTAAACTTAATCACAATTTAAAGCAAAATAAAAAGAAGATGTTTCATAACTCTAAAAAACATTTAAACTTACCTTTTTTTTTTGCTCTTAAAATGAAAATATCTTCACTCATAAACTCAATAACTCGCACAGGAATGGTAATGTAACTACGGTGGAATTGAATACGAGACTTTTTGTAGTTACTATATGCAAGTTTTTTATTTCTTTAAACGGAGACACTATTTACAAATTTTTACAACCAAATTCTTCAACAATAATTTTTGAATGAATATAAAACCTGATAATGATGCGTGACAAGCGAAGCGAGCGCTCAATGGCGTCTTGTTTTACCAGCACAGCTGTTAATTCGCGGTCACCACAGTACTCCCCCACCAGTCTTTTAAGACCACGATAAAACACCTCATAACACAAATCTTACCTTACAACCGGACCTAAGTTTTGACCTAACCGGACCCAAGGTGACATAAGTTTTAGGGACATCAGATACATTGTAATCTAAAAAGAATGCAGGTTTTAACCTGTCTATGCTTACATTTACTTTCTTATTGTTGATTAACAGCGTAAAAAAATTGGCAGAACGTTTAAGCACTTCGACAGGTCCCGTGTAAGGTTGTGACAGGGGTTTACGAACACAGTCCTGACGAACAAAGACGTGAGACGATGTTGGCAAGTCTTTGTGGACGAAACCTCTGTGCTGTCCGTGTCTGGACATCGGAGTAGGCTTGAGTTTGGCCATCTTCTCTCGTAATCGGCGAAGGAACTCTTCTTCTAGGTTAGGGGGTTTCTCGTCACGGAAAAATTGTTCGGGGAGACTCAAGGCGGATGGTGATATGGAGTTTGGATGGACTTATCGGAAAAGCGCATGTGTCGGCCAAGTGTCACGTGGTTGAATTGGCTTAGGCTGTCAGCCTGTTTCTAATCATGTTTTAACATGGTTGTGGGGACAGCCTTTTTATAGCACTGCGGTAAGGCTTTTCAGTAAACCTTGTTTAGGTAACCCAATGACAGTGAAAAAAGGTTAACCGCAATGTTCCATGTTATCTGTGATTATACTAAGTAACTAAGTATAAATTTTAAAAAGCAAAAACATTAATAAAACCCTAATTTTACACTATTGGCCATGCGCCATAAGAACCCAACTAACCAACCCTAATTTTACAGCAATAAACATATTTTATACAAATAATTCTTTTAAATTTAAATCATATTCCATTGCCACGGTGCTATGTGAGTTGTACAAAACTTCTCCACCTAAGAATTTCTCTTTTCCTCTGCTTCCCTGGTTAGAGTGCGTTTGACAAGGGTTTTTTCAGCCTAATCTTTTATTTAATTTTTTTTATATGTCTCGGTTGGCACAAAATGTCCCTATCGGGGCCTTGAGCCATAAAACACAAAACAACCAACCAACCTCTCCTGCCCTGGAGTGGCTTGTCATGGCTGGATTGGGAATAAGATCCAGGAGTCCTTCATGGGGCACTTGGGAAGCGGTTCCTCGTATGACCCTCCCCTCATTCCAATCTTCTACATCCAACATATCTGCTTGAATATAGGGCCTAGTCGATGATGAAGACTTCCTCAGCCAGTTGTGAAGAGCACATGTGGCTTTAACTACATCTTCAGTTGTCTCCACCTTTAATGGAATAGGCTTCTCGAAAATTCGGAATCTCGAGACGAGAATTCCAAACTCATTTTCCACAACCCTACGAGCTCTTGATACCCGGTAGTTATACACCCTTTTCTCTACAGATAACTGTTAACATCTTGAAAATGGTTTCAAAATGTTTAAGCGCAAAGGAAACGCGTCATCAGCCACAAAAACACCGCTCTCCGGGACATTTAAAACGCCTTCACTTTGTAGAGCGATATTAAAAGCTGATTTAGAGAAGACAGCCGCGTCGTTCACCCTTCCATTTGTACCAACATCAATGTAAAGGAAGTTATAGTTAGCATCCACTACTGCGAACAGTATAGTGCTAAAATCTCTTATAGTTATAGTATGTTGATCCAGAATTGGAGGGGCACTTTTTATTCACATGCTTTCCATCCATAGCCCCACATAGATTTGGAAAATTCCAGAGGGCGTCAAAATCACTCATTACCTCATCCCATGATTCAGATGTATTGGGAATCTGTAAAGTAGGCATTAATAATATTTTGCAAACCTATCTGAAAGAAATTTCTAGACATTGCGTGCTTAAACATTTCATCTATAATTTTATTGATCTACATTAATAACACTGGGCAACAGTGAAAATGTAAAATTGATGAAAATGTCAAATTATATGTAATTTCAGCCTGCTGAACACGAATATGGCAATAAAAATTCGATCTTGGTTCCGGTTTTTTCGTAAAGTTGAGATTTTACTATGTATGACAGAAGCACAAGAATTCATTTAAATTGCCTTTTAAGTGATGTTTATCACTTTAATTCTTATAGAAATAACCATGAAAACATGTAATAGTCTTGCCAAATTATAATTGAAAGGTTTGTTAGCTCTTTTGATTATACTCATCGTCTAGAATTGATCTAAAATACGTCCACAAGTTGGTTACAACTGCAAGCATAGACTATCAGACTTTGTTCTGGTTTACTATGCTAAATCTCATTTATATACTCTTAGAAATACTCCCCGGGCTTGTCCCTAAATTATCTAGTTATAGAATGTGTGGCTTTTAAGATATTTACCGTTTCAATCTCGATAAAAAGCCAATTTGTGTTGTAAAGTTGAACTTTGATTTACTCTGATCAAATGCTCCCAAAATAATTTTTAATAACCGTATAGATGACATTTAATGTGTGGAGCTGGTAAGATAAGATATCTTAAGTGTGTAGAAGGGGTATTTAGACTCTTTACAATGTTTATGACATTTGTATTTTCAAAAGTTGAACGCAGATTTTTTTTATTGAATACAGAGTTATAGCCGACTGTTTCATTCTCAAAAAACATCCAAATTTTTAAAATTCCTGTTAAAAGTATCGGTTTAAGTACTCCTTGAAGTGAGCACAGACACGCAAATCATATTTCATAAACTAAATACGGTTTAGGAGCTTCTGAATGTGTTTATAAGTATCTTTCATGGACGCAACCTATTTAAAGGGAATTGAAGGGAGTTTAAGACTATTTCGATGCAAAATCATTATTTGACTCAATTTTGACAATTGTTTTGCAAAGATGTGACTTGTTTACATGGTCTGAGACCATTTTTATGCTATCAAACCTTCTGTATACATGCGAAACACAAAAACACAATGCTATAATTTCCATCAAAATAACGATAAAATTTTGTATGACAGCGCCAAAAATTTGTATTATAACATGTTTTGTGCATGTGTTTTGCTCCTTGGAGACATTGTAAATAAATATTACTCATATTCATGCCTAAATTGTAAATTTATCCTGAGCAATGTTTTAAAAATTGCAATATTCATGCACTAATCACAGTATATCATGACCCCTCTGTATTTCTGAAACAAGAACCAACCCAGAATTTTTATGGTGATATTCGTGTTTAGCACGTCAAAATCAATAGGAAATGGCTGTTTTTGTAATTTTTACACGAACTTCGTCAAAAATTGTTGCCCAGTGTAAGTTATAAATTCTTATTTTTATAGGATTTTGATCTAGACCCATGCCCTATTGCATTAATTCTTTTCTGCATTAATTTCAATTCTTTTGCGAACGTATACAAATCTTTAGCACTTTATATTTGTCCATCAATGGTTCTATGTAAACTTGCCCTAGTAGCCAGTCGTTTGATGGTGCCTCCCACGCCATCACAGGCGTTTTTGCCATGACTTGTGGCAAAAAAAATTCCACTCAGCTATGATGCCATGGTCCTGTTTATGGTGGCACAGATTTAAAAAGTTTTTATAGTTTTTATATTGTGCACTGCTTCCATCTCTATAGTAGATAGCATGAGTTACTTGGGATATTTCTTTCAAAACGTACTCCAGGGTTTACTTTTGAATAGCGAAAAATGTTGTGGTGTCATGCTTTTTTTAGACAATCACTGATAAAACACATGGAGAAAGTTATAATGATCAGTACTATGTAGCTTTAAACAGTAACTTAACTACTACGAGCTTACTGCAAACGTTTATTTTCACATGTTAGTTAAGAAGTGCAGAGAACGAGAAGAACAACAATAATATACCACAGTAACTTATATACAGGTCATGACGTAGAGATGGAGGCGCATGCGCATAGAGTCTAAAGTTCCGATGCCAGATCATAACAAAAGTTTCAATACTATTGTCGTGTTACCGACACAGATGCCACAGTAGCCGAAGGTAGACCCCGGACCGGGCAAGAAAATTAAATTAGGATAATAGGGTCAAACATGGGGCATAGGGAGAATAGGGTTATCAAAAATGTTATGCACAGTGACCGCGGGACAACCCAATACCACACCTTTTTGATGCGAGAGAACGCCTGGACTTACCTCTGTCCGCACGCTCCAACCCTAGGTGGTTCCGCCACAATGACAGCATCATTATCTTGACATTCTGATGATAGGTAAAAACAGATACAGAATGAGCACCTCGACTACTTACAGTTAGTTACACATTCCTTTGGTCGTAGTTCACAGAACTTAGTAAATCCAATTTTATTGTCTGGATGCTTTTCTTTGAAGGCCAGATAAACTTCTTTTAAGAAGCGAAGAATCAAGTTTTTTGGTTTTAGTTCTCTTCTTCTATTCTCATTAGGTACTGATATAACATCTCTGGTGTTTGATGTAATCCTACTAATTTCGTCATCCTCATAATGAAGAACACTTGTCATTACAAAAACAAATACGATGAGGTATCACTTTCAAAATGAAGGAATGAGCATCTTCTTATTTTATAAGTTGCTGTATGAATATTTTATAAACTTACGCATATTTATGTGTTTCAATGTGGTTTTATTGCTTACTACTAATTTATAAGATATATTTTACTTCATAAATAATTTTTATAATTCATTTTAAGGAGTGTATTTAAAAGTTTATAAATCATCTAAAAAAGTTAACTTAAGAAACTTAGAACTTAAGAAAGAAACGTAGCTTCTTTTAATTATCTTGTGTAACTAAGTTTTTGAAATAATTGTCGTTAATTGGTGATGTGTAACAAAATAAATCAATCATGTCCTTATGCTTTTCTTTATTGATTGGTCTTACATTTGAATACAGCTTTAGCAGTTTAATATTACTGAAGGGTTTTGGTCTTCCTCTCTTTGGTATAAGGCTGATTGATACATTGGATGTATTGACTAAACAAAATAATCTTTTCCTCTACCGTTTTGAAGAGGGGCATTTTTGAATATTGGGAATGACCAAATCATTACAAAATCTCTTGTCTAACTTATTTTCTTGAAGCTCTTATATCTTTTCCTTTATGAAGAATAACTTTAATTTTTGTATCTTTTTCTTGAACTGCATTTTAGAAGGTTGTAGAAGTATTGATATCGGATTCTCCACTAAGCACTTGCATTTATGTCAAACGCTTTATTTGACCGCCTATTCCATCCACAGCTCCCTTCTTATAAGAAGTAACAAAGAAATTCCACTTGATTTCTTGGGTTTGTATCCTTGAAAAAGTATGGATTTGTATCTTTGGATCCTTGCAAAAGTATGTCAAATTGCATAAGTTGTTCCGGTGTTTAAACTGACTTGCTGCTCCATCAGAAAAAATTTGCAAGAATGAATAGCTAGAAATTGATATAAATACCTTATTATATTTCGTTACTACAAAGTCTTTACATTAAAAGTAATAAAAGTTATTCAGCTAATTAAGATTAAATTACTTGACTTGATCATATTTACGTTTGGAAAAGAAATCGAGCGGCACTCATTTCATCACTCTATGTATAAAACTTCCATTTAGATCTTACTGGTAGTTTCACTTCTATTTTCTAGCATAATCCTCATTACGTTAAACATTTTCTCCGCTCCTTTAGCTTCTCCAAACGCGCAAATAGTTTTTTTTTCCTAATTCGAAGGTTTTCCCTCGAAGTTCTTACACGTCCTGTATCAAGCAACTCTTAAACCTGTCCAATTCTATTCTCATTCCTACCGATTGCAGTGCAAGTTTGAAGGAAATCTTGGGTTTTTTCCTGTGTGTTCGGCTGCTTTCGTGAAACCAACTCTTTTCCTGCTGCTTATAACAGATTACTCGGTTATGCTTACTTACCATTGCAAATATCAAGTTTTCCCTAGTTTTACAATATTTTAATATGTCTTGGTTGGCACAAAATGTCCCTATCGGGGCCTTGAACCATAAAACACAAAACAACCAACCAACCTAGTTTTACAATCGCGAATTAAGTTATTGTGCTTTAAGCATATATGTCTCCATAACAATTCCTTTTTTCTCTTGCAATGTTAATAATGCTTCACAGTTTCTATAGCTGTGCCTCCCGTTGCAAAAAAAAGACAAATATCCTCAGTTACTGGGATCAATAATTCATGAGGTTTTTTTCACATATGTACCTTGACTATATACGAAGGGTACTTAGCCTTCTCTTTATTACCGTGCCCTTGCTTAAACCCATAGCTGCTACTACTACCAGCAACATTTAATGCACATGATACCCCTCTACACTCAACTTCTGCCTTCAGAAAGCTGATAAGCTCCTAAACGCTTGCTTCCTAGAACCCACAAGCTTTCTATGAAACTCTTAAACGATGTCATCAGGTATATGTTGAAGTAAAATCGAGTAGAGTAATTGACCGGCGTACGTATCTGGAATTACATTTAGGGACTCCAAACATCTAATTTGGATTTCTAGAGTGTCATGGATATACCTTAAGGACTTTAGATTGTGTGTTGGAGCTCTTGCATAGTTCTAAGCAGCTTGCTCATTAGTGCGTTGATCACTAAGTTTCTTCTACCAAATCTTTTTTTCAGCAATGGTACCGCAGAATTATAGTTTTCCGAACTCATACGAAAACCTGTTACCACGTTGAGTGCGGTTCCACCCAAATATGATCTCAAATAACTAAATTTTTGAACGTCGGAAAGCTTCTCGTTCGAGTGAATGGCAGTTCGGCGTCTCAATTTATTTAAACTTATGATACAGAAACCAAAAACACATTACAGTTATTTTTCATACCAAAGTCAGAAAAACTTGGAACTGAACTAACAAATCCTTAAACAATTTTAATGCGTGAACCCAACAATACGACCACGCTTTTTATTATTTATTATCACGCGTCCAAGCTGGCTGCTGGTAGTATTGTTGGGTCGCCGCAGCAGCATCAAACTGCTGCCAGAATTCCAAACAGCTTGTCGGATCACCATAATATTTCAATGTTTCCAACTTTGGAAACCGAAGGCCATTTGTTTCATTATAGTCCCTAACTGTATTTCCATTAGAAATATTTAATACAGACTCTTCAATTCTACGTGACTTTAGCCTGTTTAGTTAATATATCCTCTTCTCTCAATCTTTTTCTTAGCCTCGTCCTTCAATTCTATCTCGATACTTTTGGGATACAGTTACTTCGTCCTCATAATTGTCTAACTTCCCAATGAAATCTTCAATCATTTCACTAACTGTATCCATTTCCCACTTCTTTCTTCTGACTGTGCCTCTAACCCCTCTACTTCCTCCCAAGATATTAAATCTGAAGAGAGGGCAGCTTCAATACTTCCAATCATTTTTGTAGACGATTGTCTCAATACCGGTCGCTTTTTAATAAGATTTCTAAACTTCTAATCATTTTAGAACTATCTTTTTTTCTGACATTCAAATAGTATCTCTGTTCTAAAAACATTTTTGGTCAGATCGCTTATCTCTTAGAAAATCAATGTTGTTAAATGTGTATAGTATTCATTTTAGCCTTCAGTGGACTAAAATGATATTTAATATTAATGAGGAAAATTAATGTTTTCCTTGCTTAATTTATTTTTACAAAGGGACGAATATCTTATTAATTATTAAACATTACATACTAAATGAATGCAGAATAATTTTTGAGAGAAATCTGTTAAAAAATTTAATTTTTTTTCAAACCAAAAAATGTAGAATAACAATAAAATCGAAAATTTTGAGAATCAAGCTGAACATCAAGCGAATTTCTTTAATCCCAATCGGTATCAGAATCACTTTCAAACATTTCTAAATCGGATTCAGAATCCTCCTTATTGTGGCTAGTAGTCTTTCGTACATCCGGCATCAAATCAGTAATACCTTCAGATTGAGGAGTTGGATAGTCAAAACAGAGTAATTTTAGAGGTGTTTTCCCATAACCCGGATAAATAGAAATGATATCTGAAATAAATTGATTACTTTTCGCCTGGAGTTTTAAACTTGCTTAGTATTGCCCTTCGGTAAAAGTAACAGGCATCATAGATCTTAGTACTTAGTTAGGGAACCTATTCTTTAATGATTTTGTAGCTGTTTATTTTGATTTTCCAAGTCGTTTATTGTATTTGATCTATCGGTTTTGCTGACGAATTCTCCTATTTTATGATTTGTTTTCTTGTGTACTGCGTTATTAAAAAGTTTTTCTATGCCGTGATATATTATTAGCACCATGAGTGCTGATGATACTCGTATCTTCATGTACAAATTTTTTCACATATGGTTATAAATCCGCCTTCTTCTTTCCGGCTACTTCGAAGAAAAGGCCCTCTTTGTCATCTCGACAGTAAATTCCTAACACGACTGTAGTCATTCCTCCTGAGATACGCCCTCTCTGATATTTTCCCTTGGTTAAAAAGGTCTCATCCAGACTTATAGTTTTTCCAGGTCCCCTCCCAATTTTCGACTATTATGTGAGGCAACAACTTCACAAATCTCCCGACTAAAATGCAACATATCCGTTCGAGTCTCTGAAGAAAAACATGCCTCTCCTCGATATCGTCGCCAAGTATTGATGTGTTGAAAAATGGTATTGATGGGTAGATTATAAACAAATGCAAATATTATGACTAGGCAATCACGTATTGGAATTTTCATGTTTTCAAAAAAGGTGCCGATGAGAGGATTGAGAGAGCCTGTGCAAAATAATGAAGCTATTTTGTATTTTTTAGTGTAAGAGTAAGTTAACTAATACGCCAATCCGGTTGTATTCTAAAACATTAACATCTTAAACTACGTACTGCTAAGAAAAGTGTTTTCCTAATACATCCAACAACTTTTCCCATTTTAAAATACTGCCGCTCTACAACGTAATGATGAAAAGGGAGAAATAGTTCTGAGAAGAACTAGCAATACATTTGATATAGTAGCAGCTGAAGATAGATATCATAAGAAATGTTATGCACCCTTCTTGGCAAATCCTCCTTCTGATAGTTTTGTTGACAGACCAGTTAACATAAACAAGAGGTCCGAAGCTTTGTGAGTGTATAGATGGAGAGGACATTTTGGACAGACTAACTCTCATTTTTGAGATGGTATCATCTTTTTCTTCACTATCGCAAATTAGCATCCAGGTGTAAACACAAAAACATTTTAGAAATGGATGCATTTTGAAAAAAAAGTACAACCACAAAATTTTATAAATTTATTTATTTAAAAAATGCACTGTATGCGATGTTATATGCGAATTTTATTATTTTATGCTAACGCATAAAAGTGCTTTCATCAGATTTGCAACCTGAAACGCTAGAAATTAATATTGATAACCTCTTAAAAGTTTTAAAAATTTCACCTTTTCCTTAAAAAATATCAGTGAAAAATAAAGTTTAAGACCCATTCAAAATTTAAATAAAATTTTTCAATATTTAACGGTTACTTCGGGGGCCAGGATTGACGGATGCAGCCTCTGAAAGATCTGCCGCCGAAGGAGCAGGATCAGTCGTATATTTCAGTATAAGTCAGTATATTTAGTTCAGTGTCAGTCATTGGGTCGTACAACTGCTTTACGGCCGCGAAGAACTCCCGAAATAAGTCAGCAGAGTTTCGATGCCAGGCGTACTCAATGAGATAGGAATCCAAGTCGTCTTCAACCTTGTGAGCACTGAGGCCGCGCTTGATCGCACTCCACGTTCCTTCTATGGAATTGGCGTGTTCCCCTGTCACAGGATGCTTACTGTGCTTGACCGTATAGTGCTTGAAGCATCTTTCAGATAGGTCTTGGTATGACTTCCAGCACAGTCAGACACTATAATGGAACCAGGCAAAATATTCTCACTGATGGCATTTAGGAGAGTCTCCTTGGTTCTCTCAGGTGCGACTTTGAAAAAACTTTTTCCGCTCTCTCTTTCGACACCTCCGAATACCCAATGGCTTTCCACATGTTTACCTCGGTTATATTTCCTTTTTCCAAACTTACTTTAGTCGATTTCGACGACAATATTTGGTCCTCTTACTTTAATACTATGTTAAAGCTCACAAAAACGCAAACTTCCCGACAAAAACTCTTCCAGTTTGTAACCGTTGCAGTGCCTTCTCGTAGTTCCCTCATGATGTCGATGTTCTTGGACTTATACACCCCCCCACATATAGGTTCCTATGAGTATGTCGATGCTGGAGAGTCTACTCTTGCTGAACCAAGTGCCTGCCCGCACGCTTCTCTTAATAAAATGAGCATCGGTACCTTTTGAACGATTGTGGCAGATCCACTCACATCCATCGGACACATCTTTCCTGTCAACCAATTTCATATCTTTTCCGCATTTTTCGCATTTAATTACCGTTGCAATCAATCCAAATTTGATGCACCACTCAACGTCCACCCTCGCACCTATACGCTCACTGTCTAAAGCACTAAACTACTTTAGGTTTTGATCAACAAATTCCTTGGAATAGAACGAGAAAATAAAACAAATGGCGAGATACATTTAAAGACCAACAAAAGCGAAAATAATTTAACTGGAATAGGACAAAACATTAATCACACAATTGTATGTAAAATAAAAACTGTTCAATAATAGCAATTTTTTAAGTAATTTTCATATTTTGGATGAGATGTTTATTTATTTGTTGTAACGCTTATTTCGCTTTACTAATGGAAATTTACTGCTACTTATTAGTAAAAGAAAAAAAAAAGAAGTAAGCAATGAAATCAAACTTCAAGTAAATTTTAATGGTAAAATGTTCCATAAAGTGAA
Source organism: Tetragnatha montana (assembly GCA_963680715.1). Classification (NCBI taxonomy): domain Eukaryota; kingdom Metazoa; phylum Arthropoda; class Arachnida; order Araneae; family Tetragnathidae; genus Tetragnatha; species Tetragnatha montana. The sequence continues at coordinate 7,258,712 of OY796677.1, forward strand.
AACTCGAATTTAGTTAAATTAAAATCCTGTCCAATCCGAGTCATCGAAGTCTTCTGGTTCAGAATCTGATGGTATTTGTTTTGGTTTCGATAAAGCTAGCATTAAATGCACAATATCCTCACTTTCTGCTGTTGGCTGAACGAACTTTTTCATTTTTAATCCATCTTTCTCTGGGCCAGGATAAATTTGTTTAATGTGATCCAGAAAAATATTATTTTTTTCTCCATCAGTTGTGAATTGTGATAGTTCAGTTCTATAGTAAAAGTAAACTCCCATAAATTGTAATAATGAATTATTTGGTCTTTGTTTTTTAAGGTGCTTTTAAACGGTTTATTTTCGTTTTCTATATCATTTATGGTATTTGTTGGATCATCTTTTGCTACGGATTCCCCTTTTGAATGATTAGTGGTCTTGTGAACGGCATTAGTAAATAGTTTTTCAACACCTTAGTATTGCTTTGCTTCATCCGAACAAATAATAGCTGTATCTGGATGACAATAATGTTTAATATATGGCCATAAACATCGTTTGCTTTTTCCATCAATTCAAAAAAGAGGCCTTACTTTTGTCTTCCCTACAATATATGCCAAACACAGTAATTGTGTGTGATTCAGACATCCTTCCTCTTTTGTATTTTCTTTTGGTTAAAAAAAGTTTCGTCTACTGAAATTGTTGTTCCTAAGCCTCCTAATTTTTTACTATTATTAGAAGCAATGATTTCATATACTTCCCTACACCTACAGTAAGTAACTGTGGGCCTTCCGCCATAAAAAAACAATCAACCAACCAACCAACACCTACAGTAAGTAGTAGAAAAAGTCCCGGGTTTCGGCACCATGAAATAAATTGACTGACTTGGGACTTCAATGATCAGAGCCATCGTTTCTTAACTCAACTTTATTCATTCAATCCACTCGAATTCCAGTATACAAACAGTTTTATATACAATATACAGTTTTAGTTACAGCTAAGGCGCTGTAGCGCCACCTATATTTTTGGGGGGTTTCTACAGAATAATAGTTGGTTATTGTTTGAGAATGGATGGGAACGTCTCCTCGTTGGTTGGTTGTTTGGGGCTTAATGGCTCAAGGCCCCGATAGGGACATTTTGTGCCAACCAAGACATCAAAATAAAGTTTAATAAAAAATTAGAACGTCTCCTCGTGTTTTATGCCATGCAACTAGCTGCTTGAATGTGTATGAAACCGGCATCTTCCTCACAAAAAAGAAAATTATGGCTAAAACAACCCGAAAACATGCCCGGGTTTTTTCAAAAAACGTGTTCTCAAATGCATCAACTGCTCCGCTGCACTTTTACTTTCTTTTATTTTTGCATACAAATCTAAACCCAACCTTTCTGTAAGTATCCGAATTGGCGGTCATTTCCTTACCGCATTTTCTACATTTTAAAATTGTATTCCTAGATGGAAGCAATCCAACTTCAGTCAAAAATTTTATGTCAGTGTCTCTTTCAAAAATAGAAAACCACGTAAAAACATTTATGCTAACAAGTAAAGGATGCATAATGAAACTTACTTATTTTTATCTAAAACACCATACGTACCATGTACCAATGAAAAATCTATAAAAGTCAAAATATAGAATTAGGTGTAGGAAACCGCATTTGCGTGCGTTACGTCGTTACGGCTCACTATTGTATTGAACTATCTATTTTATACTAGAAGTAAATTTTTCATAATTTAAGTTTTCTCAATGTAGATTTTATAAACAGGTTACAACTCTTGCAATTAGTAATTTAATATTTACTTGTAACCAGTCAAATCTCAACTTCTAAATAAATATGTGTATTTATTTACTCGTATCTATCACGGAATAATTCATTTTTGTTAACTGTCTGACTTAAAAATTAACATTTTTGAAAGTAATAACAGGTTAGTATTTAATGCGTGATTTAAGAAATGATTCATCACATTCATATCGTTGTAAGCAATTTTATTTAAACACTATGGTTACCAAAAAATAGATGCACCAACACATTTAATTATTTATCGCCTGCATGGTTTGGCGACAAATTGTGAACCCCTCTAAGGTATTGCTTACAGATATACTATTTCACACTAAAATTTCACACATTTTGTCAGAATTTTATAATTTTTAGTCTGATAATATTCTAAATTGGAGCGAACAAGACTGCAATATAATGACTTTGAAGCATTTTGATTGGAAAAATTTGCTGTCTTGCGCTTAAGGAAACCAAGAACTATGTAAGCTTTAGAAACAATATTGTCGATATGTTGAGAAAAATCAAGGGAAATATATTGAAATATATCGTCGGCTTACACTCGAAAGGCACTAAGTTACTCTTTGTTCAACTACTCCGTACGAGGTTATGCCAAATTTGGCGATCATTTTACCGTTGCCATTCTAGTTATAGTTGAAAAATAAAATATTATTATAAAACCTTTGAAAAATCGAATTATAAAATCTTTTATAATCCCTAAAATAACTCAATTATGATCAAATAATTTCAATTTAATAAATTAATAATCGCGAACCAACATTTAAGCTTTTTACTGTATGAATTCTTTCTGGTTTAAAACAGTTTGACGAGATTTTAGAGATGCGCCTAGAGTCCGCTCGTTCGTTGGCGACATTCCACCGCTTTCAAAATATCTTCCAAAAGTGACTTTGTGCCTTTCGACTGTAAGCCGACGATATAATGTTCTAAAACGGCTCTCGAACGCACAACAATAATATTCAACACGAGCTTCTTTCTTGTGGCTTGCTTTGCCAGACTGTCCCAGCCACTATTCCAGTCTAACAAAGCATGAGTCAGGCAATGTCTCAGCCACTATATTTCCACGTGCGTTTAACAGTGCTAGCACGCAACCTCTTGCTGCTATCCAAAATCGTAATTCATACGGTTTTCTATCTGTTTATGTATTTCACGGTTATTATGTAAATTTTCGGTAGCTCTTAAGAAAATATCCGTCAAGAAACAGGAAATTTAAATTAAAAATGTATAAATTGAGAGTTTATAAAAATATTGAGATATTTCCCAATAAAACACTAATTGTCTGTACAAAAATATGCATGCTATTTAAAAAATTATATACTTCGTGAAACAGCATTAAACTTCCCACAAATTCCCTACATTTAAACTTCTTTCCTTTTCTTACAAAAGCGTTCATTTCTCCATAAAAGAAGATTACACTAACTCAAAGTATGCTTAAAATTTTATAGGAATGCTTTGGTTTGGATTGTGTTATGTTCCATAAAAGGAATTATTTAGGAAAATTTCTCTGTAAATCGCGTTCAAAACTCTATAATATATTGAATTTTATGGGTGATTCCCAAAATAGGAGACATTTTCAAAAAATAAAATCTTAAAAAAAAATTAGCAGTTAAAATTCTGAAAAAAATAGGAGTTGTTAATATATTATCCTGTATACTTTACCTGTAGTCAGCAGAGCTAAATATTTAAAAACTCGCTAAAAAAATATAACGTATTTTATGAGCCATGCTAATGACAATGAAACCATGCTAATGACAAAAATGACATGAAATAAATATCCTTAGAAGTAGTTGCAATAAATTTGCTTTTTATTGAATTTTTTTATTTTATCCCTGATTACAGATCTTCAAAACGAAAAAAAAAAAGCTGCACTAGAACCCATAGGTATAGGTGGCAATATACATTTCAAAATGTCACGTAGAGGGTAAATACGGGTAGTTTGAAAAGTTCTCGGCCTCACCCAGAACACGCGCTTTAATTCGCGCGAATTTTTTTTCTCCTGTTAGAACAACTCTTCAAATGAGCCTAATTAAATTTTTGGGTGGTTCTGATCAGAATTCTGCTGTCAGGCATTTTTTGAATGAGTTAAGGTGAGCTTATTTTCAATAATGGAGAAAAGCGAGTATCGAGCTGTTATAAAATTCTTTTTAAAAGAAGGGATATCACCAAATGAAATTAATTCTACGATCGTAAATGTGTTAGGAGACTCTTTACCTTTGTTTTCCCCGTGAAAAAATCAGAGTTGAAGCTTTAACATGGTTGCGAGAGTGTTTTTAAAGAACCATGTGAAAAACGTTCAAAAAGAGCCACCATACCGAAAATCGTCGAAAAGTGCCCTCTATGATTATAGAATAATGATGAAAGAAGGTGGGGACATTTCTAATAGTCTAGGGATTTCAAAGGAGTGCAAAAGTTATTTTTTGCACGAAGAATTGCGCGTGAAACCAAGTTGGACAAGATGGGTGCCTCGAATCCAAATTGTGGCTCAAAAATGCATTGAAATGACGACTTCATTGCGATTTTTGACGTGATTTACACAAAATAAAAGAGTTTTTTTACGTCTATATGCAGAAATAGACTTAACTTAGAACTTTTAAGTAAAATAATAATCAATGCAATGGATAAAAGTCAGTTTTTCAGCACCAAAACGTGCTATTGGCTAGAAAATTCATGGCGTAAGAATTCTGGGGTTTCAGGGAAATTTTGTCCATGGATTTCAAGGAGAAGGGTATGAATATAATAGCAGAACACTTATCTAAACTGTTGATGAGAATACCCGAGAAAAAAGACGCATTTAGCAGATAAAAATGCCATTTTTCATTAGAACAGCGCTTCTGTTAACAAATGCGATTTTGCGGTGAGAAAACTGAGGGATTTGGGTTAAAAATTTTAAAAGCACCTATATCCTATTACCCAGATTTGGTATCTTCAAACTTCCATCTCTCCTCCAAAGTGAAAACTTTTCTCTCTGGTCACCGTTTTTCTTCGAATTAAGAAGTAACTGTGAGATGAATAGGTTTTTTCACGAAAATCTAGAACAACACCCAAAAGAACGTAAAATAAGACAGGACTGTCGTTCTAAGAAGTGAGGCAGCTTAAAAGGAGGCAATGTTGAAAAATAAACAATTTTTGAAATCATAAGTTGTCATTTTCATCGTCAGGCCGAGAACTTTTCAAACTACCCTCGTATGTTTGTCTTCAGTCGCAGGCCACTTGTAGACATTTGTTGACACGGGATGCATAACTATTACTTCAACTTGATTATCCCAAATGTTTGTGATTTCTCCTGGATAAACAATGTCATCATACTCGACAGCAACCCAATTTTCTTTTTGAACCTTTTTTCTCTTTTTTGATTTCCTTTTTATGTTGGCAGTGATACTGTGTGGCTGTGTTCTTTGTTGCCTAGCAGTCATATCACCAACCATTTTTACTCGGCCTGATTCTTTTGCTTTTATATATATATCTGATGTTTAAGATCTTTTAGTTTTTGCTGTTTATCAGCATCTTCTTTAATTTTCTCCCTTCTTCTTTTTTCACACTCCCTTTTCCTTTTAAGTTTTTCTTCTCTACTCATTGCCTTACTTTTCCCCATATTCTCATTAAATCTGAACAAAGAACAAGACCAAAAATTAAAATTCAGTATACACAAAACTGTTCTTACAAAAAATGCAATAGGAAATAGTATTTTTAATAAATTTAATGTTGTTAACTAAAGAGCTAACCTTGTTTTCTTAAAAGAAGTTTCTGACATTACCGTTGTGAGATACTGTGTCTTGGAAATTTTTTGAGATATAATGCACATTTTAGAAGTGGTAAGTATAATATTTATAAATATAAAACTACTGCAAAAGCAAATCTCTACACCAAATTAAAAAAAAAAACACAAGTAACATTAAAGCACATAAGTGTCATTAGCATGGCTGTTATGTCATTGGCATGGACTGAAAAAACCATGCTAATGACACTAACACATGTCCATGCTAATGACAAACTTAAACTAAAATAAGATTATGAACCATAATACAATCAGAATACAATAATCCTTTCTATAGCCTTTTAACATACAAAAGTTCTATTCAAATCAGTAAAATAAAAATTTTAGTAATAAAATAAGCATTTAAATTATTATCCATTCTAATGACATATAATTGATGTACTTACCAGATATTCAACTTCTATTCAAAAAATGCAGCACATGTTCTATTTTCACACTAAATTCAAATGGCTACTAGATGCCCTGGAAAAACTTGATTTTTTTTCACACTATGGCCATCAGTGAAAATGAAATAATATTTCAAATTCAGCTACTAAAGATGGCCATGCTTAAAAAATCAAATATGGAGGACAAACTTTAAATCTTTTCTATATATTATTATTTTAATGTTAAAAATAAATTTATTGGATAAATAAGCTCATTGATTCATTTAAACAAGGAATAAAATTTGTTTGGTCTTGTTAACATGATACTAGCACTTTAAAATGTTGATATGGAGATGGCAGAGGCTGCTGTGGACATCCATGCTAATGACATTTTGAACATTTTTTCTGTTATTTTAAGGTGTTTTTAACAGAAAAGTGAGTTATTTTTCAATGCAAATTAAGAATAATATTAAGATAAACATATTTCATCAAAAAAAAATTCTAGAAAAGCTTCCAAAAATTTTTATATGCTGAAGGACGGAAATTCTCCCCTATTTTGAGAATCACCCTTATATTACCAAGCTCATGAGCAGTTAGTTATTTATGAAAATTTCTCCGTAAATCAAATCGTTCAAAACTCTATATATTTAATTTAACATTACCAAGCTCATAGTCAGTGCTGGTAATTTGACTAAAGAAATACGAATGTTATTATTAATTTTCTCAGTGAGGGGCGGCCAAAAATTTTACTTATGAAATATTTATAACATAAATATACTGGTGGATATTATTGGGTACACTTGGTAGATATACTTGAGAGAAAAAAACTAATGTACTAAATAACTACTCGTAATTTGAGAGAAAGTTTTTAACCAAGAAGAAATTACGGGTTTTTTAACACTACTTGCAGATATTTAAATTTTGCAATTGATATCCAGCAGAAAACATATAGTAAATGTTTATATCAATAGCTACCGATAGATGGCGCATAAGCTATTTGGATGGAGATAAAAGCTTATCATTTCCTGCTTGTCCGATTTGAAAGATAATGATGTTGAATCAACATCATTATTATAAGTAGCTAGCTCTCTTCCTTGTTTTCTTGACAGTCCTGGCTTTATTTGCCGATGATACAGCAGTCTTGTGTAAGCACTTCAATCCTCGATGCGTAGTCAGTAGGCTCCAAAAGCACATTCATCTAATCGAAAAATGGTTAAATGCATGGAAAATAAACCTCAACGTAGGAAAATCGGTTGCCATTAAATTCAATAACTACAAAAAGAAAGTTGATGAACTAAAGGTCTATGGAAAAAAACTGGAATGGGCAAAGGAAGTAAAATACTTGGGTCTAACTCTTGACCAACGACTAGATATGTTTAAACACATACAAATTCTCATAACCAAACTGCGAAAGCGCAAAGGGCTGCTATACCCCCTGATAAACGGAAATTCTAAGCTGAGCCTGAGAAACAAAAAACTCATATATCAGACATACTTGAGACCATTACTGACTTATGCAATACCTGTATGGGGGGCTATCTGTAAAACAGCATTCAATAAGCTAGAGTCGGAACAGTCAAAAATACTGAGGATTATGACCAGGTCACCCTGTTACATAAGGATTTCACAGATAAGAGAGGCCCTAAAAATTCCATCCCTAAAAGAATTCACGTCCTCACTGGCTCAAAAATTCTACACTCCCTTAGAAACACACGAAAACCCCACCATAAAAGAGTTAGCTATGTACGATGAAAATTTACCTCTGAATAAATACAGGCCAAAAGCCACCATGAGTATTGGTAGCGAAAATACTTAGAACAAAGAAAAAGCAATAAGATGCAACAAAGCTTCAATTAACATACGCTCTTGGGAACGCGAGTGCTCAGAATATAGCCAACTAGGCATGTAATATATGTAATCCATGTGTAAAAATAACTAGTTTGCGGTATGCGGCCCCTACGGGGCCAGGTGACCGAAATTTTTAGGAATCGTTTTCTTGACAGTTTTCTTCTACAGCTTTTTGCACATCTTCTAAAGTTGATTGAAGTCTTTCACAATCTTCACATATTAGCGGGTGATCATGCAGGCACAGTTCTTGAAAATCTTTATCTATGGGATCACTTAATGCCCAAAGTCGACAGTGACTTCCCACTTCACTTTCCTTCGTCATTACATGAGTTGGGTAAACAGCTTTAAGGTACAAGAGTATTATAACAAAAACAACTTTACTTTATATTATTCAAACGTATTAAAAATTATAACGCCTGACTGAACAATGATAGATTAATGAAACTTGGGTCATTATATACAGTATATATGTAGCTCTTCATAAAAAAAATTAAGAACAAATTGTGACGACTTTATCTTTGGAATTATTGCATTTTTCACAAAAAATGACCGAAAATTCAAAACTTTAAGCTCGATGTGTACCCATTAAATGTGATTTTATTTTTACTAAACTTCATGCGTATCAGTTTGGAAGTATTTGGAACAAAAATAAATTGGGTACAAAGCGATATAATAAAAATTTAAAAATCATGGGGCGTTTGATGCACCCTAATGTTGATTAACCTACTAAAGACCTGAATCTTTTAAGTGAGGGATATTTAAAAGTTTTTTTTAAGGTATCCAAACAAATAAAATTGTATTAAAAGCAATTTTTCAATACAATTTAATGGCTGTTTCATCACATTTTATTAGATTATTTTAAGTAAGAGATGTACAGAGTTCATCTGACAAAGGCCTTCGGCCGTCTAAAATAGTTTTATTTTGTCTTGTCTGGCGCATAACATCCTAAAGTGGATCGTGCGCCATAAAACACTAACGAACTAACTCAATACAATTTACGAACGTAACAAGGTTTTACAATTCTATTTTAATAAATATTAAGGTAAAAATAAAATAAATTCTACATTTTACATTAGTACAACCATTCATAGTCAGCACCATTTCGTTACTAGCGTCTTAGGATTTTAAAATCTTTGATTGGAGGTTCTGCAATGAATATGCATAAATTAGTTCCTCAAGTTTGCGTAGTTATTAACCCTTCAAAATCGAAAATTTAAAGATTTCTTCCTATTTTTTTTGCTTTGATACGAGTGAGAAGGGCACTCTGTAGAAGCAGGAAGAAGTTTAGTCACTTCCAGGTGATGATACTTGATGGTGTTTCAACTGAACCCCTCCAAACTCCGTTCCAAATTGTACTGATGTGCGGGTTAGGTGAAAGTGTGAGTGTGGCTATCAGTCAAAAAGGAGAACTACCATTCGAGTCCGGCGTGTATGGGTGCATGAGAAAGCACAGAGAACTCCACTGATAACTGACGAAAAGTGCGAATGTGGAATGGAAATGAATTTTAAGTGGTTTGGAGAGACGTGAAGAAAAGGAGGGGACGGAGAACTTGAGGGACCAGTGGAATAAAGAGAGAAAAAAATGAAATTTCTAATTCGCAACTATTTAATCTTCAATCTTGATGACCGGTATCGGATAGACCAGACATGGGCAAACTTTTTAAGGGGAGGACCAGATAAAATAAATAAAAAAATCTAGGCGGGCCGAAAACCAAAAAATTGAACGTAAATTTTTACAAGTGATAATTTTTTAAGTTGATCTTTAAATTACACACAACACAACTTATATTATACCCTACAATGGTAAACAACTTAGACAAAAGTTACAAAATCTGATTATTCTTATTTAGAAGAGTATGAAGGCGCATGTGACATATGAAACTGTGACTGATCTTCTAGAAGTTTTTCATAATCTGATAGAAACTGAGATGAACTGATTCGCAGTAATGAAGCTAAATGGTGGTCAGTCAATCGGTTTCTAATGCTATTTTTGCTAAACTTCATAGTAGAAAACACCTGTTCTGTTCACAGATGTTAGGTAGATGCAAACACCGCAATTATCTTCTGAGTGTTAAGATTTCAGTTTTGGGAAACTTGATTTTGATAGGGCCTTGTTGAACTCAATTTTAAAAACGTTGAGGCATAGTTACTTCAATTCAGTGTTAATTGCGAAGGAAAGAAGTAAACCGTTATTCTATTCTAGAAATGCATAAAATACATTTTGTTGTATGTATCATTTTCTTGTGTGTGTAATAGTAGGGGTTATTCAAAACCATATCGCGGGCCGGATTGACTAGCCCGAAAGGCCGCACTTAGCCCGCGGGCCGTACTTTGCCCATGACTGGGATAGACCATGATCTTTCTTTCAATTCGTGATTGTGATGATGATCCGACAACATAGTAGCAGCACCATTGTTTTGAATTTCAATTCTTCTCAACTTATTATTTCCTGTTACAAGCCTGCCACTGTGACAATAATGATTATAGTACCAGAACACCAAATTGGTGTTGTAAAAAATTTTCCATGAAAGCTGTTGGTATTGCTTGGTAGTGTTGCTTTGGGTTTTGAGATGGCAGAATCTGCATTCTGGTTTCTTCAGGACCATTTTTATTACTGGCCAGATGTCTTCTTGGCAACGTTTCTACGTTTTGCATTTGATGATGATGAATTCTTCCATCAATGAATTGACTATGCTCTCCCCGGTTAATCTCGTGCAGAGGCATTCCAATTTCATTATTTTCCATGTGAAAACTTTCATTTTGCATTCTAGGCATTGATTCAATACTGGTATAGAGTACTGATTGATAACTGGGGAATTAAACATGGGTTGCGTATAGTAATTGCCATAGAAGTGTTTGGTGCTTACTGGTTCGCTTTGATCAACCATTCTACTATTACAAAATGCTTCTAGATAGTGACTTACTTCTGGTCTACACTGCGACACATAATTATAGGTCCACCTAAATTTTTCTTAAAAATCAAACATAAACGGAATTTCTTGATATTCTGAAGGCTGTAATTGATTTTTAACAACATTTAAAGAAAAAAAAATGAATTCGATGCTTCGTGAATAATTCAGCACTTATTTTGTAAAGATGTCTGGAAAGATGTCTAGTGTGTTTATTTTATTTGTTCCTAATTTTACCTTAATTTGAAAAAAAAATATATAATAATTTATGAAATTGCCCTATTTTAGGATATTTTTACATATTTGCCTTTTTCGCTGTTACAGTAAAATTCAATTAAACCTTTTTTGCCTTCTGATAGTTATAAACAATGTGGCATAGCTCCTACTAACCATTATAAATGCGCGTCATTGGGTTATTTTGCACACTTGTATATCTGAAGAGACAAGTCCTTTCATATGGTGCAAACAACCATCATCAAACTTAACTTCAACTTCAAAATTTCAAAAAAATTAGGGTGGACCTATAATTCTGTGTCAGAGTGTAGTGCTACGTAAAGGCAACGCCATTTCCTTAGATTTTGTGGACTGAAATTCACTTGGTATTAATTTTTTCATTGTGAATAAATTACTATTTCCTAAAGGAATTTATTTCTCAACACAGTATACCATATCTTTCAATTTGATCAAGTTAATAAAAGTTTAGCCGATGATTTTAATTTTTGTTTTGCATGAATGTGATATAACTAAGGGGTATGAAGCAAAACCGGCAAGCTTCATATTTTCAAGAGTGTTTATTATTTTTATATAGAAAAAAAAATAAAATTTTAACCTAATTTCTGTTTTTCTTACACTTTTTATTTTTTTAAAAGTCTCCATCCTATAAATATTTATCAAATAAAAACAAATGCATGATGATGATGATGAAACTGCTCCATACGATAGAGCGCCATCTATTGAATTAAATGGAAATAACTCAACGAAAACCTTTTTACATTTCAGACACACTGACGGAAAACAGATAACAACAGTAGACCATTTATGTTATTTTAAACCTCTCCTCTCCTGGATATACTAAATATCTATTAGAATCTAGAATGACCAAGGATGTATAAAGTTTCTGGGTCTCCTTAAAATATGTAATTAATTGCAAACAAACATTCAAAGGTGTAATCAATTTAGTCACCAGTTTTTCTAGAAATAAAAAATTTATATAGTTTATGTTATGTTAAAATGCTTTCAGACTAGAATTTCACTGTCACGTAACTAGCATGAGTTAGCCTCTTGCTTGGTATTGTTTTAATGTAATACGCTATTTCTTTAGGGTGAAGTCTAAGAAGTCTAGAGTAACTGACAGAAATGATAAATATTTTGCTCTACTCATTAAAGGTAAAAAAGTCAACATTTCTGTGGATAGATTGAAGCCAGCATACATGATATCTACAGATACTGATACCTTCCCTGAGAAAAGGACGATGGATGATGAACATTCCAGCGAAAAGCTTCTCAAAGCTGCGGAGGACAATAAAAGTCCAGTCTACACCCGTTCCGGGAGACAGGTGAAATTGCCCGTCCGGTTTCAGAGTTGAAATGGACTTTCCAATAAACTCACCTTCCTCTGCCATGAATGCTTGGTATCGTAACTTAGTTACTGGTGAGGGAGTAATGTTAGAGACTGGACTAGTAAACCATATAAATTTTAAACAATGTAGACTAGTAAACCATTTAAATTTTAAACAATGTAGACTAGTGAACTGACTTTAACAAATAATTTTTAAATTAAGTTTACTTTTCTAATTTTGGCAATTGTTAAAATTAATAATAGAATTCTGTTTTTAGAAGAGAAGGTGTTGTGTTGATTTGGAGTGAAAAAGATGGTGTAGTTTGAGTAAATAAAAAAAATGTGAATTATTTGAAAGAGCACGTATTATTTTTGGTAAAAATCCCCTCGTTACATGCTAATAAATCTGGCTACATTCGGAAATCAATCAATTTGTGTACTATTCCTATTTACTTCCTTGAAAATTCTGAGATGTGCGGAGCGGCAACGGACCTCTTTGGTTGACTGTTAAATATAAATTCAGAGATCCGATGCAAAGGAAATTTATGTTTTTTATGAAAAGACACTCACAGGATGAAAATCAGAACAAAAAAAAAACAATTTTTAGAAAGGTTGCCACACGGCAGAACACAAAAGCTTTACAGTTAGTATTTCAAAAGTACAGTTACATGAGATTACTATCAACATTGACATCCAACACTCGTCACTACCATGGGCGCCCGTATGCTTGAATTTAGGAGGGAGCCAAGAAAAGTTAGTCAGTCAAGTTTCTTTTTTTTTTTTTTAAAGTGGGACTGGTCCATAATAATTTCTAAAAGTTTTTTCACGTGTTACTTATTGCAAAAATTGGTATAAAATACTGGAGTTTCAAGCAAAAAAAAAGGGGGGGGTGTCTAAAGGTTTTGAATTTAACTCTTAAAAAGTAGTGTTTTATCTCATTTGGGTGACTTCTAAAATTGTTTTAATTCGTCTTGTCTGGCGCATAATGTCCTGATATGAATCATGCGCCATAAAACACCAATCAACCCTTTTGGGTGCAAACTGCAAAATTTCAAATAGGAAACTAGTATTACATAAATAGTGGTCAACATTATTAGAAACTATGTACAGTTTGCTTTTGAATTAGCTTAAAAGTTCTAAATTTAAAATAAGAAACTTTTAATAAAAACCGATTTACTATGGTGAAAGGAAGATTTTACATGAATTATTCTGGTGCAAGGGGGGCCCGGACCCCCCTTTGCTCTTATGTGTGGGCGCTCATGGCCACTCAGAAATGTTTTGGCATTTTTTTAAAAAGAATAACAGGATTCTGTAATAGAGGGGTATAGAAGCAAAACCAGCTTTAGAGTGTTTTATTTTGTTCCATTCAGTTATTTTCTCATTCCTAAGTATATAAGGTTGGTTTTGCTTTACAAATGATAAAATTATTCAAAAATGACAAAAATTAGGGCTTTAAAAACCAGGCTCACAGTTAGTTGCAAAAGTGAAATGGAAATCCTCACGCTGTACACTATAAAACTAGCATAAAATATATATATTTTTTTGCTTTTTTAGACGATAATGATCGCACGAATATTCGTATCCTAACCTGAAAGTGTTTAAAAATATTGAAAACTTATTTATTTTTAAAAACATGAAAAGCTACTTTTTAACAATGAAAAATCGTTTCAGTTTGTTATATTCCTATTGCGTGTTATTCCCAATTCCACATCTCTCATAAAATTCAGTTTTGTTACAAGCGCCATCTATTATGAAGATTTGACAACATGCTGGGAAATTTAAACAAAATCTACACATACGAACTTTTTGGGTGTTTTTTATAAAACAGTTTGGGGTTCTGTCATTGTTCTTCTATTAAACAAACAACTATTTTGATTCTTCATTCAATTAGAATTATTTTTTTTTTTGCAATTTTTTATCTTCCACTAAGAAAGTCAATAAATTAATTTTATATAATTTGATTACTTGGTGGTGATTAATCAACTTTTGACTGAAATCACGTAAAAGTTTCACTGATAAACGTTGATGTGAAGCTTAAATTAATATGCTAATAAACCTGGCTACATTCGGAAATCAATCAATTTGTGTACTATTCCTAATTACTTGAGAATTCTGAGACGTACGGAGAGGACCTCTTTGGTTTGGCGTCCAAAACTTGCCACTACAGAAATGTTTCGGCAATTTTAAAAATGAATAACAGGATTCTCTGTAATAGAGGGTGTAGAAGCGGGCCCGGTACTAAGGAATGATGACTCATGCTAAGCGATGGGAGAAAACGGAGTATGGGGCGTGGTTTCACGGGATCGGAATCGTTTCGACTGCAGCAGCAATCACTCACTACACGTGCTCTTGTTTTGGTTTTCGTTTGCGTTTTTTCAATCGCCAGCGTACGCATTCCTTCGATAATCTTATAACAAATCCATTTTTCTATTTTTAAGATTTTAAAACAAAGTGTGTTTATTTTTTCTAAAATCTTTACATTGCAAAAAAATAACTTTTAAACACCTTCATTAACTTTTAACATAAAAATGTTTACTTTTGAAAATATCTAACAATGTTAACTTAGGTTAGAAGTTACTAAAGACGCGTGAATTAACACTATTATTTTTAAAACTTACATTTATTGGTCGATTAATTTTCCAAACGTTTATATTCTCCTTAATTCTTTCATAAAAGTTTTTGTACATTCCCTAATAGCACTTCTGATTTTTTTTAATATTAAAATTGCATGAATTCTGGTTTATCAAGAGCTAGTATACTGTAAATATTTATTATATTTTTAAACAAAAAGGTAGAGAACTAATGATTTTTAATGAACAAAATATCTATTTTTACTCTAATTTTTTCAGGTGTTTTAAATACACAAATAGAATATATAAAGCTTTTACATAAGTAAAGTAACACAGCTCTTAAAAAACAACATACAAATAAAGGTTCTAGCCTAGAGTATAATATAGAGCTTGTGAAAGAACTAATACATTAAACTAGTATAAATATATATAAACTAGTCGCTTATATTATTGTAATTTAGTAACATTACCCAGAGTATAAATTCTTTACGTTAATTTTACAGAAACAAACCAAAATAAATTCAAATATAAACTTTCATAACAATTCTCTAATCATGTAAACATTATTTTGCATGATACAATCACTGACATAAATCCTAAGCTCTACTTTCTTTTTGAAATGAATACAATTTTTACTCAATAACAATAAATTAATTGAATACTTTAACGCATTTTTGAAATATATTTATTAATTTGAATCCTTGCTGTTCTATTTAATCACCTTTTATTACTGAAATATCAACAAAACCATTGTTAAAATCCAAAACCAGTCGCAATTGGCAATTTTCTATCTAAAACCAATCATTGTTTCTCACATTTAAGAATTGCAACTAGAATAATTCAGTTTTCTTCCCTAAAATGAAAAATTATTTCCCCAATAAAAACGAAACAATAAAGCAGTTAGACTGTATTGTTCGGGAAAAACATCCCACGACGATTAAAACTGTTTTATCGCTAATAAATCATTCAAAATGTATTTCAGTTGAACAGAATAGTCCACAGGCCCCCGTTGAAAATTTTTATTGATTAATAACAGGCTGAATCTTCGTTGGTCGCTTGGTTTCGTCGAGACGCCCACATTACTCAGCTAAAAATCTCGAAAGCGGGTAGCTAATTTACTGCGCATGGGTGAAACATGTCGATTGGGTGGTTGTAAAATATTTATTAATAACGTTTTCTTTTTTAGTTAAATCTTAAGATAATGTGATAAATATCTCGAAAAAATGAGTGTCCTACAAAACTGGGGGTATGAACGGAGAGTCCCCCACTGCCAACATGTCCGAATAACGAGTTAAAAATATTTATTAATAACGATCTGATTTTTTTACACCGGCTTGGTAAATATTTGTTTAATTAAATGGCCACATTGTCCTACAAATTAAGGGGTAGGTTTTCGCAGTCCTACACTCGGAAAATGTCAATTCCACGACGATTTTTTATTTATTAATAACTGTAGGACAAAGGTACTACATGATAGTTTAGTGTATCCTCTCCCCGGAAATAACAGTGGCCGACAAAAATAAGGGTATCCACCGCTAGTCCGACAAGAATTGATTGAAATACGATTTTTATAATTATTGAGGTGCTTACAGCAACAAGGAGTAACTATGGATTGACGAATAAAAAAGGGAAAAATATATAGGTAAATAGAAATATTATTGGCCATTTCCTCTTTGTCGAGTGGGAGGGACTAGTAGTTCAAAGCTTCAGTATTGAAATAAAGTTTAAAAATAGTAGTATTTGCAATAAACCGCGATTATTTGGTGGAAGGAGTTTTAAATATGGTAATTTGTATTGTACCCATTTGAATAAATCTGACTCTTATAGTAGTGAGTAAGCTCGCTTCAAATATACACCACTTTTTGAGTAAGACATTAGTAAAATCTATTCAAATATCAATTCAAAGACGATATTTTTTATTAATAAAACAACAACCTGATTTAGATTATTTTCTTTAGGAACTAAAGGAATTATCCGGGAGTACAACATCTTTATATTTATGATTGCATTCCTTTCTTGCCCTCAAATAATTCTTACATGAGAGTAAAATTGCCTGTGAAAAATTTTTACTCTCTTCTCTCTTTTTGCGAAATTTTGTATTTTTAATTAATAGTGTGCACAAAAAGCAGTCATAGTAATGGTGGTAAGATCCGGATATTTATTTATATTTTCTTTAGATTCTTTCCATAACCACTTTTTTTTTTTTTAATTTTTTATCATTTTATTCCACTCAGTTCAGTTCAATGATTCTGTAAAATTAATTCTGATGTCGTTTCGAACAAAATTGATTGCTTATTGATAAATAAATAAATTATTGAATTTAATTCATGTTAACAAAGATTAAATGTGAAAAATTTATCGTTCACGGATTGTCGAATAAAAAAAGGGAAATCTATAAATAACAATATTTATGACCATTTCCTCTTGCCTCGTGAGCGGGACTAGTAGTACAAAGATCAATTACCGTTTAAAAATAGTATTCGCAACCAACTCCAAACTGCGACAAGCCGGTCTAAGGAGTTTTTAAGAATAAGTTAATTTTCATCAATATATACCACATTTTGAGTAGGACAGTTGTAAAATCGTGTTTCACACGTTATTCCCTAAAGAAAAAAACCAAAATCAGGTTGTTATTAATAAATAAAAAATCGTCGTGGAATTGACATTTTCCGAGTGTAGGACTGCGAAAACCTACCCCTTAATTTGTAGGACAGTGTGGTCATTTAATTAAACAAATATTTACCAAGCCGGTGTAAAAAAATCAGATCGTTATTAATAAATATTTTTAACTCGTTATTCGGACATGTTGGCAGTGGGGGACTCTCCGTTCATACCCCCAGTTTTGTAGGACACTCCTTTTTTCAAGATATTTATCACATTATCTTAAGATTTAACTAAAAAAGAAAACGTTATTAATAAATATTTTACAACCACCCAATCGACAAGTTTCACCCATGCGCAGTAAATTAGCTACCCGCTTTCGAGATTTTTAGCTGAGTAATGTGGGCGTCTCGACGAAACCAAGCGACCAACGAAGATTCAGCCTGTTATTAATCAATAAAAATTTTCAACGGGGGCCTGTGGACTAGAAAGGATTAAAGAAGACTTACTTGTGCAAAGAAAAGCTTGTCCAGCTTTATTTCGGCAATTATAAGTCCCACAGTATTTTAACCATCTCGATTCCCTCCACAAGTTTAAAGAGAAAGCGCGAAATCAGTCCCCGCTACATGTGCTTTTTGGAGTTGAGGATGTTGATTACTCGAAGTTTCGAAACAAAGCACGTTATCGCTATGGAGATGCGCACGCATGCTCCGTCTTGAGAAAACGTAACTTACGATCGGTCTCATCGGAGGCAGTACTTGCAGTAGCGTTTTCGAATGCTTTGCATAAAGAATAAGCTCATTTTATTGAGATATTTCTTCCTGTTTACATCCTCGGTATTTAATTTTTAAATAACATTTTGTCTAGGAATGTCATGATTTATATATTTATCAAGAAACTAGATATTATAAAGCTAAGTTATATTGTTTTTAATGAATCCTTAGCTTTTTGAGTATATTAAATGTCTGCCATTGAGAAAAGTATTAGGCTGTTCCTCAGGAAAAATCTTTTAACAAAAGGAGAAAAAACACCTTGGTTTTAAATAGCTAAAATCAAGGTTGGCTCGGTAAAGTATTTGGCTTAAACCAAATGTTTTTTCTTATAAAAACCTTTTTTTTTTTCGAAAAAGTGCTAAAACCAATTTATTTTCGTTTTCCATTCAAATAAATTATTTATCAATTACTATAACAGACCATTGGGTTTTTTTTATTCATAAGTAAAACTTTGTATACTACAAATAAACAATATAGTAAAAGCACTAGTTACAGACAGGTCTAAGGATTTTTCTTAGTTTTTTCCATCTTCTGGCCACTAATTAAGAGTTAAGAAATTTATTAAAGGACTATTAACAACTCCAGGATGTATTTTAAGTTTCTTATATTTTAAAAAATTTTAAATTTAATTTTTTTAACTTTAATTTTGTTTTTCCGAAAGGCTTTTTTTGCACTAGTTACAGACATACCAAAAATTGAAATCACTAGTTACAGACAGGTAGTAGGCCCAGTTACAGACACGTTTCCTCACTACACACACTACAGATTTTCCTCGCAAAAACGACTTGTCTGCCAGGTTATGTGGGATGTATGTCCATCAACGAACATAATGACTGGTAATGTGATGGTTTCCCTTAACACCCAAGGGTGGAATACGTTCTCTAAATATTCATAGAAAATCTGATTCGTAATCCAGCCAGAGTCGGATTTCCCTAACCCCCACTCATCTTCTGGTACACTCTTACCAACATCATCAGGAATCCTTTTATATTTAAAGACAATAAGAGGGGGAGCTAATTGCCCCGCAGCACTCCCAGTTACCAAAACGGTCAAACATTCCTTTTCATTTGAATTAACAACCTGATAAACGTTTTTCCCCCTTTGATTGCCAAAACCCTATTTCTTTTAGGATTAAGGAAGAAGGTACTCTCATCGCAATTGAAAACGCGATGCGGAGTATCCAAAATTTTCTCATAATTGCAATTCTCTAGATAAAGGTGAATTTCATTAAACCAATTTTCTATGCTCTCTTTCGTGATGCTTGATGTTATGCTGGGGTTCCGTTTCATGAAAGAATTGAACCATGATCTTCCTCTCTCTCTTGCCTACCTTCCGTAAAATTATTTTCTCTATTCATAGCTTTCATCAACTCCTGAACACTGTCCAGAAGTTGATCTTTTCTAACTGGGAATCCTCCTTTTGCCATAGCTTCAATCCAAGTTACAAGGATGTTTTCCTCGTCCTTTGAAATAATTGAGGGTGGTCCCATTCTTCTGCATGCAGGATATTTACCTCTATTTTTGTAGGAGAGTGTTATTCGAGGAACTTTATGATGCTTAGCCGCAGCTCGGACTGACATACCGTTAGAGACATCCTGAAGTGCGCATTTGCTTATCAGAATATTTAAATCGTTTTTTAGACTCCATATTTACTTAAAAAATATGCAAATTTATTTCAGCGATTTAATGTTTGTACATTTTTTCTAAAATTAAGAGTTTAATTAATTTTCAGATAAATTTATTCAATAAATTCACTTTTATTATCATCATTTCTATTGAGGAAAGTAAAACATTTTTCGAACTAAAAAAATTATCAAACAAATTTTAATAAATTGAATGCTAATGTTTTTAAAAGAAGACCCACATAGAACAGTAGTTCTCTGTGACATCTAAAAATATCATAAAGGAGTTCTTTTAAACACTTATATATAGCCTATGTTGTTTCTTGATTCTTTTACTTATATGAACTAAATTTCGTGCTAATGTAAGAAAACTGGGGATTTTTTTAAAAGACAACCATACACATAAAAATGTACACTATACACCCACAGTTATATTATATAATATGAATAAAGAATTAAATATATTTTAAAAGGTATGAATAGCATTAAAATAATATTCTTATTCTTAAGAACATTAAAAATATTCTAATGAGAATAATTTTATAACTAATTAATAAATTAAATTAAAAAGTAGAACAAAAGTAAATTAAAACACATAATTAAGAACAAAACCTATGCAATTTGCAAAATTGATCTAAATCTATCATTAAATTAAATTTCCCTCTAAATTGCATGAATATAAGTTATATTGAATTCATGAAATTTTTATTTTTATTAATTATTAAAACTTAATTATTAATTAAATAACTTAATAAAGCATAAATAGCTAGAAATAAGCAAACAGGAATAAACAAAAAGTCCTAGTGTCAGACACCCTTTGGACCAGTTACAGACACCCATGTCTGATACTGGTCTACGTTAAAATATCCATTGACCCAATTACAGACATGGGTGTCTGTAACTGGTATATTAACGTTTTATGTATGAGTAACAGACACCCCCCTAAAATCCTTCAGAATGAGACTTAGAGACTGAGAGAAAAAAAATAGGATTGCCAAGACCTAAAAATGCAAATGTAGAAATTTTTTCCCAGAAAAAATCAGTTCTATAAGTAGAAATCGCAGAAAATTAAAAATTGAACCTTATCAAAACAGCTAAGCGACCGCGATGAATCACGCCGATCCTCTACAAACTTTTTTAACATTGTATTCTAACTGTTTTAAAACTGTTTTTTACGAATTTTATCTGCATGGTCATGAGTAAAACACTTATCCCTTAAGGCTGAAAAAAAAATTCGATCTCTAGCACCACTAGAAGGCTTATTATTCAAATTTAAAAGCAAGACTGTCTGTAACTGGGTACCCTGTCTGTAACTGGTGCTTTTACCTACCAACATTCAATTTCCATTTTTAACCAGTCATCTTTTTAATGTAACAAAAAACTTGAAGGATTAAAATTAATTTCTTTTTAAAATTAAATTTATTAGAATTAAAATTAACTGAATTTGTGAACTACTATTATATTAATAACTGAAAACAACCATATAAATTTTAATTAAGCATAAAAGTTTAAAATTACCTGGGGTTTTTCCCAATTCTTGTTCAAATTAAGTCATTAGATATTTAGATGTTATGCTGTCTTTTTAAAAATATTTTAATGGTAGTAAATTATTTCAAGTAATAAAATACACATCTGAAGGGAAGGGGTGATATTTAGACAAAAAATTAAGTCCTTGATTAAATAAGTCAATATATAAAAGTTTGGTATGTTGCATCGATGTTTATTTAAGCACTGAATCAATACAGTTCATATTTAAACATTTTAAATAAAAAATAAACTGAAAAAACAACGTAAACATTCGCCCATCGCCAAGGTTAGTCCATCGCTTAACCCTTTCGGGACTACTGTCTCAAGCTGGTTCTACATGGAGCCTTTTTTGCCGGATGACGGGCCGCGATCCGTCTTGGCGCGATGGTTGGCGACAAGAAAAATCCCTATTTTTGAGGCAGAAAACGGATCAACCAAACCAGGTGGTCACGTGAGCGCGCGGACCAATGGCTAGGCGTGATACGCCCGACATCGCGGGCCGAGAAAAAGTGCAGGCAGCTCGCACTTTTTCTCGGGCCGTCAAAAACGGAGGGGGTCACGTGATAGAAATTCACCAATCTCCGAAACACCGAAGAGAACATCGTATTCGTATCGTATGCAATGGTGTTTTGTTTACAAAAGTAAACTAAGCTTAATTTTACGAAAAAAGCTTCATCTGTTGATTTTTACTAAAAATAATCAATGAAAAACAAGTTGAACACGTTCTGTCACCATTAAAATATAAAAGGTTTTGTAGAATTTGAAAAAAATAGTACTGAGAATCTATATGTTTTCCGTAGTATTGTATGTTTTTGCTTTTAGTTTTATGGTCATAGAAGTAAAATTTAAAGGATAATTTACTTTTAAAGCAAACTAAAGTACCATTTAAATACCCTACTTCAAGTTTATATATCAAAACTTACTTTAAACACTTTCCCTAAAAACTATATCTTGTACTTCCAAGTTCGATAGAAAAGCCTATATACTATAATTATTTACTCCACACATTTTTTATGTGCTGGGATGTTAGGCAGTGTTATGTTTTAAATAGATTGAAGTATTTGTTGTATGTTATTAATTTCAGAACCTGATAGTTATACCACATAGACATGAGACAATAATAAAAGAAATTAAATTGATTTTACATGTTTTCTTCCTCGATTAATTGAAAATTATGTTGCTCATAACATAAATCTCAGAAAATAAAAATTGGTCAGTAGTACTAGGCATATTTACGTATTCTCACAAAATACCCTGCAATAATGTCACATTCTCGCAAGTGTGATGCATGTGAAAGAATTTGCTTTTTTATGATTATGACTTGTTTTGGATACAGATTTAATTATTAATTTTACCCTAATATCAAGACCTGATTATCTGGGCCAGATTTAGAAAATTTTCCACATAGTAGGCACACTGCGTTGCAAGGAGTCCCCTTGATGTTTTTTTATAAAAACAAATTTCACAACACACAATAATTGGTAGGTATACTACTTATGTACTGTTGTAAAACCATTTATTTTAGGCTTTTATTTTCCAATTTCAATTTCTTCAAGAAATATGAAGTAAGTTTTGTTTTATGAGTTAAGATACTTTTGAGATTTAGGGTTATGTTTTGAATAGATTCAAGTATTTGTATGTTATTAATTTCAGAACCTGATAGTTATACCACGTAGATATGAGACAATAATAAAAGAAATTAAATTGATTTTACATATTTTTTCCTCGATTAATTGAAAATTATGTTGCTCATAACATAAATCTCAGAAAATAAAAATTGGTCAGTAGTACTAGGCATATTAACGTATTCTCACAAAATACCCTGCAATAATGTCACATTCTCGCAAGTGTGATGTAAGTGAAAGAATTTGCTTTTTTTATGATTATGACTATTGTTTTGGATACAGATTTAATTATTAATTTCATCCTAATATCAAGACCTGATTTAGAAAATTTTCCACATAGTAGGCACACTGCGTTGCAAGGAGTCCCCTTGATGTTTTTTTATAAAAACAAATTTCACAACACGCAATAATTGGTACTTATGTACTGTTGTAAAACCATTTATTTTAGACTTTTATTTTCCAATTTCAATTTCTTCAATAAATAAGAAGTAAGTTTTGTTTTATGCGTTAAGATACTTTTGAGATTTAGGGTTATGTTTTGAATAGATTCAAATATTTGTATGTTATTAATTTTATAACCTGATAGTTATACCACATAGACATGAAACTATAATAAAAAAAATTAGATTGATTTTACATGTTTTCTTCCTCAATTAATTGAAAACTATTTTGCTCATAACATAAACCTCAGAAAATAAAAATTGGTCAGTAGTACTAGAAATATTTATGTATTCTCACAAAATACCCGCAGATGTATGTGAAAGAATTTGCTTTTTTGTGATTATGAGTATTGTTTTGGATACAGATTTAATTATTAATTTTAAGATACTTTTAAGATTTAGGAAGGCCAGGTCTCGTAGGCCTAATGGTAAATCAAAGGAGAACGAACAATAATAAAAGACCAATCAAGGCTTACCCAGCTTGAGTTTGTACTACGCGTAGTTCATTAACGCCAAGATAATGGCCCTATAGCCTGGAAGATTAATCTTGTAATATAAAAGAAATTAACTTGCTTTACATATGTTTTCTTCAACTCAATGTCAATATGAAAATTTTATTTTGGTCATAAAAAATATCTTGCCCCACAGGAAGTGATGCCTGGGAGTCAAATTTGCTTATCGAATGAACGAGTATTGTTTTTGATGAAGATTTAATTATTAAAGTTAACAACATCAAAACCTGCTGAAATTTAAATACTTATACATGTACTACTTCCCTCTATTATTAAAAAAATTATTTTGCCTAGTGGAGTACAATTGTAAAGGGTGGTTAGTAAAATAAATTTTTAGAACAAATTATGGGAATTGTGCAATTAAACTCTGCTTTCTTTATATTTGGGTTTAGGTCGGTGCATTTTAACATAGTACCAATGAGTTATTTTTATCAAGTCAAGAAACAAGGTTCTCATTATGCCTTAATTTGTTATAAGCAGGTTCAGCGGTATGCTGAAAATTTAACTAGTTTATTGTATGATCATTACAATATTCAGCTTTACATTTTACTCATTAGATATTATTAAAGACAAATTATCTTCAACACAAGAATTTATCAAAGATTAGTTTACTGACAGGAATCTTTTTACCATATATTTTTAAAAAGCATTTTTCAAGGGTAATTCATCAATCAATTTTTTCTTAGGACTAAAATATTAGCTCGAAAACTATTGTAAATTTCTGTACAAGAAATCCTAGAAAATACAGAAAAAGCTACACATAAATTAACCTCCCCCTTGTTTTGTAGAAAATATTATTCTAGTGTATTTTTATTTTTAAAGTTAAAGATGATTTTCATGTTCAAGAGAGTAACCTGGAATGTTTTATTTTAATTTAAAGCACTATCAATTGTTAGGACAAAATAAAAAAAATCCATACTTTTCATTCTGTAGTAAAATTGAATGTTACAGCTTCCCATACATTTGAAGCAGCAAAAATATTTATTTTCCAAAATTTAAAAAGAATAATTTTTTACTGTCAATAGAGATAAATATTAATTTAAGCATATATGCATTTACAAGTAAATCAAAATTTTAAAAAATTTCTAATTTTTATTATTTAAAATTAGTGACAGCTACTAATTTTTTAATACCCAAAAATATTTTACAGCCATATTCACAGTCATCAGTGCTGCAGTACAACAAGGATAATTCAAACTGAAGGAGCCATCAAAATTGTTCCAATGAATTAAAAATTAATAGAAAAATGAAGGCATTTAAAAGCATGTGTTAAGAAATAGTAATGAATCAATTTTGTATTTGGGATCGAAAAGTTAGTTAAGAAAAAAGAGAAATCTTTGAACTATCCTCAACTTTTAAATGAAGATCCTTTCCTTGATCTATCAAAGTTGCACTGTGTGCACAAATGAAACAAACTAAAAAATTTTTACTAAGAAAACAATATTTTATTTGTTCAGAAAAAGTGAAAGAAAAATTGAAATAAAAAAATCATTCGACACAAGTCCATATATAAAAAATAATCCTTTAATTGTTACCAAAAATAATTTAGAGGCTGTATATTACATAAACTAAACAAAATTACAGTTTTTCATTCTTTTATAGTCTATTAATTAGGTATACCAATTTGAAGGCAGAATGTAATAAACAAATTACTAAATGTAATGCAAACACAAAAATATATATTAAACAATAAATTTTAAAAGGGTTCCATCTTCAATTATTTATATTCCAATGATAAAACTGGTCTTTACTCAAAAACCTAAGGAAAAATATTAAATACACACTTTAAATTACATGTAAATTCAATTAGAGGAAAAACACAAAAAATATTGAATATATTAAGTACATTAGTAATCAAACTCACTATGCTTCATACAGTTCAGTTCTAGAGATCAGAGATTAACAGCCATATTCATAGCCATCAGCGTCGGTGTTAACTAGTTGCTAAAGAAAGAAAAATTAGCTTTTCGCGGAATCTGATTGGTGGAATCCTTCTTTGACCAAGGAATTAACACCGACGCTGATGGTTGAGAATATGGCTGTAAGAGTTTAACAATATCTTAATTACATATTAACTCCATTTTCTGGAATTAATGGTCGTGTCGATTTGAAATTTTCTCCAAATGTTTCGCCCTCTTCTTCGGAAGGAATCCTCAGTGGAAACACAAAGGGAAACATTAGGAGAAAAATTCCAATCGACATGACTATCAATCCTGGAAAATGAAATTAGTATGCCATTTTCAGCGCTGAAGTTCTTGTTATTTTATAATCTTAATTGATTGTTAGATAATTAATAAACTAAAACTTTATCATACTTTGTTCATTATAAACTAATTTCAATTACATGCAATTTTTGTAACACAAGATATACCGACAATGATAAAATTGAAAGTAATATCAATAACTCATTACAAATTACAATAAAACCTAAAAAATAAAAAACTATCCCAACTGAATTATTTAAAAATTTGGACAGTTTGTAATGTAGCCCTCAGATATGGTGCATACCATTTCAGAGGTGGTGTGTAGCACCTTGGACATCAAATACCGAGTACTACCGTGAGGTTGGCAAGTGTAACCTCAAAAATTCTGCGTACCACCTACTTGGGAATGGTGTGAAACATCTCAAGGGTGTTATGTAGTAGTTCGGGGAAGAGGGTGTACGACCTTCAGGATGGCTTGCAACTGAGAGTGGTTTGTACCACCTGGGGAACTGCATGTAATACCTCATTGGGGGGTGTACCACCTCAGGACTTGCGGTAAAATGCATTATAAAAATCCCAAGGTATTGCACACCACCCTTTTGAAGTTATACCCAAACCCCGAGAGGTTTCACACCACCCTCATAAAGTTTCCCAAGAGAAGTTTGAAATGGTACTTTCCATTGGATACCCGAGAAATTTAGTTTTATAACCATTAATATAAATAATTAATTTTTACTCGATTGCATTTTTGAAAAAGTGAACCCCCACTTGAACTACCCAAAAGCCACCAGTCATTTGGTGACACACAGGGCCACCGAGAGCCAAGTCGGGCCCCGGGTAAAAGGTTGAGAAGCGGGCCCCCAATGACATATTCTCATTTCGAAGTAGGGGGTGAAATTTTCTGATGTACCTCCACCCATGCATTCATACGCTTAATGTAATTTTTAGAATATTTCTAGGCAAGATCTGAATTACACTCAACTTAAAAATATCGTTTTCTTGATAATATGATGAGTAACAAGTAATAAAGGGGGTCTCGGGGTTTTCCCCCAGAAAATTTTTGAAAATATGCCCCTAGAAAACTGGGAATTTACTCATTTTTGGACCTTTATGTGAACAAATTAATTTCTAAAATATTCAAAATGATATCTGTCTTAGTACTCAATATGAAAAGCTTTGGGTACCGGGCCCCGGGGTATCATACCCCCTCGCCCCCTCTCTCGTCAGGCCTGGTGACACACATAGAAGCAGTGGCGAAGCAAAGTAAAAAATTTAATGGAGGGGGATAGGAGTAGTTTAGTGGTTTTCTATGATCAAAAATTTTTCTGAGTTTCCAGGAGGATACGCCCTAACATTTTCAAAGTAAAAGAACCTGTGAATAAATAGTTATAAAAATTTCAAAGGGTTGTTGAACCCTATACTCATTCTCAACATACTGCTATACTTACATGCATAAAAAGCTTTTTATCTTTTAAAAAAAATTGGGAAGAAATGTAGAAATCATTCTCGAAATTCTTTTTTCCAATATCTTGACTCGACACCGTTAGTAAGAACCTGTTGAATAGAATAAACAGAAATATAAAAGGAATTAAGCAACAGTACCAGTGTTGTTACTAAAAAAATCAGATGGCGATATTGGCAATTTTTATGTATGGGGAGAATTTTACTTATTTCAACTGCACTATGTTACAATAGGTCACAGGTTGATGTGAGGTGACGACAGACTTTCTGGCTATCTAATAGGTGAAAAAGACAAAGCAAGCAAGAGTCATCTCTGACTTGTCAATTAGGTAGCTAGAAAGTGTGGAGTCTTCTTACATCAACCCGTGACCCGTCACTGACAAGAAACATAACCTAGTATAATTCATAATAAATTTTTAGTTTTGGGAATGAGTACTACAACCCCAACACCCACTGGCTACACCACCAGTAAATAATGTGTTACCACAACCATACCGGGAAATTTGGTGTTTTTGCTTGACTTTGGTAAACATAAATTAGCATCTAATTCTAAAGTATTGTGCAAAGCAAGCACACGCACTATAAGTTGTGCTGTAAGAAACAGTCTCACAAAATAATACCGAGCAAAAAAAACTGTAATGTACAGAAAACTTTGGTAACAAATATTGACCTTTCGTTTTTGAAAGGTATGGAGCGGAATCTTATCCCGGATAAAGTTGAAAATGTTTTTATTTCTTTTTCATGTATTGCTAGGGGTTCACATACTTCGAATGACCTGCCACTGTGAGTGGCAAATAATATCCCCATATAAATAAAATTTAAGATTTGCAATTAAAAAGGTGAAAAAAGCTTGGATGCATTGCTATAAGAATAGAAATTTACTGCACTTAGCCAGTCATCTCATTCAGGATAAATATCTTCTTCAGTTTCAGACTACATAAGATAATATTCTAAACTTCTGTGGAAGAGAAAAATAATTGAAATGCTAAACAATTGTACAGAAATCATATTAATTGAATCACAAACTAAGAAGAATATTAGTAACAGACATTCAATAGCGAAATACAATACAATTAAATAACAATGTCTTTACATACCTAGCAGGTTCAATTTTAATTATTATGAATAAATATTTGTATTTCGCTAATAGCACCTAAAAGTAAATGTTAAACTTTAAATAACTTAGTCATTTAAGCAACAACTTCTAGAGATCTACAGGGGCTATAATAGGATTTTTTAAGTAAGGTAAAAATGCTTTTTTTCTATACTTTAAACATGCATATTCTGGATGGGCAAGAAGCGATTCCTAAAAGAATGTAAAACATGTAACGGTAATTATTCTAGTTAAGTGGTAGAGCAACGCCCCTTCTAAAATATGCGAGAGTATTGGGTAAAAGCGACTAAAAGGCAACCTATTTCTTTTTAGCGCCAAGCTTGGTCAGGTATATCCTGGTATGAAATCACTGTCTCTAACAGGAGTAACAAACTGTTATAAACCATCATACCGCCTGGACAAAAAGTTTCAACAACTGCCTGAATCGGGATATCAACCATTAGATCAATCTCATACCTAATATAATTAAAAACATTGTCTATACAACCAGTTCTGATTCTGAGGGGACATAGGGAGGCGTCGTCACAAAATATTTTTTAGACAGTCCCCGAAATATTTTAGCCATCATCTTAAACTGCTATATACACCGAGTAAATTCAATTTCAAATCAAATAAATAAATAATTATTTTTCGGTACAGCTTTAGAGACTTCAGCCGCCTTTTTTACCCACAGCCTCAATTATAACAACCATTTAGGTCCAATTTTAAGTATTATTACTCGATCCTAAAATAGTAGTAATTGCTATTATTGTTAGAGACAGGGCCCGATTTAGAAAATTTAGAACACTAGGCCCAACATGCAGGAAGGGGCCCCCCGTTGCCATATTTGGTGCTATATAAATGTAGATGCGTTAAAATTATTGTTTGATTAGTATGAAAATTCACTATCGTCAGGGTCAGACACGTTCTCGGTTATCTTTTACGTTTTTTACATTGCTAAAAAGTTTTGGATTTTTATTTTCGAGTTAAAAAATGTAATGAAAAAACATTCAAGGAAGTATAAAAAGTTATTTCTACTATAATTTTTTGTTAACTTTTTAAAATTAGGGGGCCCCCAAATTGTGGGGCCCCTAGGCCCGGGCCTAATGGTAAATCAGGCCCTGGTTAGAGATAGACAACACTCAATCGTGTTGCTGTGGGAGATGTGGTTACACATTACAGATGTGGTGACTGGAGGACTATTTCTAAAGCTGTTTCCAACGATATAATACAAAACAAGATAAATGTGATCACACGCGATATCAAGCTTTATTATCTGTTATTTTATAGCAGTGTCTCTTCTACAGGAAACAGAATCTGTTTCATAAAATGATGCAATTTCTTTTTTAGCATGAACATTAAGCTGTACATTGACTTGTAATCAGTGCTGAAATTGGAGGGGGACGCCGTCCCCCGAAGTATTTTTACCGTCCCCGTTCCCTAAAATATTTGTTTCCACGAAAAAAAATTATAAATTTAAGGGTAGATTTAAATACGAAAGAAAATTTATTTTTTCTGACCTAAATTCCCATTTGAATGAGTGTTCGGATTCGCCTATCAGCGTGCCAGCAGTTTCCCCGTATTCCGATTCGCAAATATATTCGTATTCGGATTTTTAGGGTCAAATTTCCAAAAACGTTCTGGGGAGGACCCCCAAGACCCCCTTCAAGTATTTTAATCTCTATTACTCACGATTTGCTGCGCAAAAAATGAGTAAAAACCCTGTTTTTAGAGTAATTTCGAAAAAAAATTAAAAAAAAAAACCACATTTTTATACCCCAAAAACATATCCTAGATCCGCCACTACTAACATAAAGATGAATAATGTTTTTTTTCTTTCCATCAATATTTGTAATGAATACTTAAATGTTACATAGTTTTAAGGTTATAAAAATTATAATAACTGCATTTATGCTTTTATTCTAGCATTTAAAAAATTTCCCATTAGCCCCCACTTTCCCCTAACTATGCAATTAAAGGTAATCTATAATTTGATTATCAATTCAAGTAGGTACTACTAAAAATTAGTCATATTTTACCCTCCATCAATCATCTACTCTGTAAAAAGGTGAGGGTGAGTCCCCCCAAATATTTTTCTCCAATTTCAGCACTGCTTGTAATGCAAATAAATTACATACAGAAAACAACGTCAGTATTACGATTGAAATCAATCGCGAGAATAAGTACTTTGTTTGTTTTAAATAAGAAATCACTTTACAATCATTTTCAATTGAAATACACTTTAAACCAAGAGAAACGAAAATTGAACTTACGCCATGTTTGTAGTTTATTGTTGATGTTCTCTAATCTTCGCGGCTGCCGATGACGGAGAGCAAAACTTTTTTTGCTCCCGTTTTCACGGGCCGCGTTTGGTTGTTCAAAGGCGACCGCAGCGCCACCACTTTTTGCCAACCAAAGGGATTTTTCTGATGGCGGATCAAGCAAACGCGGGCCGTCATCCGCGAAAACGGGTTCATATAAAAGGGCCTTCACGGGTGAGACGCCAGCGTAGTGCTTCACCCGGCCTACCGTCTCACGGGTGAGACGCCTGCTTTGAAACGACCAGGGGACGGGCGTCTCATATGTGATACACGCTTAAAACTTTATATTAGTAATTTTTATTCTCATTAGAAATCGCTCTTTATCTGTTACAATGAAAGTATTCCTAAGCGAACATCTTGACATTCATTCCCATAAAGTATTTTATATTTTTGATAATTTGTTTCCGAAAAATGCCGAGATTTATTTATAATCCATTGAGATGATGAGTAATGTGAATTTAGACTGCTTTCTTCCACCATCTCAGCTAATATAAACCTTACTACGTGTTCTAAAGGCTTGCAGATACTTTTTATTTTCATTTGATGGATAAATGGGAGTTTTGATATTTTTATTGCGACAGTTATGGGTATTTATTTCTTTTAGATTTAGATTGCGTTTAGAAGGAATTATTTATTGCTTAAACAGGAATAATTGATATGTTTGAGGGTCAAGTGGAAATGAAGAGTGAAATAGATAAATTATTCGATATATTTCTTTGAATTAACAATGTTTCAATGATTTCCGAGCCGTTTATCTATGCTGCGGCATTGCGCGTTTTCAGTAAAAAAGAAATTAAGTGTTTTTTCCCGGGATATGTTTAATATATCTTTATAAATGAGTTGCTAGAGATAAAATCTCTTCATTTTGGAATATTTTTCCCAGTTATATAAATCTCAGGTTTGTGAAAAAGTTTAT
Source organism: Tetragnatha montana (assembly GCA_963680715.1). NCBI lineage: Eukaryota > Metazoa > Arthropoda > Arachnida > Araneae > Tetragnathidae > Tetragnatha > Tetragnatha montana. Next base: position 7,290,589 of record OY796677.1, read on the forward strand.
TATTTACAAATTACTTGTTTTGAAAAATTTTGTAAGAAATTAATGAGATAATGTTTTAAATTTTTCAGAAGTAACGTGTAAGGGGTTCCACTGATCATATCCAGAAAATTAGATATTTTGGACAACAATTTAAATTTTTGCGAATTTTTTTCCGAAACTCGACATAGACGCGCAAAATGCCCGTCCCCTGGGGAAAGTTCTTTCTACTCGAGTGCCGTCCTGTGAGAGCGGTTCAGTGGCTGAGGCACCCGTCGCGAAAGGGTTCGACAAGGATTTTGAAGCGCCCCGCCCTCTGGTTGTACCGGGCCCGGGTAGAAGCAAAACCGACTTTCTCCACTTTTTTCCATTCATTTATATTCCTCATTTTTTAATAAGTATTTTTAACCTTTTAAGTACTTTTACTTTTACGAATGATAATTATTCAAAAATGACGAAAATTAGTGCTTTATAAATCAAGCTCACAGTTTGTTATTTCTGTGTTTGTTTTCTGTTTCATAAATTTGTTATTCTGTGCGTGTTATTATATCTCATGAAATTCAGTTTCTTTACGTAGCGCCATCTATTATGGAGATTTGATAATAAGTTGGGAATTAATACTTATAACTAAATTTCAACGTAATCTACAGGTATGGATTTTTTTGTGTGTTTTTATGGACCAGTTTGGTACAATGATTGTTTAATTAAACTAATTTTTTTTTATCCTTCATTCAAGAAGAAATATTTCTTTATAACTATTTTTTTTACTACTACCACTAAGAAAGTAAATTAATATATTTTATAGAAATAGATTACTTTGTTAGGGCGTTCTTATTGACTCTTCAATATCACGTTAAGTTTCACTTATTTAATTAATGTGAAATATTTATTCTATGAAAGTCCTCAAACTGAGTTCAAACCGGGCGTGGATCTAGAACGGCTCCAAGGAGGACGCACTTTTCCAGACTGAAAATCATCACTACCTTTTGAGCAAAATGTTGGGGATTTTTTAAAAATGATCAGTCAAGATCCCCTTTTGGTACCACTAGGGGGGTATAGGGGGTCCTCTCCCAGAAATATTTTTGAAATTTGACCTGTAAAAGTAGGGTTTTAACTCATTTTGAGTACTTTTTTTTGGATCACGCTGAGTGCGTACCCCCCTAGGAACAACGCCTTGTTCAAACTCTACCTAAAAATGTCGACAATAAAAAATGTAAGGGATATTGTTCTGATTAATATCCTGATATTCCAAAAAATTCTATCCTTGGGAAATTTAAGTAGACATTCGAAATAGCAAACTGAAAAGGTAGAAGCTAGTGTCCTAATTTATGCCCCGAAATTCCCCCCAAAGAAAATCCATCCAAAATGGCGGATTTTCCCCAAGATAGAATTTTTAGGAATTTCAAGATATTAATCAGAACAATATCCTCTACATTTCCACCAATTTTCAGCCTGTTATATTGAATGTCCGGGTCAATGTCTAATTTGCCTGGACTATTAAGCCAAAATGTGGGTTATACATTGTTTCATGGTTATATCACATAGACTGATTTTAAACAAGGGATTTGAATCGGAAATCCTCCTACACTAATCTATTTTCATAAAATCTTTATTTGCCTTTACGTTAATACAGTGGATTCCGCTTAGTAGTAGAAACACGTTAAGTGGATTTCCCAATTAAGCAAAGTGCTCATAATATCAAACAACTGACGGACGGAAATATTTACATATCCGTATTTTTGCTTATAAATTAACATTTGTTTTAAGAGCACATTATTGACTTAAAACAGGGCATGAAATTTCAGCTCTAAAGGTACTAGCCAGACTAAAATTTTTACTCGCCACTACTTATGATTCATATTTTTTTTAAATAGTGTTTTCAGAAACATGGAAAGTAAAACTTTAAAAGAATGTAAAATTAAAATACACTGCAAAAAATAATTATGGCAAGAAAAATGTTTCCTTTTTGAAAGGTCCGGAAAACCATTAATTCAATTTCTGTCCACATTACTGGATGGTATTTCCTGACAAACTTTACACATTGCAAGACTATCATTATACAACAACCATACAAAACTACTAAGTCACTCTTTATTAAACTTTCTTTTCGCTGAAAGTGGTGATTGGGCAGTTGAGGCTCCTTTTCTTTTACTGGAAGAGCTGGAAACTGATGATATAGGAATATTTCTGATAGCAGATGCACTTTGCATCATCTTTTGTGTTTGAACGGGTTCACTTTCATTACCCCTAGTAAAATAGGAATCGATATTTCGCTCCCTTTTCTTCATAATACCCTTGATATTACCAAACAAACCTAGTTAAACTAACTACCATCGAAAAGAAACGGTCTAACTCGAAAACGAAACTCGCGTACAAGAGCAATCTGATCGGCGGGCACATGCTTACCTCGGCGATTACATCATTGTGACTAGGTTTTCTAGCCGAAGTGACGGCGTTGCATTTGGCGGCTTCTCTCCTACCGCTGGTCGCTTAATTTTAAAACACTTTGGCGAGCCGCTCGATTGAGGTTCCTTGATTTGGACATTTTTTATTTTAAACTCAACATTTTTTTCAGGGAAAAGAACTTTCTCACCAGCCTTAAATTTTTGGTTGCCAATGGCGAGTTGGCTAACGGAAATTTTCCCTTTTCTTCATAATACCCTTGATATTACCAAACAAACCTAGTTAAACTAACTACCATCGAAAAGAAACGGAAAAGAAAATTAAACGGAAAATAAACGGAAAAGAAACGGAAATTTTCCCTTTTCTTCATAATACCCTTGATATTACCAAACAAACCTAGTTAAACTAACTACCATCGAAAAGAAACGGTCTAACTCGAAAACGAAACTCGCGTACAAGAGCAATCTGATCGGCGGGCACATGCTTACCTCGGCGATTACATCATTGTGACTAGGTTTTCTAGCCGAAGTGACGGCGTTGCATTTGGCGGCTTCTCTCCTACCGCTGGTCGCTTAATTTTAAAACACTTTGGCGAGCCGCTCGATTGAGGTTCCTTGATTTGGACATTTTTTATTTTAAACTCAACATTTTTTTCAGGGAAAAGAACTTTCTCACCAGCCTTAAATTTTTGGTTGCCAATGGCGAGTTGGCTAACGGAAATTTCGCTCCCTGACTTAAAATAACATAAACAAGCATTAAGTAAAGTAGAAATTTTTTTAAGAACGTATACGTAGTACATGCATAAAACGGTAGTCCACTCCGTTGATGTTTATAGAAAAAATAACTCCGTAACTTAAAACTATGCTTAACGCAAGAGGGACAGATTGTGTTATTATCTTTAAAAAGAAGATTTATTCAAATAAAAGAAAACTAGTAAAATAATTACTAAACATAAATTCGTATTCAAATTGAGAGAAAATTAGGGGATCTAAGGTCTATAGTTCTCCTTGTATCACATGCATTAGTGACGCTAAATAGACGTCACCAAGGTCATAATAAAATTTTTATTTTATTTTTTATTTTTAGATAATTTTTGTAAAATTTGCAATAAATTAATATTATAATAACCTTTTGAAACCAGGAAACCCTATAAATATAAAAGTTGCTCAGTATAATTCCTTTTAACGAGAAATAAAAACAAGGCTCTTCATGTGTTTATCTAAGATTATAAAAGCAGAAAATTCGAGGGTAAATCCAAAGAAACCGGGCCTTAGCGATATTTTTGACGAAAAATTTTGTGTTGCCAATTTAGTTTATTGGCAAGTAAGCAATTCAATTTCTATAGAGCTAGGTTGCCAGAATCCACTATTTTATCGCCATTTTTTATCCGGTTTCTTTGGATTACCCAAATAAGCTCTGTTACAAAGAAATTAAGTTACTACTTTGATAAAAATGAGTTTTATTTTGGAGATACATAGAAGAAAAAACTGTTTGTTAAAGTGTAATAAAAATGAGATGTAGGGTTTTTCAACTAGTCTTCTCGAACTTTGCACAGCCTTGCGTAGAAGTATACATAACAAATGCTCAAAACAGTGGCGTATATAGGAATTTATTTCGGGAGGGGCCCAAAATTACTCCCCAGCCCAAAATTACTCCCACATATTTAATAGGTCCAATGTAGCTTTTTAGGTGATAATTTAGTTCCTAAAAACTTAATATAGGAAAAGATGTTATTAATACAAATACCAAAGGGGGGTCAAATTTTTGGAAATTTGACTTAAAAAAAAACAGGTTTTTAACTAGTTTTGGTACACTAAGTCCGAATTTTGGATGTACATTTTTATGAACTTAATATTTAAAAAGTTATTAAAATAGAGTTCCAAGTACAAAAAAGGATCTGGGGGTCCTTCCCCAGAAAATTTTTGGAACTTTTCCCCTAAAAACAGGGTTTTATCTTGTTTTTGGTACACTGTCCGAATTTTGAACAGATATTTTTCGGTAGGATTTTGATTTTGATGAACTTTATTATAATAAAGTTGTTAATAGTAAAATTCCAAGTACTAAAGGGGGGTTTGGGGGTCCTCCCCCAGAAATTTTTTTGAATTTTGACCCTAAAATACAGAGTTTTAACTGGTTTTGGTACACCTAGTCCGAATTTCGGGGGGGGGGGCCAGGGCCCCCTCGGCCCCCCCCTTATATACGCCACTGGCTCAAAAACTATACCTCTACGACCGTAGAAAGGATCCGGTCATTTGCCCGACAGCTCAAATTCCCAACGCCAACCGATTGCTCTCCCTAATGTTGTGGTTGTATGAAGCTGAGAAACAACATCATATAAACCAAACAATACTCCACAGTACAATGAACAACAATAGAAACCCATTAAAACTTCATACAACCACCCAAACTTAAAATATTGGACAACCTGACAGACTCCCCCCCCAACCTTGCGGTTTATGGGGTCATAGCATAGCGGCCAACATTTGAAAACATAAATTAGGGAGATAGTTCCCAAAAATTAGGGAGATTTTCACGACATCTAATTTTGGTAGAAATACAAGACTTAAAGTAAAAACAAATTTAAAAATAATACTATATACAGATTCTCACAACAGAAATACTACTTAAACTTTTATTTCTTAACTTTTACTATTAAACATTGCACAAAACAGCTTGAACTTAAGTCCTCGGAAGAAAACTAAGCTTTGATTAGATTTAACATTCTTTTGATGCTTTTTGGACTTTATATGGGTTAAAATATCGAAAATTGACGGGAAAATCCTCAAATTTGATTTATAAAGAAATTCGGGAGATCATTTTTTTTTCAGGATATCGGGAGATAACAGTGAAATTCGGGAGTCTCCCGAAAAAATCGGGAGAGTTGGCCGCTATGTCATAGGGAGACCCGGAGGCGTATTCCCAAAAGTGCCCCCGAGTTAGGGCCGCTTGGCGATGTGCGGGAGGAGAGTGGTCGGAGTGTGTTTGTATACAAAGCTAGTAAATGTGGACTCATGTGGCTCCACCTATCTATAATAATGGCTAATTTTTCTTATGTAGTGCTTGAATTCTGTCAAAGGAAAGGATTAAAATCACAAAGTTTCTATTTAAAGAGTATTAATTAATTAAAGGATGCCAATTTACTAGTTTTTTCACAAATAAATAAGAGATAATATAAAATGAAAACATAAAGATTCTTTATTGTATAAGCTTATAATACAATTTCATAGTATTTTTCAGTATAACAATGACTTGCTTATAACAATATTCTTTCAGGGTTCAGGGTCCTTACAGTATTTAATTACAAACAACTTTCACTACATTTTTAGGGCTGTGCTTTAGAATTTAAAATAAATTTTATTGAACAAATATTTAACTTTATTATTTGGTATTTATGTACTAAGCTCATTGACCATACTGCAAATTAGTAAAATCAGACACCAAGTATTTGGGAAAAGGTTTTAATGTAGTAACTACCAATTTTAAATTTATAAATTAAGCTTATGAACTTTACGCCATTCATTCATTCCTTGAACTATAAATATGACTTAAAAATAAAGAAAGGAAAGAAAACAAAAATTAACAAAACCAACTCAAAATTTAAACTATTGTTTTTTAAAATATTTAACAAATATTAGAACTAAATAATTATAATATGTAATGTTTGTTTAGTAAAAACATTATAATGATTTAGTACTAAATTAATTAAAAACTAAAATTAAATTAATTGAATGATTGTTTATAAAGTTCTGCAAAGTCCATTTGAACAATTACTTGCTAAAGAGCAAAACGTAGCACTATGTACACACAAGTCTGTTTGAACAAATTATTGACTGTATCATAAATTTCTTTTTACGCAATATGAGCAAAATTACCAGAAAATTTTTAACCGCTCTTCAACGTGGACATTATAAAAATGAATAAATTATTAAGTAATATTATAAGTATTATAACTATATTTAGAAGTTATATATCAAGAGGAACACTTTTAAACTAACTCAAACCTGCGTAATGAAAATCGGTGGACAGATTATTTGTTTACGCTTCCCGCTTTCTGAGCTCTACGGATTTGCGCCAAAGTTTCCCAGAATGGCGAGTTATTCCCATAGGTTATTCCCCACTCCTCCGGCGCATCGCCAAGCGGTCCTAACTCGGGGGCACTTTTGGGAATACCCGGAGAGCGGCGTCAAAATCAGGCGAGAGAGGGAGAGCCAACAACTTCAACCCCAAAGGAGCATTACTATAGAGTTGAACACAAATGTTGTCGTTGTTTTATGCCACTTAGAATATCCAAGATCAACACAAGTAAACACAAATAAAAGTATATTTTAAAAACACACAAATGAAAAACCCGGTAAAATTACTAGTGATCATAGTTTGATTACAGTAGCTTGTTAAGCAATCAAATATTTAATTTTTTTAAATTTATTTGGCATCATTTATGAAAGAAAGTAAGCTAATAAATTTTTAATAACCTATTTGCTTACATTTTAGCTCTTTTTTTAGGTATTTTCAAAACTTTTAACAGCAATTTCGTCTCGTAATGTTAAAACATAGGAAAACTGTAACTAAAATGACGGAGAGATGAATTCTCGCTATGCGCCGTTGTCCAGTCTCTCTCCATAATAGCGTCTCTAATTACTAAACTAAATATACTGAGAATAAATACACTGAATAAATATACTGTCTTTAATCACCTCCTGTCAAATGGGGCCTTGAGAGGCCGGATACAAGACAACAGGGAGCGGGGTTTATAGAAGCCCCCATTTGCGGTTTTGTAGAAGCGACTGTTTGGGAAGTAAATCATACAGACTTCCCGCACCATCCACATTACTTGTGACTTCCGAATTAGCAGCGTTAGAAATTGCTTCTAAAAAAAACATTGGAAATTTTTTTACAATGTTTGGAAAAAAACATTCCGGGAAAAAAACGTTGGTCCGGCGGACCAGTGCTTTGCCAATCTTACTGGTCCGCATCAAAAATCACTGGTCCAACAAATTAAAAAGGACCGGTTTAAATATTATTATACAGTAACTATTGCACTGAATGTGAGTTCCAAATAGTAATGTTAAAAATTAATACATATTCAATAATATTATTTTTTTCGCCGTGGTCCCCTATCCCATATCGCCACATTTCGGGTTCTGTCAAAAATATGTACTTTCTTCACCAAATGCAATAATCAAACGCACTTAAAATACCACTATCACTGAACAACTCATCTAAATATTTTTACAAAACCCTGTTAGAACTGGAGGGTGGATAATTTTTCACCACACACACAATGGTACAGAGTACCAGTGTGTCCGCTGGACCACTAGTCCGAGCGGATTTTTCGTTGTCCCGGCCGGACCAACAATCCACCTCAATTTCGAACGCTGCGAATTAGGATGTAATGCGTAGGCATCACCTTTGAGTTCTTTATCCGCTCTTGGTCTTCCTGCACTTCTTGGCCCTGGCGTCCCAGCTCTCTCCCTTGCAGCACCGCTGGCCGCACGAGCATTTTCCGAACATGTTGCACATGGGTGAGTCGTTCCCCTGGGTCGACATGTCTCGCCTCTTGATCCTCCTCAGGAATACGGGGCGGTCTGTCCACTCGGAAGGGACGGTCAGGTCGAACTGGTCGAAGTCGACCAGAGGAGCGGCGAGCAAGGTGGTCGTGAAGATGAGGAGCAAGAGGATGCAGAGGAACGGCCGCATGGTGGCGCTGTTGATAGGGAGAGTGGAGCCTAAATTAAGAACAATCTCTGTGTTAGGAGCTGTCCAGGATAGACTTTTACAGCCCTCAGTTAGTGGTTCCGGTCTTTTTGGGTGGTCAGTTAGCGAACAAAAGAAAACTCCCTCCTTTGACGGGAGTGCGAGGGGAAACCCCCAAAACACACAAAGAGATCTGGGAGATAAACTGAGAGCCATAAAACTCTATCCTCGCCCTAAGCATACAATATTTTTTTTAATAACTTGAGATTTTTTAGATTCCAAATTATTTCAAAATATAGATTAATCTAATTCCAGCGCTTGAGAAGCTTGGAAAAAAGACAATTCAATTCATAGCCAAACAATGAAATAAAGTAAAATAAATGAACTAAGGTTTGAGACGCTAAACCCCGAGGCCATCAATAAATTTTGAAACATAAACACATACACAAAAACCAAAGAACAAACTTACAAAATGAAACTAGTCCGCCCTAAGGAGTGGTAGATAGTTTTGCAACGGCTGGAGAAAGCACCCCTCATGCTTTCTCCAGCGTTGTAAAACTATCTACTCCCCCCATATAAGTATATTCAAAAAATATTCTACAGTTGAAAAACATTGATGGACATTGATGGATGGATATTAAAAACAACTTTAATCCACAATGAAGTTAATATTTCTGCTTAGCTCACTGCATAAAATTGATAAAAAAAATCAAAAATTAATTTGAAGCTGGGTCATTAAAGCAATTTGGATGAAGTAAGCGAATATCAAAGGAGTTGAAAACATTTTAAAATTAAAAACAAAGTTTATTTTGGCTTAGTTTAAAGCACATAGAATAAGAAAAGAAAGGCGAATTAAATTTCAAATTAAGTAACAAAATACAATGAATGAACATCGATTTTGCTAAATTCAAGGGGTTTTATATGCGTATTGGGGGTAGTTATTTTTTCTCTCTTACTCATGTGTAGAGGAAATCTTTGGAGATTTTTTTTTTGTGTTCAAAAAGTCAATTTGGCCATTTTTTGGACTTATTCCAAATTAAAACAAAACCCCAGCGGTCCTAAGGACCGGTGTTTGCCAATTTTACTGGTCCTGAACCAAAATGACTGGTCCGCCAAATTTAAAAGAACAGGTTTCAATTTTTTTAAAGTAACTATTGCACTCTAAGTAAATACTAATTGTTAATTTTAAAAATTAACATAAATCAATAATGTTTACAAAGTATAAGTGTTAAATTTATGTAAAATAAGTTATAATGAATTTATGACAAATAAGCAATATCCCTTTATAAACAAATAAGTTTGAAATTATCTTATTTATTAAGTTCTTTTCTTGATTAAATGTTAATATTGCATTAATTGACATAAAACTTCAAGTTTGTTTTACACTGTTAGATTGACAAAATAGAAGATGCCCCTCATTTTGAGACACTGGTCCTTGTAAGTCACATAATTTTCAAGGGGAAAAACAGTACAAAAATTTATATCCAAATTTCGAAGGGGGGGGCTGAATCCCTAAGCCTCCTTGGATACGGCCCAGAATACCCAAAGGGAAAAAATTTTAACCCAAATTTTTAACTTTCAATTTGCATAGAGACACGGATTTAAACTTATCTTTGGTCTATCACTTATATACTTGTCCTATCAACTCCAATTGTCGATGTGCAAGTCTTGAAAAGGTAAAATCAATCAAATACCTTGGCATTTTTATTGACTCAAACCTAAAATGGAAAACCCATATAATGTATGTCATTAAGAAGCTAAGATTTCTGCTCTTTAGATTCAAACATTTACGTTATTCAATTGACAATAAATTTTTACTTCAGTTATACTATGCTTGGGTTTACCCAATTTTTTCATATGGTTTAACTACATGGGGTGGTGGATACGTTAGTAATTATTCAGCTTTAATTTCACTCCTAAATTAATTCATTAAAGTAATATTAAACTCTACAGACCACACAAATCTTTTAATGTACCAAACTTTATCTATTCTACCATTACGATATTTTTATTTTTACAAAACTTGTTTATTCATCTACAAAAATCCTAACTTTTGTGAAAGAAAAATACCAATTAACGCAAGAAGAAGTTATGAAATCTACAAAATTTCATATCCCACTAAAGAAATCATGCGCAAAATATTTTCGTATCTTGGCCCAAAGTTTTTCAATAGTCTACCACTTAATATACAAAATAGTGTAACCAGTAAAAACTTCAAAAAACATTTAAAATTATATTTACTAACAATTACTGATATTGAACAACTTTTTTAAACTGACTGAATCTAATTGATAACTCGCCGACACCGTACCGTTTCGCCAACGCTTAGTACACCTTTTTTTTTTACATATTTATTCGTTTTTTTGTTTTCCTTTCACATTTTTTATTATTTCGTATTTCAATTCTAAGTAATAATTTTACTCTTTATATATAATAATTATAATTACTAATTACTCTTATATATAATAATTACTCTTTATTACTCATGGTTTTATTTTATTATTAATTAAGGAATTTTACTTTGGGGAAGCGACTATAAATCCAATTTGTATCCGTTAACCCTATGTAGACGGTTCGGCCGTTTTACGGCCAAAACACCAACCAGCGGGAAAAAATCCTGCTTTGCCTTCCCCCCGCGCTCCGAGAGAATGTCGTTTCGTTATCTCAGTGGGCAGTGGGGTGGGGATTCTCTTTCGCCCGGCGCGGAAGTGGCCGTTTTCGAGATTTGACTGATTACGGGTGTGGGGCCCGAAAATTTGTATTTTCTCACAGCTCTTTCAAGGGAATCTTCTCGATGAAGAAATAATATTATTAACAAATCATATAATTGACATCATGGTATTGTGTTTTTTAAATTACCAAGATTGTTTTTTGTATCTCAATATAAATATTTGTTTTGATCAGAATTTATTTCCAAAATATGACCTCCTGGAACTAAAATGTCATTGTGCATCAGGGACATAAAGATTTAATATTGTCAAATATTATGAATGATTCAGAATATTTTAGGCTTTTGGAAATTTCTAGCGTTTTAGTGTAGTATAGATTTTTTATACATCTTTCAATGCAGAAAATTCAAACTCACAGAACTATTAAGATAAACAAAAGGCAAGAGAAATAGCTTTTATACAGATTTCATGACGGTTTATATTATTTTTATGACAAAGGAAAACACTTCTAATGCGTTTTTGTAAAGGATAAACGTTAAAATTTATCTTATATCAAAGAACTGATCTGATATCTAATTCGGAGTATTTTGAAAATGGACATCTTGCAATCGTCTCTATTCAATAATTACGAACAGATTCGTATTCGTACATATGCATCGAATGCATTAATTTTTGAAAGAGAATTTTGGCCATAGGTATGCACCAATCTTGTCTAATAGGACGATATTCTCAGATGAGTGTAGAAGATCTAAATTCAAAGATTTCAATACTTCAATTAAGTCCGTAAGAAGAATACTAATTGATAGGATTTAATTAATCCAATATCTCAATCGAATATTATTCTAATAGAAAAGTAAACTGTTCAAAGCACAAGGAGAAAATGCATTTTATTGGGGGATTTTTACGGTGTAACAGCCTATCTAAGAGACTAAACTACAAAATTTTTCAGTCGGAGCATACCAATGAATAGTTGATAGGATTTTATTAATCCAGCATCTCAATCGAATATTATGCTAATAGAAAAGTAAACTGTTGAAAGCACAATGAGAAAATGCGTTTATTGGGGATTTGTATGGTGTGAGAGCCTGTCTAAGAGGCTATACTACACAATTTTTAATATTACCCAACCCAGACATTTTGAGTAAATTAAATAACATCCATTTATTCGTCAAAGCAAGTTGTTTTGGGGATTTTTTACGGTGTAACAGCCTATATCTAAGAGGCTAAACTACAAAATTCTTCAGTCGGAGCCCATTGAATAATTGATAGAATTTAATTAATCCAGCATCTCAATCGAATATTATGCTGATAGAAAAGTAAAATGTTGAAAGCACAATGAGAAATGCGTTTATTGGGGGAATTTTATGGTGTAAGAGCCAGTCTAAGAGACTAAACTACAGAATTCTTCAGTCTGAGCATACCAATGAATAATTGATAGGATTTAATTAATCCAGCATCTCAATCGAATATTATGCTAATAGAAAAGAGTATAAATGTTCTCTTATTTGAAGTATCCTTAACTCAACTAATCATAATTGTGAAACTGCTTTAATTTTTTTCAAGATTTCAACCCTTACATTGTAAATTACAAACCCTGATGATTATTCACAGTTTTTATTTTAATTTTTTTTAATTAATAGAAGTAATCTTTTTGTGAATGTCACATTTATCTCTAACGCATCAAACTATTTTTCCTGTAGAAAATAAAATTTATGTTCTTATAACATAATTTAGGAAAATTCTATAAATTGAGATGTTATTTACTGTTGCCATTTTTTGACTTCAATGATAAATTTCTTAATATTTCGAAATTAAAAGTAATTTGAGGTTATTCGTTATTCATAAAATCAAACTAAGTAAAGCAAAAAAAAACATCGCAAGACAACACAGCAGTCCAGAGGTCCAGAGGCAAGAAAGCCTGGTGAAGGGAGCCGACATTCCTAGAACAAGATCCCTCGTCTCTCCTTGGAGGGGAGATAAAAAACCCATTAACTGTCGCGGGGCTCCTGCCCATGACAACTTTTTCTGTTCTGAGGGGGAAGGAAATAGCCGGCCGACGGCTCTCGCTGTTTGTCGAAGATTTGGGTTTTCGAGAGCCGTCGTTAAAGAGTTAATATCTGTACAGAATAAATGTTTCAAAATTTTAAATTACTCTAAAACTACTAATACATCTCATTATAAATCCCTAAGATTACTGCCAATCCGTTATAATGCCTTTTATAGAATAATTTTACAACTATTTAAAAATAAATCACAATGTAAATTAAAAGAAAATATTTCAGATAGACGTCCAAATATAATTTTTGAATTACCAATAATACGTAAAGAAATCTATCGCAAGCATTTTCTTTATTTAGCTCCTAAGTTATACAATAGTTTACCATTTGAGTTGCAGTCGGAAAACAATTATTATCATTTCAAGAAAATTTTATTTACATTTTTAATTGAAATTGACGATATCGATTTATTTTTCCACATTTAGAAGCGAATTTACTTTATATTTTCCAGTTTGTCCAGAATGTTTAATTATGTATACTTTTATAAATTTATGTCTTGTGTTCATTTCCTAGTTCTAAATCCTTATTTGTTTTTTTATCATTTGTGTTTTGATTTTTGTAAACTATATTTTTTTCCTATGTCATGCAAGTAGTCACCAATACTGGCTCTGTTGCCTCTTGGTGACCAATTTTTATTTTGTAAATTGTATTTTAAAAAAAAATATTAATTATTAAAATTATTAAATTTTGTCAGTATTTGTATGTTTGCTTATTGTATACCTCATTGTAATTCTATTATACCTGTACAGGATTATTTCCTCCAGGTTATGTATATTCAACTTGTAATTTCTTCTTTCTTTGTCAATAAATTAATAAAAAAAAGTACTAGCTCACCTGTTGAAATTTCAGCCGGCTGGAGTTTCTCCGAAAATTCCCGAACTGAGGAACTATCCTCGTGCGCATTTGTTCTAATACTCTCCCTCTACTACCCCCACCTGTGGGCCGGCGTGAGAGGAATGCCGAAAAGGTTTAAAACCGGTAGATGTTCTTTTTTGCAAGGTTGCTGTGACTAGGAGAGGGTTTTGCCGGCTCCGATTTTATGTGTGTAAAGGTAGTGGTCATTTATTCAGGGCCATTCCTCGCTGCGGAATGAGGGAAAATCCCGTCGTGGGTTGCATATTTTGCTGGGTGATGTTTTAATAGTGGGTATTATGTTGTCTAAACACTGCAGAGGTAAAACAGTAACACGTGTAGACATAGAAAAATTTGGAAAAATAATAATGTGTGACGTTATCAATGAGGTTTCAGAGTGCTCCTCCATCTCTTTCTAACTTAGTTTTCTGAGAACTTAATACTTTTTTAACGATTTCTTTCATAATTTTGAAAAAAAAAAATATATATTTGTGTAATATTTTTTGGGAGCTAAATAAGGGTTCCCACTGGTCAGGGAATACCTGAAAAACCTGGAAAAGTCAGGAAATATTAATTTCACCTAAAAAGTCGGGGGAAATTGCGCATTGTGGCCAAAAACCTGAAAAAAAATACAGATTATTGGGAAAATTAAAAATTTTTAATGTTTGGGTGTCAATTTTGGCTTTAGAAAGTGGAAAAAAAAGATACCGTTTATTGAAAATATATGTTCATAAGAGCAAGAAATATCTGGAAAATGCCGTAAATAGCCTGGAAAAGTTGGGAAATTGACCTGGAAAAATCTGAGCCCTCTTTGGGAACCAGTGGCCAGTGGCGGATTAATGCAATTTTGTGGGAGGGGGCGGTTAAATGGAATAATTCAATTTACAGTAGGTCCTCCCTGGGATATAAATTTTTTCAAAATATTATCCTTAAAACTAGTACTGTTAAGTGTTTTGAGACTTAAAACTGATATAAAATAAGTTTAAAAATAGTGGAGAAGGGGTACATTAATTTTAAAAAATTTGGACGTAAAAAATTAGTGGGCAGTATAGAAATCCAAGTAAAAAGGGGGTCTGGGGGGTCCTCCCCCAGAAAATTTTAGAAATTTGACCCTCAATAACAGCATTTTAACTCGTTTTTATCCACTTTGTCCGACTTTCGAAAGGGAGGTCGGGCCCCTTTAACCCCCTTTATATCTCCGGCCCATGCCATGATACTGGGGATTTCACCCTAAATTTTTTAAGGTTTAACAAGCAAAAAAGTGTTTTTCAGACACTTTTGAGGGGTATAGACGTTTTCTGATGAGTGGCTAATCATAATCATAACACCCAAATTAGGGTCTTAAAAGTTTTAGGTCAGGCCTAATGGAGGGTGCGGACCAGCCCCCCCCCCTTGGATACGCTCCTGAATAGGAATTTTTATCTTATCATCATAGAAAACGACTTAAACTACTCTTATAGGCAAAGAAAGAAGAGGGGGGTCCTCCCCCGGGAAATTTTTGAATTTTAGCATGTCAAAAAGTGTTCTTTAACTGCTTTTAGGGGAATTTTCTCGCACCTTTAATCCGCCCCTGCCAGTGGCGTGAAAAGAAATTCATTTTGGGAGGGGCCCAAAATTATGCCTCAGCCCCCTATGCGTACATAATTAGTCCAATGTTACTTTTTAAATACATTTTTTAGGTAGAATTTGCGTGTTAAAGAACTTGTTATAAGAAAAGTTTTGAGCAACAAAGTTCCAAGTACCAAAGGGGGTCTTCCCCCATTAAATTTTTGGAAATTTAAATATAAAAAACAGGTTTTTAGCTAGTTTTGGTGCATCTAGTCCGAATTTCGGAAACCCATTTTTAAGTAGGATTTGCAATTTGATGAACTTGATATAAAATAAGTTGTGATGAAAAGGGTACAAAAGGGGATCTGGGGGGGGCCGGGTCATAGAGGTCTGATTTGGGTGAATTTATTATTAAAAAATTTTGAATGATAAAGTTCCCAAGTACTAAAAAGGGGTGTTCAGAGGACCGGTAATTTTTACGGCAACTTATCATAATGAACCGCTCCCGTGCATCGAAGTCAATATTTATGCAGCAATTAAATTATTTCTCTATTTAAGTGGTGAGTAAGATTGCTGATTCTAGAAATTAAATAGAATTTCGTTTTTCAACTTCAACGAATCTCCCCTTATGTTCTGTGTTCATTTTAATTTCTGGGAATATTTACTGGTTGGGAGAATATTTTAAACTAATAATAAAGTGTAAAAATACCTAATAAATCAGAAATTTGGTAAACTTCTAATATATCCTTTTCTCACAAACAAAAAAAAAAGGTTTCCTAAAAATTTGAAAAAGTGGCGACTGCAGGTTTCGCCTTTACACCCTCAGTTAAGCACAACAAAAGATAGAATAGCAATAGAGAGTTGTGCATCAATCTTTTTGCAAGATTCAACACCAGATATAGAGTATTTTGTGGGGAATAAACTTATTCTGTTCGCTAGGTTACGATTTGTACGTAAAAAAGTCATGCACCTCACAGATTCCCATGTTTACCACTAGATGGCGCTGTCATGATCGCAATTCCGCAATTCGCAATTTTCAATCACATGACTCGGACCTAACAACGGCCTTAGCAACGTTGTTATTCGTCCAAGTGACGTCATGTGCGAATGCTTCTATTGGATGCTTTTAGTTCCCGCCCCTAACAACAGCCCTAGCAACGTTGTTTGTTCGTCCAAGTGACGTCATTTTAAAATGGGTTAATCTGAGAAACGAAAGAAAAAATAGAATTCATACCGAAATTTTTATTTGCTACATTCAAAAGTCTTTTTTATCTTGTTTTTTTTTTTAATTTCAGTTTTCAATCATGAGAGACCGAGACCAAATATCCGATTTTAATCATCACTGTGAAACTGTGATTACAATTTTCTTATGATCGTCTGGGCTAGTTATTTTTTAAATAATATATTTTGAATTTAAGGACTTATACATCATTTTTGTCTCGTGAAAGATCGATTATTCAATCAATGGATAGATATATCGATTACTCTTAATACTAATTGATTTTGAATTTATTTTCGAGTAAAACCGGGGACGGTAAAACCCGTGTTCCTGAATAGTAATCCTTGGGTTTGTATGTAAACTCAAGATCAGATTAAATTTGTATTTCCCAAATAAGGCCCAAATTTTAAAATGCTTATTAAAATTGATTCATTAAACTTGGTGTTTGATCATTAATTTTATATTGGTCGTAACGTATTGTTTGTTTCATGACAACGGAATAATGTCCCTTAAATCGTGAGGGCCTGTATTGTTAAGAGGGACTATAATAATTGTAATTAAAAACGTAATATAGATATTTAAGCTGTTATTCAAGTTTTTTCGGGTAGCATACGACCCTATATGAAGTGATGTATGCTACCCGAAAAAACTTGAATAACAGCTTAAATATCTATATTACGTTTTTTTATGTGCTCAAATTTCGTTGAAAATTGCATATTTCCAAGAGACAACAATCAACGAAATGTAGATATTTAGGCTATTATTCAAGTTTTGTCGGATAGCCTAGATCATATAGGGTCCATAACTCGAGTGAAGACATTCGTCGTGTGATTAGGGTAGAAATGAGGGGCGAAAAACCGATTTTCGGCCTTTTTGGCTTGCCGCTCCATAGGATTAACATAGGAACCTTCGGGGGTTTTGCGGCACCTCTAGATATTATCCGAAAATTCTGAAAAAATTCACAGGTACTCTTTGCCACCTTAGACAACTTTTTTGCTAAGACTTTATCAAAATCAAAAAAAAAGTTTTTTTCGATACAGCCTAATATACAACTCCATCAGTACACGAGCTTAACCTTAAAATTAACTATGAAACCTACACGCCGATGCTTCAAAACCGATAATCGCCTGAGTATTCTCATCCATCTAGTCATTTGACTTCTGATGGATTTTATTTATCTACGCAATCAACAGAATAGAATCCTAACTCATAGTTTCCTTTTTATTTCATATATTAAATGTTTTAACTATTACAGTGGTGAGTGTTGATATTAAACTAATTTAAAACTTACCCAGTGTATTGATGGTGATTTAATCAAAGTAGTTGGAAGGTAGTATAGAGGTTCTAAAGACAGGGCTATGGAGGCACTCCTCACGAGAGGCATATTTCACAATGGACGATTACACTCAAGTTGTTTTTAATCCTTATGTGTTCAGTATGGCTTAAAACCTCCAGAAAACCTTTTAATATACTGTTAGAGACTGGAACTGGACTAGTAAACCATTTAAAATTTAAACAATGTAGACTAGTGAACTGACTTTAACAAATAATATTTAATTTAAGTTTACTTTTCTGATTTTGGCAATTGTAAAAATTAATAATAGAATTATGTTTTTAGAAGAGAATGTGTTGTTTTGATTTGGAGTGAAAAAGATTGTGTAATTTGAGTAAATAAAAAAATGTTAGTTATTTGAGAGAGCACGTAATATTTAGGTAAATCCCCTCGTTACAATACCATTCAAAGCGCTAAATGTTAAGTTATTTTCAATTAAAAACAGGTTCTTTTCGGTCTGAGCAGAAACAGCTTGTGACGTCACGCATGCCTTGGTTACAATCATTCCGTTTTGAAAGACATTGCGCTCTAATTTTTTGTTCTGTTTTTACAGCCCAGTGTTTCCATGGAAACAGCGTTTCCCACATCTCCAGGAGGCACTTTTGACTTATATCATATAATTAATTGACAGAATTTTTCTAAGAAAAGACAAGCGTATTTTCGGATTCAAGAGAGAATTTTCAATGAGTGAAAATTAAAGATGTTGATAGTTAAGAGAAGTTGTAAAACTCCAATGTATGGATGGGTTGAAAAATGTAAACAAAAACAAAGTCCTAGAGACTTCCGGTTTAGAACCTCAACATAGCAGATGCATTTGGTAACTTGGCGAAAACGTCGTTTTTAAAATATTAAAAATATTATTTTTCTCTCTAATCCTTTGCTAATAAAAAAAGAGTGAATGCAAAAAAAAAAGGCTGATTACTGAATGAATAAAAAATAATGCATTCAAAAAAATTAATACGAAAAGAGCAAAACGAATTTACGTGGTTGAAGTTGACTTCGAAACAAAAACAAACAAGAATGAAAAGGATGCCAAAGCAATGCCAAGTATAACGCTAAATGTGGTAACCCGGAAATGATATATTAGCACTGCCAGATGCAGAACGAAACTAGTGAAACCCAACCCATCCATAGAGCACTATTTTCAGGTTTTGAAAATATCATGATATTTAAACATAATATCAAAATATCAGAGCTATTTTTGATATATGAAGGGTTTGGTGCAGAAGGGGCTCAAGTGAAGGCAATTCAGTCACAGACTAAAATAATACTGACAAATAATAATCGTGACAAGTAATTTCAGCACGAATGTTCTCAGGATTATCTGTCCTCTCAGGTCGATGTGTAGTTTAGTTTGAGGAACAACCAGAGATATTTTTAACTCCTCTGAGAGAGTATTTCACTCCTTGAAAATCGGAAATACTCTTTAAAAAACTAGACAGGAGTATTTTCACTATTTGAATTCTTCCCAAAAGTTTAGTTAAAAAAATGCACCGCGTGGCCGCACCAAAATCAACAAATAATATTTTTCTACTCAAAACACCAACTGATCTCAGCGGAGACATTTTCACCCGACTCATAGCCAATTGCCAAAAGCCACGGCACTCTAATTATCATACTTTTTAATTGTGTTTTCATACAGCCATAGTAATTTTTTTTCATTCATTGTTCTGATGCTTAGGGAGTTAGATTGCGGTTTTCGTGTCTCTGTATATGTAGTTCATGCTATTTCCGTATTTCACTCCTCATAATTCAATTTCACTCATCCTAAAAAAGTCAAGGAGTATTTTTACTCCTCCAAAAAAAATGCTAGGAATAACACTGGGAACAACTAATGATTTATGAAAATATTGGTTGCTCAGTCTAAAATAACCATCAGAAATCAGCTATGGCGTTGGGCTACGTTAAGTTTTGAAATTCTAGGATTCTTTATAATTTTCATGTTTTTTTGAAAGCCTCGTATTATTTTAAATATTCCCAATAAATTAAGAAGGATGTTGTATGTTAAAAAAACCACTAGTAAAACAACTTCCACAAAAAAGTTAAAAAAAAACATTAATATTATGAGCGTGGATCAAAAATTAATTACGGAAACGAATAGACTTCGAAGAAATGGCAACGAAGTGTTGCCTGAAAATTACATCTGTACAATTTTTGATATGTATCGGATTTATTTGCATTTAAACAAGAAAAAGCTGTTTTTTTTAGACGTGGGTTCAACTCCTTCCCACAACATTACTACTCAAGGTTCAATTCCATTAACTGTCCCGTTAAATATCGTCAAGCTGTTTAGATGCCAAGTATTGAAATGTCGCCAAATTTTTATGGTTGTCATGGATATAACTATGCATTTTTATCAGTTGGTTTCCAAATTTTTGGCGATATTACTAATCAGTTTCTACTCAAAACTAGACTCTTCAAACTAGACTAAACTAAACTGCCAGACTCTTTCAACTCTGTGGATCTCCTTCTAGTCACTGTACTCTTTCAGTTCTGTGTCGATAGCGAGGAGAATAGTCACCCCTCCAACAGTAAAAAAATAAAGCTGGGTTATAAATATTGACTTTTACGGCAGTTCTGCAGATTATTATTAGTTACCGATTTTGAAACTAAAATTTGTTTAATTTTCTGGATTCGCTAAAATAAAGTTATTTTCATAGAGATCGGCCCATCAGCAGGATAACCCTGCTTGCTTTGACAATGACAACACAGCTGACTGAGCACTTCTGCACTGGCTGTCAGATAAAATTGTGCTTTAAAATAGATTAGTGAGGTGGGAAAAAAAAATGTTGAGATCAAAATTTATATATTAATTTATGAAGTATTTAAACTGGTAATTGAGTTAAACACAATTCAAGCCCTTAATGAACATTGTTAAAAAAAAATTAACGTTTTCTTTTATAACCCATGTAGAATTTTAAACTTCTGGGTGAAACCAATGAATGTGGTTTGGATAACAATCTTCTATCGGTTCATGGGACTTTTTCCTCCTGATTTCCATTTCTGATTCCCAACTTTTTATTTATTTATTTATTTTTAATCAGTCAAAACAAACAGAACAAGAAAAATATCCATATCACCTGGGATCGCAACGATCCATGTAGGTGAACAAAACATGCGTAGAATAAATTACAAAAACTAAAACGTGAAGAAGTTATAAACTAAAGTGAACAATACATAAAAATAATATCGGAACAGCATAAATATAAGTATAAACAGGGGTGGCAAACAGGGTGTCTTAAATTACGGGTTTAATATCTGTCATAAGGGGGTGGTGCATAAAAAATGAAGATAGTTGAATTATACAATGATACAAAAATTAAGCAAGAAATATTTCAATATTTTCCATAGAAAACAAAAAACTCTTTTAATTTCTTTTTAAATACATGTTTGGATGAAATATTTTGTATTTCTAAAGGTAGTAAATTGAAGAACTTAGGAGCTAAATAAAAGAAACGTTTACAAAAAATAGTTTTTTCAGGTTTAGGTATATCATATACTATATTGGGTCTTCGAGGGTTTATTACGTTACGCCTTTTGCATATTTCTGAATTTAAGTAAAGACAGAGACTTGTTTTAAAGAAAAAGAGGTAGCGAATAGGTAAGATATTCAATAGTTTGAAGCTGTTGACGGAAGGTGCTTGTGGTGATATCAATTTTATTAGTGATTAGTATTTAAAAAATAATGCGTCGTACCGTTCTTTCAATGAGCTCCACCTCTCTCTTTTATCGCCATCTAGTGGCATTAACTTCAACATTCTTTGGAGCTTATATTATAACATAGAGTAAGTAGGTTAGGTGCGTCATGTGTCGTATTAACTGATTTGGTATTAAACCTGAGTAGCTTAATTCTTTCAAAGAGATTTTTTAAGTTAAACTACTGGTTTATATAATACTAACGGTAAGCTGCGTACCGAAATATTTTATTTAAAAAAATATATTCACACTTATTTTTAATTTATGTATCTAAAAGTCCTTCATCTTCACAGCTGTTGAAAGCAGCGTTAGAAATTGCGGAAAAAACACTTGTTCGAAGGACCCAGTGCTTTGCCAATCTTACTGGTCCGTAACAAATATCACTGTTCCGACAAATTACTTACTTACTTACTTATCCTCTTCGCGCCAGCTGGCACATAAGGCCTCGAGTCTCTTTCTCCAAGCACCCCTGTCCTGGGCCAACCCTCTTGCCTCCTCCCATCCATTCAATCTTGCCTTGCACAGATCTTGGTGCATGTATCTCTGCCAAGTAAGCCTCGGCCTCCCTCTTTTTCGTTTTCCGTCGGGTGCCCAATTAAGTGCGATGTTGGCAGGGCAATCCCGTTTTGAACGAAGGACATGTCCAGTCCATCTCCATCGTCTCTTCAGTATATCTTCTTGAATGGGCGATAATTTTGCCCTTTTTAAGGCGTACGTATACTTTCTTTGTACGTAGTAAATCTTTGTTTGATATAGTGTTAGGCCAGAAAATCTTCAATATTATTCTTAAACATTTGTTCTGGAATATTTCTAATTTTTCTATTTCAGTTTTACGGAGATTCCAACATTCAGCACCATATAAAAGTATGGAGCGAACAGTAGCTTTAAAAACATTTAATTTTGTGTTGATTTTTATATTTGAAGCTCTCCAAAATTTTTGAAGGCTTTTGAAACATATTCTAGCTTTTATGATTCTTTGTTTTATATCTTCGTTGCTACCTCCTTGCTTATTTACTATTGCTCCAAGATATGTGAAGGAATCAACTTCTTCTACTTCTTCAGAATTTATTTTTATCCTATTATTAGATTTTGCATTTATTCTCATGGTTTTTGTTTTATTCTTGTTAATTTGTAGACCAATTTGATTTGCATATCTATTGAATTTTTCAGTTTTCTTTTCAAGATCGATGAACCTAGATGAAATCAAGACTATGTCGTCTGCATAATCTAGATCCTCTAAGGTGGTGTTAAAGTTCCATCTGATCCCTCTTCTCTCATTCTTGGCTGTGTTTGTCATTATCCAATCGATGGCAATAATGAATAAAAATCCGGACAATACACATCCCTGCCTAACTCCTGTTAACACATCAAAGGAGTCTGTAAGCACTCCATCCACCTCGATGCGTGCTTTACTTCCATCATAAAGACTTTTGATGATATTAATGAATTTTTCAGGAATTTGATAATTTTTCAGTACTTTCCATAGTTTGTCTCGTTCGATTGAATCGAATGCCTTACTGAAGTCAATGAAATTCAGATATAAAGCTGAATTCATCTCCAAACTTTGTTCAATTATATTCCTAAGTACAAAAATTTGCTGTATTGTGCTATTTCCAGAGCGAAAACCAGCTTGTTCTGCTCGTAAATGTACTTCGATTTCTGATTTTAATCTATTCAAAAGGACTCTACAAAATACTTTCCCAGGTATAGAGAGGAGACTTATGCCCCTCCAGTTTTCACATCTTGTGAGGTCTCCTTTTTTTGGTATTTTTACAATGATTGCCTCTTTCCATTGGGTTGGTACTTTTTCATGTGTCCAGATGATGTTAAAAAGCTTTTGTAAGTATATGGAGCTAGTCTCAATGTCGGTCTTTAGTAATTCAGGAGCAGCTTTTTTCAGTTTTGTTGCCCTCAGGGCATTTTTTACCTCGGCCAGCGAGATGCTGTCTTCAGAAATGCTTAAGCTATGTGTCACATCTGATGTGACATCATGCAGTTGCTCACAATCACCGACTTCATAAGAAATATTTAAGGTATCTCTAAAATAATCTCTCCATCTATTGCGGATATCCATTTCAGTTGTAATAAGCTTGCCGTGCTTGTCTCTTATAGAATTAACGTTGGTCCGTGTTGTTCCCTTCAATCTCTTGAGGTTCTGATAAAGTCTGCTTGTCTCTCCTCTGTCAGCAGCCTCTTGTGTTTCTTTGGCAAGTTCATCATAAAATTTTCTTCGGTCTTCTCTTGCCGATTTTTTGACTTGCTTGTTCAATTCAGTATATTGAGTCTGATAAGTCCGAAATAGTCTTTCTGATCTGGAAGCTTCCATTTCTATTTTCTTCTTTCTTCGCTTCTCTATCAGTTCTATTGTTCCTCCTGTTATCCATTCCTTATCAGGTTTTCTTCCTCTTTCTCCCAAGACCTCTTTAGCAGTTTCACAAAAAGTTTCTTTAATACTTGTCCAAAGTTTTTCAATGCTCTCTGTTGCATCATTAGTTATTAATGATTCGTCATTGTTGAGAAGTTCAAATCTGTTCTTTAGCTCAATTGAAAACTTCTTTCTGTTTTTTACATCTTTTAATTTAGAAATATCAAAGTGAGTTCTCTTTTCACTCTTCTTTTTGGGATTTTTTCGTAGTTTTAATTTTAAAAATGTCACTATGAGAAAGTGATCAGTTGCTGCATCAGCACCTCTCATAACTCGAACGTCCCTCATGGACCTGAAAAATTTCTTGTTTATAGCAATATGATCGATTTGGTTTCGATGAAATCCATTGGGGGAAACCCATGTCAACTTATGTATCTCCTTATGTTTAAAGTAGCTTCCTCCAATTGCTAGATTGTTCAGTTCGCAGAAACTGACGAAAAGTTCCCCGTTCTCATTTCTCTCTCCTGGGGCCTCGTTTCCCAAACAGCGTTCATCATTTGATGTCCTTTTCCCGATTTTTGCGTTTAAATCACCCATTAGAATGATCATATCATGCTTTGGCAATTTGTTAACAACATTTTGCAACTGTTCATAGAAGTGATCTTTTTCTTCTTCATCACTTTCGTTTGTAGGAGCATATACCTGTACTACTGATAATTTGATATGCCTAGAATAGAACCTTGCTCTAATAATCCTTTCGCTTACCGGTTCCCATTCAATAAGGCTCTTCGCAGTTTCTTCCGTTAATATGAGCCCAACTCCTTTTTCATGTCTTTCATCTGTTCCTGAGTACAATATGGTGTTATTGTTTCCAGTCCTGAGCCTTCCGAAACCCTTCCAACGTAGTTCTGATATTCCAAGAATATCTAACCTATATCGTTCCATTTCCATAACTACCTGTTTTGTCCTTCCACATTGAAACATGGTCTTCACGTTCCATGATCCTACACGAAGGTTAGTTTTTGGCGTCAACAACGACTTCTTCCACTGCAAAGGCTCCCGAAGGCTTTCCCCTTGCTGCTTCATTTGCGTGTCACCTTCATTCCAAGATATAAACTCGTCATTGGGAATGACACAAGCCGTTTTCCCAGCCGGTAATGCATGAATTCCAAGACTTTCAGTTTCTGTAGTCAAAGGGTTTTTTACGGGGAAGGGGGACTAACCCTTCGCCCAACCCTCCTCCTTTGCCCGGGCTTGGGACCGGCACTTGTGGGATCCAAAGATCCACACAAGGGCGGAGTTGTTCCGACAAATTAAAAAGGTTTAAATATTATTATAAAAAACTATTGCACTGAATGTGAGTACCAAATAGTAATGTTATAATTTAATAATAATATAGTATATTCTTTTTCGCCGGGAGCTCCGCTATCCCATATCGCCACATTTCGGGTTCTGTCAAAAATATGTACTTGCTTCACCAAATGCAATATTTTTACACATGCTCGAGAAACCAAAAACGCTGCTAGAATTGGAGGGTGGGATGTTTTTTCACCACACACACAATGCCCCGGCGGACCTGTGGTTTTCTGATTCCACTGGTCCTAGCCGTTTTTTAGTTGTCCTTGACTAATTTCGAACGCTGGTTGAAAGGATATCAAATGTTAGGAATTCGTTAGCTAACATTTTTAAAATTTAGTTTTAAAAGGATTTAGTTTTTCAAAAAAAAAATTTGCACTCAATTTATCATTGTATTACACTAATATTTATAATTTTTTGGAGAGTTCAGATTTTTATTTTAAGTTACAAACATCGGTTTGTAACACTGGTTTCTAGTTTGTAACACTGGTTGGGTGAAAGTGCCATGTGTTCTGATAAATTGCTATAAACAAGAAAACATCAAAATGAAAAGCAATTAAAATATCTCAATTAAAAGTATTGCTTTTGATTTTTTAATGTTTTCGTATGTAATTTTCAAAACGTTGTCAAAAAAGTAGTATGGGCAAGATTTGCACTCGGCTAATATTTTAAAGTACCAAAATTTTGAGTTGTACACCTGCTCAATTATTGATTAAAATGTAGTCAACTTTCGAAATTTTCCTAAAAAAAAGTTGAAGTAGAAAAACAAAATCCGAAACCAGATGATGTCAAGCGCTATCACGTTTAATTGCATTCAATAATTTACATAGTGTGTTTAGCAGTTAGGAGCTTAAAGGCTCATTCACACTGTTTCACTGTTCATCCTGAATGATTCACTCATGTGATTCGCTAAGTTTGCATAGAAGAGTGAAGGAGTAAAGAGAGACACGCAAACTCATACGTATATTGGATCACTCCAAATTATACACCAAGAGTAGCAAGTCTAACTCAGCCTTTACCCACCCACCTAGATTCTTTACATCTATTGGATTTAGTATATAGTTGAATTATTCTGAATATTTCCTTTCAATTTATATAATAGTTTTTATATTTTATAATGGTGAGTTTTGTTATTAAACTAATTTAAAACGTTCGCAGTATTGAGGTGATTTAATCAAACTATACTAGACCGCAACGTTTCGTGACCCTATAACGTCACTACGCGGAAGGGAAAACTGCGTAAAGAGAAAGCCTGTTGGGTTGCTAGGAGGAGTTTCGGTAAGCAAATCGTGATAAAAAACGCTATATATAGATGGGTTTAACAAAATAATCATATGTTTAAATTGACGTTCTTCATTTCACTCAAAATTCAGACACCGCGCTGGGAACTACTTTGTTTGTTTTGTTTCTTCAGGGTCAAGTAACGTTGCAGTCTAGTATAGTTGTAGAATTTGTACAAGTGTGTACAACCCAACGGGAATGGTTCCCCTTTTCTCGAAGATTTCAAACAGGTATTTCTAAATCGCCGCCAAATCTCCCCCAAAATGAATATCAAAAGTGAATGAGCCTTAAGAAAAAAGACTTGGGGGACTAAAAATTTAGTAGAAAAGAGAATTATTTTTATGTGAAAGTCCGAGATATTACTATAAATATATTCTGACTAAATAACTAATTTACCAATTTATGTAATCTGATGTAGCCAATAAATGTAGTCTGATTTTGTAACTGATATAAAAATATACTGACTGACAAGGATCAGGCCAGAGACTTCATAATTTATATAAAAATAAATCTTTTTATATTAAAGTGATTTAACCGTATGATAGAATGAAAAATACAAAAAGGCACATAAATGTTAAGCATAAATGTTTTTCATAATTCAAAACTTGGCTACCCTGTATGTAACCGCAGTGACATTCTGGGAACTCCGCTTATATTGGTAATCCCAGTAGAAGTGAACTAAAGTGAACCTTTCTCATCAAGGAATAAAAGATTTTCTTTAAAAACAACAATGTTTAATCAGTACATATGTTTCAGTCCATAAACATTTAGTGTCGAAATTTGAACAAAAAGATTCAGTCTTGTTTGACTCCGCCTTCCTTCCAATTGCTGGGTTTGTACCACATGATCAACTCCTGATTTGGGTTCACCAGTACATCGGCCGGACCTGAAAAACAAAAAGTTTTATTGACTCTGGTTTTTGTAAAATAAGTCTGTTTTTTAAAGCTAATCTCTGGTTTTGAGATAATTTAATACACTTATAGTTTGATAAATACAAAATCGAAAAGATAATTAACACGGGTTTATGACTTTTAGGTTTTATTTTACAGGGATTTCCAAACAGTTTTCATTTGTAATGCCTTTCTTTCAGCTTTTTTATGGTCTTGTTTGGCACACTTTGATTGTCGCGGCACTATAAAAATCTTAATTAAACTAAACCAGGTTCATTTTTATTTCACTTTGTGAAAATATTTTTCTATTTACTTTCAATATATCTCTGCCATGCTTTTCTTATCAACGAGTACTTCAAAAATTAAATTGAATAAACTGAGTGTAGCATTTCCCTCATATATTTGGAGTAGTCATAGTTGTTACGAACTTTTCATGTTTTTTTCTACCACCTAATGTGATTAATAAAAATATATGCCGAACATTAATGTTGTTTTTTTTTTAATTTCTTTGTTTTTAGAAATAAAATAGTGCAGTTATTTTCGTAAAGCATAAACCGCTAACATAGGGTACGGTCATCCAGAAAATCAGCATGGTATCTGTTCAAAAAATCTGCTGTTTCTGGTTATCGGACAATAGAAAAACCGCAAACAACCCCCTTCAATGGCTGTAATCCGGGCCACCAGCAGTTTGTCTCCCTCAATCTCTTCAATCTCCCCTCTCCCCTAGCACTCACGACAGAGGAGAGGTCGGTAGGTCGGTAATTGATCACACAAAGAAACCGGTGCCATAAACTGAGGTGTCTTCCTGGTGTTGGAGGGGGTCATAAATGGGGAGAAAGGGCAGATTTTTTGAAGAGATACCATGCTGATTTTCTGGACGACCGTACCCATAGTATCACCACTAACAAACTAAGGTTAACCTGGAATCAAAACTTCTAATTGATAGTTGAAAAAAAAAGAAAGGAAACAAGTTTTGAGCCTATCAAAGTTGCCCAATTAGCTTGATTCCAGGTAGGTCCCTTAGGTCAGGTTATTTGTGAATACTGCCGTAAGCCTTACTTGATTCCAGCTGTGTGGGGGGTTCTTTGGAGCTCGTGGGTCGGATGTATGTGAACCAGAAGATTCCCAACTCCGGATCGTCCTCTTTGCCCATCAAAGAGCGCACGTAAGGTTTCCCATCCACTACCTGATAGGTTATACTGAAACATAATATGTAGTTATGGGAAGCTTATACATTGGAAATGGCAGTAAATGGTATATTCAGTTGTAGTTACTAGTAATTTACCTATCCACGGAATCCGATTTAGAAAATTTGGTATATTAGACACAACATGTAGGAAAAGGCTACTGTTGTTACATGTTCATCATAAAAATTAAATTTTGTACCAAAAATTGTTTTTTCGCACAAAAATAATTGGTTACATTTTTATAAAAATCGGATTGTTACTTTTCAGTTTGGAAATATTATCATTTTCAGTGTAAAGAACAGTTTCAAAATACCAGGATGATTCAAATATTTAATTTTTTTGGCAACTTTGAAGCCCTGTGGCATAGAGGTAGTGCATTTCACTGCCACCCCACAGGCCCGAGTTCTGTTCCCGGTGTGGGCAAGGCAGACTCAGCCTTTCATCCCTCAGGGGTCGATAAAATGAGGATCACGTTAACCTGGGGAAACAAGGAGCTTTGCCTCAGCTCACTGTGACTTTTAGTCACACGTTCGTTCTGTTACAGCTCTGCTCATGGCCTTACCCGGTGAGGCTGGTTATACTGGAGATTGAAGGTCTAACGACCTAGGTACTCCTTCGAGTATTCCCCCTTGTTTATTTTGGCACCTTTTGTCTGCACTTCAGCGCCCTTGGGATCGCTTCACCACCTTCCAGGAGCTCTTTTGCATTGTCTTTGTATACTCTACAACCTCCAGTACTCTATATATCAGAAAACTATTCTTTTCCATTGATGAAACTTAAGTGTGGTGTCGATATAGGGGCGTCCTCTTACTTGTGCCTGGTGTCCAGCTTGGAGACCATCTCCAGGACGTCGTAGAAGGAGGCATTCCTGTTGGAGTGCACCCTCAGCCTCCAGGTGCGTCCCAGGTCGACGTCGCTCCCCAGCCACACCGAGTACTGCACCACCCACTTGTCAACACCACCCCCGGACTCCTGCAGACGAGCCAGGGACTCCTCCTCTGTAAGAGAACAATGCGGATAAGAGAGTAATAAGTCTTATTATAGGCCTTATGTATAGCGTTCTTTAATGCACAGAAAGGAACTAGTCACTTCTGGCTAAACTACTATGTACGAAGTTACGCCAAGTTTGGCTATTCAATTTCCTCAACTTGCTGATAGCCCTTCCAGCTTGGCGAGATTTCAGGAATCCCCTCGGCTCCATGCACACAAATTACTCATCTAAGCATGGATAAAATTCAATCTTTTCTAGTTCAATTCTCTCAAATTTGTATTTATTGGATTTTTTTGGGCTTCACCGGGCCCCCACTTTCAAGACGCTCACGGACCACTGGTTGGGAACCACTGCTATATATAGTGCTGTCCTTTAAAAACAACCCACTTCAAATTGTACCCTAAAAACAACCCATTGAGATTTTTTAATTACATAATTAAAATAATTTTACCATCTCATATACCCTGTCTTTCTATGCCCTTTAGAGTGTCAGGGGTGTAAAAACTGGTCAAAGAACGGTTTATTTACTTATTTTTTAAACAAGCTGAGATAATGTAGATTTTTGGCAAAAAATGTGCTTCAGATTTACAGATTTTGTAAAAATGCATGTTACAAAGACTTTAGAGCATTTTTCGCGCGTTTTTATGTTATCCCATTACTATGAGAAAACAATATTAAAGTTTTAGCTCAGTCCGCCAATTAGAGTCCTTCTAGGAAAAAGTGGGTTTTTTTCAAATTCTTACTTAATTGGCTGCCAATTTGTAATGGAGAGTTGGAATTAAAAATGCTTAGCACTAAAATGTTAGGGAGGATGAGCCGCTAGTACAGTTTTTTGTTCGATTTAATTATCCTTTTTATTAAGCTTTTAATGAAGAAAATATGAAACAGTGGGTTGTTTTTAAAGGACAGCACTATACGATACCAAGCTAAAAGCGCCCAAAATATTCTAAAGCGGCTAAAGTCAATTACGATAATAGCTAAGAGAAACTTGAATAGTTTAGACTTTAAAGTTGGGACAGTCTTCTTCTATAGGTACGATAGAATAGATATGATATAACAATATTTAAAATCCAATTATAAAAACTACTCATTAATTTTATCCATGCAAATTATAATGGGTGTTCAATTTTGGGAAGAGAAATAGGATCTCACCGCTCTCCATGGTCTGTGGACAGTGGGCGTGGTCGATGTCGAGAAAGCTCCTCCCCAAGAGGGCGGGGAGCAGATAGAAGGAGTTCCGGATGGACCCGCCCCAGGAGCCGTCCCCTCTCTGAGCCTTCAGGAGCACCTCCAGGGCTAAAGTGAGGTTGAAGAACTCCACGGAGCTGCCGTTACTCCTGAGGGCCTGAAATATGGGAGTAGTTTTATACAAGCTCTATTTAGACTAGATGGTGCTACCATTTTCCACAAAGCTACTCTTCCTATGAAAATGCGAATAAAAAATACGAGTATTTATAGGAGCGATTTGAACCGAACTGCTTACACATCTGGTATAAATAGGTTTGTTAGCCTTTCGTAGAAGCTTAGTGCGTTGTAAAAAACACTTTTATGTTAGGAATTTCCTATCACTTTTATGTACTTCTCCTTCAGTTGTGTTATTGGTTTACACTTGTACGAGAGAGGAGCGAAAGCGGGTTCCTATAGGTCGACCACCAAATTGACACTTCTGTCAATCACAGACGATTGCAGTGCTGCCCTCTACCATGAGATGGCATTTGAAAATAGCGTTTTGGACCCTATGTTTGGCTTTTTCTCTGTGAGGCTACAAAAGCCTTAATCCAATAATGGTTTAAGATTTATACAACCGCAGAAAACATTCAGAGCACTCACTTGCACTACGAGAGCGGTCGTGGCCAGGTTTTCGACTGTCCCGTTACTGAACTGTCTCTTCTTGAGTTCGTCCTGCATGTCCCTCACTACTCTCTCGTCCACTGTCACCTTAGAAGAGAGACATTGCATGGCCATGGTTGCCATCGCCTGTACGTCTGGAAGGCAGAGTTATTAGTGACTTATTTCACATGAATTTCTTTAAAAATTTGGTTTGAAACAATTTTCATTGAACGAGAACACATTTCAGAATTTCCCTTAAACATAAACATGTACAGGATGTTTCAAACAGAGTGTAACAATAGAGTGTTTTCAGGTGACGTCACGACTAGTTATTGTAGGTCCATGCGTCTGGTGTTAAGGCGGTTGCTATGTGCGACGGTATGTGTTGCTACGGCGGTTGTTAGGTGTGGGGTCACGTGATTGCAAATGCTCCAATAGAAGAATTCCACTACCAGTTATTTTCTGTTACTGTTAACCTTCTACAGGACAACGCATCTTTTGCTAAGGGCGTTGCTAGGTCCGAGTCATGAGATTGAAAATGCTCTATAGGCTATTTTCTTAAATATATCCCCTAGTAGACACATCAAACCCAAGCTAGCTGATCAAACTCCAAATGCATCCTAAAAAAGGGGGCTATTTTGCACTTTTTTAGATCATAAACTTTGAAATATCTTTGAAACCTTTATAGGTTTCATTTTTTTATACTTAAAACCGGACAGATCGGAAATTACATGGATTATTCCTTTACCATAAGAGAAAGTTGAAATCAAGAGCCCACCTGTCCAGAATGGCTTGTGCTGCGAGTCAAATGCCGCCGAGACTCTGTTGACGTCCCTTGTGGTGACAATCCCCCCAGCGTTGCACAGCGCCAGAATCTCGAAGGGGTTAGTGTAGGTCGAGGGCTGGTCCACCCTCGCTCTGAGCTCGGACACCAGGTCACGGCCGAAGAAGTCGCGAGGGTCCTCACACGACACGAGGAGAGCCTGTACGTTAGGGTGGAGCGAAAAACACGAATTTCGGAAATTGAAAACGCCTATGGTGGGAATAGCTGTGGACAACCATGCCTATTAATAATCCAAAATATGAGCTCAATCAATTAATATCTTCAGATGCCCCTTTCACTTTGAAATTTCGAAATTTTGCCAATTTTTTCATATAAATAACAATAACGCATCCATAAAAAATTAATTCCCCCTAATACGAGGCATGGGAGATGAAATGAACTTCCCTGAATGTATAAAAAAAAGTTTTAGCCTTGAAATAAATTTTTGAGTTTAAAATTTGGCCTCTTTTTTAAAGCATCTAACGCGCACGACCACGCTTCTGAACGGGCCTCCCAATGTGTTCCTCGCAAGTGCGGGCGGTGGTACACGGGCGCTCCCCTTTCATCTCGTTGTTTATAAGGGGGTAAACAACTCGTAATTCACAACTTAGAGGTGTCTGGATCTCTTTAGATGCCCGCCCCTTTTTTGGTAAATATCTAGTAATAGAATTAATGAAAGAATTAATGCTGCACTAAAAGATATGGGAATGATTTCCACAGATGATATGTCAAATATAGTTGATAGGAGCAAAATTCGAAGAGAAAGAGTAAAAACACGTAGCTATCTTAAAAAGGAAATTGAAGAAATACCAGGGGAACAAGGGATATATTTTGATGGAAGAAAAGATAGAACATTAGTAATGATTAAAGAAGGGGAAAGGAGTGCTAGGAAAACCATAACACAAGAACATATTGTTATAGTAACAGAACCAGGGTCAACATATTTGGGACATGTAACACCTGCCACTGGCACTTCTCAAAACATTAAAACAAGTATTTTAACATTTTTAGAAAAAAAATTTCAATCTTTCCAAGTTAAAAGTTATAGGTAGTGATGCTACTGTAGTAGTAAACACAGGAGTAAAAAATGGAATAATTCGACAAATTGAAGTATTTTTAGAACGGCCTGTGCATTGGTTTATTTGTCTATTACACACGAATGATCTACCTTTATGCCATTTGTTACAACATTTGGACGGGAAAACCACCGAGCCAAAAGGATACAGGGGAGATATAGGAAAACTGTTGGAATCTTGTGAGAAATTAACAATAAAAAACTGAGAAAATAAAACATTTTTACCAGATATTGACCAACAGGATCTAAGCACAGATCAGAAATACCTTTATGAAATGTGTGTCAAGGGATTGCAAATAAATATATCCCATTAAGCTTATCCCAAAGAGATCCGGGAAAGCTAAATCACTCTAGATGGCTGACAACAGCGAACAGGATTTTAAGGTTATATGTTTCAATAGAACATCCAACTCATAATTTGAAAGTATTAGCAGAATATGTTATGAAGATATATGCCTCTATGTGGTTCAAAATTAAAAGTCAACCATGGTGTCAGTATGGAAGTGTTCATTTTTACAATATCGTAACCAAATCGAGATTTTTGACGGAGGATTTTAAGAAGGTAATTGATCTAACTTTGCAAAGAAATGCTTACTATGCCCATCCAGAAAATATTCTTTTGGCAATGTTGGCGGATGATCGAAAACACGTAAGAGAATTAATTGGGACTTGAACGAATTTTAAAATTGATGCAAGAAAATGAAGCTTCAAATAATATTAGATAGTTTAGAACACCCAAGTTAAACTTTGAGGCAGTGTCTCTTTCAAATTATGAGATTCAGTCTTTAATTTTAGACGTTCCAAGATATAGTGATCTTTTTAACTTTCCATGCCATTCCCAAACTGTGGAAAGGTGTGTTAAGATAGTTACTAAAGCATCAGGTGCAGTCTGTGGAACAGAGGCACGGGATGGGTTTATACGAGCGAGAATTGCATCCAGAGTTTCTTTGCCAAGGTTTGAAACGAAAAGCCAATACAAACCACTTTTAAACCAGTGACTTAAATTTTTGGAGGGGTAAAC
The DNA here is from genome assembly GCA_963680715.1 of Tetragnatha montana. Taxonomy (NCBI): domain Eukaryota; kingdom Metazoa; phylum Arthropoda; class Arachnida; order Araneae; family Tetragnathidae; genus Tetragnatha; species Tetragnatha montana. Next base: position 7,324,855 of record OY796677.1, read on the forward strand.
ACAGTTAAATTTTATTTTTAGTGGGAGGGGGGTGGGGTGGGGAACTCGATATGCAGCCACCTTCTCGTGGTGAGTTCTGGGTTGTTTTCATAATGAAAACAAGCGAAGAGCTGCAAGGGAAGTGCGCGCATTCCACGAGGTACGCTTTGGGAGGTCCGTCCGAAAGCGTGGAGGCGCGCGTTAGATGCTTTAAAAAAGAGGCCAAATTTTAAACTCAAAAATTTATTTCAAGGCTGAAACTTTTTTTATACATTCAGGGAAGTTCATTTCATCTCCCATGCCTCGTAATAGGGGGAATTAATTTTTTATGGATGCGTTATTGTTATTTATATGAAAAAATTGGCAAAATTTCGAAATTTCAAAGTGAAAGGGGCATCTGAAGATATTAATTGATTGAGCTCATATTTTGGATTATTAATAGGCATGGTTGTCCACAGCTATTCCCACCATAGGCGTTTTCAATTTCCGAAATTCGTGTTTTTCGCTCCACCCTACTGTACGTACAGGGCAAGCTCCTGGCTGCGAATAGTTACGTTCCTGTTGTAAAGAAAAGCAGCCGTTAGAACTTTATGGTTGGACATGGCATACATTAGATACCGTATAAAAGGTATAATGTTAAAGAGTATTCAACCTTTTTTAATACAGTGCAATTTGGATAAGTCAAATGCTAAGTTTGTGGATTCTGATTATGGTTCCTCGAACCTTCCATTAAATCAAGTCGACTCCACTTAAAGTGATCCTTTTGTCCAAGAGTAGAATGATAACAATATCCAATTGATAACAATAAGCGGTTTCATACTAAAACGTTTCATAGTGTTAGTTAAGTATTAATGTAGTCCTAATAGAAGTATTTAAAACGATTACCTAGTATGTATTTTGCAAATTATACATTCTTCAAGAAAAATATGAGAGTGGAACATATATTTACTAATAAATTAGGGTCACTTGGGGTAAGTGAGGCCCCTTTTTGGAACAGTGCATTTTTGAAGCTTCATAAAATTTTTTTGAAGAGGTTCAATTTGAACTTAATGACATATTTTATTTAAGACACTATTAGTAAACAAAAATTTATAATAAGGTTCTAAAATAATGTTCCACATTTTTCTTAACTGGTCTTTTTGTAAAAAATGAGACGGGTGTCCCACTTACCCCATAGGAAGGGGTAAGTGGGTCACCCCCTCTTTATTTTGATGGAAAGCAAGCAAAACTTAAGAGGGAGTAAGTGGGTCTTACTTGATAAAGTATAGAAGTTTTAGGTACAAAATATTTTATTGTAACTTAATCCATGTACGAGATATCTACTCACATTTAAATTAATAGGGTTGGTTGGGGTAAGTGGGGCCCCTTTTTGGAACACTACAATTACAGAATGCTTTCTTCAGGTTCGAATGGTTCGGGAGACTTATAAAGAAACCCTCGAAACTATCCCCCCACCCCACTGTGTTTTAATTAATTTCTCGGCAACGTGAATAAAAAAAACCCAGCTTAATAGTTTACTTTACTTACCACAGCTTATATTAAAACGCAAAATTAATATATTAATATAAAATTTCAATAAATTACTTATAAATGTTTCAATAAACATTAATATGGTGAGTCTAGGGTGTCCCACTTACCCCATAATGAGGAGACCCACTTACCCCTACTATGCTTAAATTACGGGGTAAGTGGGACCAAAAATTTTTAAATAAGAGATTTTGTGAAAATTCATATTGCAGTATGTATTTTAAGTCAAACCTGGCACAACAGTTGAAAAAACATTAAAATATAGTGAAAACTTTCCTGGTAACACTTCTTGGAAAAATGCATCTTGAACTCTCCAAAAAAAAAATATGGAAATTTTTTTACAATAGTGCTATAATCTTAAAAAGAAATGACACAAAACTCTAATATATGCAAAACCCATCAGTGTGACAAAATGTAACATGATCAATGTGAATAAGTGTGAAATGTCCTTTACATAGTTTAGTTTGAGGGGGGTGACCCACTTACCCCAGGGACCCTAATTCATTTTAAATGTTTATGTAGTAAAATTTGCCTTCAAAATGGAAAAGATGAGGTTTTAAGAAATGTTGATAGCATAAACCGGCGCATTTTGCATTAAACTAAATAGGAGTGATTGGGACCGGCCAATTTTGATAACATTATCCGGTTGATAACATTAACCGTGATCACATTAAGCGGAGTCGACTGTATCTAATTTGCTCTGTGGTTCTCACCTGGATATCTGGGCAAGAATGTGAATTCTGAGGCGGTCCCTCAGTTCTGCACCAGTCTGGTTCCCTGGTGAAAAGTACTCTGGCTCAGCCAGAAACAGTGCCAAGATGGCTCTGGGCAGCTCCAAGGCTTTTCTTCTCTTCGTCCGGTTCAGTAGCCACTGGAGGTTTCTGTTTTTGGAAGATTCGGAGCGTTTTTGAAACTCAGAGTCAGAAGGAGATCGGGCCACTTTAGGAGCAACAGTGGTGACCGGATTCGAAGACGATTTGGGGGAAGAAGTGGTGACTGTGTCATTACGCACTATATGAAACGAAACATTTCTGTATAAAATAAGTTATACACGAAGAGGAGAACATAGATTTCTGGCATGTTGCATGATCTTTTTAAAGAAAAATTAATACTAATTTAATTCTAATTAACTGGTAGCTATTCAAAAAATACACGATACCTATGAAAGTGATCCTGAAACCTTCTCCTTGACTGTTTTTACCACTTTTGAATACGATCATTAAAATATTTTCTTGGGAGGTGATAGGAGATGCTAATGCATTCCTACTACAATACTTTCCATGAAGTTCTTTCTCTCAGTCTGTAAGAATGCTGCTGATTTTTACATAAGTGGTACATTCTGGAGAGTGAGGAGCCCCAGCCTAAAAAACGATGTATAGGGCAAAAATATTAAAAGACAAAGATTTTACAGAGACTACCACTCAATAAAAAACGTTAGTGGACATTGTGGGCAAATGGTTGGGGTGGGTAGAATTGAATTGAATTTATTGTCACAAACACAGTATTACATAAAATACAATGAAATGACAACACAAAAGAGAAACAAATATTAAACATAAAAAAACAAATAAAAATAATAATTATTATTTATGTGATACCAAAAATGCCAAATTATGCCCGTATATAGTATCAACAATGATATCTGCTACAACATTATCTCTGGCAACAGTTGCTTATTACTTCACTATTGTAAAGCAAATTTCTATTGATTCTTGCACCTCGATAAATTTAAAAATATCATATTTAAAATCTGTAAAATTATAAGTTAGTTTAGTAGTTTCGTTTAATTTATTAAATATATATGGACCCAAAAAAGCATGTGACTTGTCAATAATCTCCTTAGATGATTTTGGTACAAAATAATTACCTTTTGATCCTCTAGTTGTATATTTTATTTGTCTAATTTCATAAAAACTTTTGTTTTTAAATATAAATATTAATAGCCTAAAAACAAAAAGCTGACGTACATTAAAGAAAGTGATTGACTGCCGAGAATTTCTGAAGTGGGAAAATATTTTGTTTAAGAAGCACCAGAAGTACACTGGTGTTCAAAATTAAGACTGCCTTAATTTCCCTTCATTGGACAGAAATCCTTAACTTAATGGAGCTCAACAGGGTGTCAATTTTCATTAAAATTGAAGTTATTAGCCATATGGATTGGGTAGCCAGATTTTTAGACTTAAACCCTTTAGAGCAGGTATAGGGGGCTTTAAGATAAGGCAATTGCATTTCGCCTTCCCCCTCCAAAATCCCTTGAGGACCTCAAAATAGCATTTATGAGAAACAAGGATTTATGAACAGGAAAATTTATTACCTGCCTATTTAACGGTGTAAAATCACTCAAGAAGGCCTGCATGTCAGTAGTAGGTAAACATACCCACTATAAACCCACCTTTTTGCTACGGTTCTGGAACCGCTAATTCATACCCTTCAACTCTGAAAATTGTTACTCACGCGCATGCGTGTGTTTGATGATTTTTGAATTTTGAATGATTGTTTTTTGGGTTTTATATCAACCTATGTTCATACCGAATTTCATCCAAATCTGTCCAGTAGATCTGAAGAAAATCAAACAAATATTCAATTTCTCTTAATTTTGAACACCAGTGTATTTAAACTCCAGTTTTCTTGATTTAACGAATTCTCAAAAAGCTGTAATTAACCATTTTTTTCTTAGAAGTCTTAACTTTTTGGTTTTTGAGGTCTTGGCCAAAATTACCCCAATCCAGGGAAACTTCGGCCCAAAATTTTCAAATATTTAAAAAGTGTTTAAAACTTAAATCCACTCTTTGAGAACGGTTTAAAATACAGTTCCACATGTTAAAAATAATATAAACAAATGAACTTGTCAAATTTGTTTTGATCGACTACTTTTATTTATTCTCACTAAAACACAATTTATAAATTCTCCCATTCTCAAATTAAAAAAAAAATCTAATAAAAGCACTCTGCTCTAAAAACATCCAATCGAGGCGCGAACAAAATAAACCGAACTGGTGGTACGTGAGTGGGCCACATGACGAGTAAGAACAGCTATGATTGGCTGACACTGGAGGAATCACTGTTTGACTGAAAACAGAGTCTAGAGGAAACAATTTTTGATTGAAAAATAAATTTTCTGAGTAGGTTCAGAATAGGATAAAACTAGTTTTGGTTGAAAAGTTAGTTTTTAAGTTAGGTAGTTTTGGTTGGTACAATGTAATCTGGAGTTCAAGAAAAAACAGTAGGGTAGGTGGGGGTAAAAACCCGCATGGGCAAAACCACGCACCGCGATTTATTTTTAATTGTTAATAATCGATTCAATAGTTTTTGTTTCAATATCTAATAAAAAATATGAAAATAAGTCAAAAATGTAAATTTTGTTCAAATGTGCCCCTCTCCTCTACTCATAAACTATGGTAGGCCGGATTCAAGTGGAAATCTTGATAACAACCGCAGCTGATGATACTATTGGGCTAGTTTTGTTCTTTGGAATTTTTTTTTCGAATTTCACTTGTTTTTGACGAAGCTAACTAATTTTTTTTTTACCTAAGTGCCCTACGTCCTTTAAAGCAATTTCATTTTCAATTGAACTTTCAAGATCGTGTTTTCACTCTTACAAGTTTGATTATTTGGATATAATCGAGAGTGATCCTGGGGCCTAACCGCGATCTCATCGCCTATAGTTGCTATCGACAATAGGCGAGATGGAACCAGTCTAGGCGAGCTCGTGACGTCACATTACGATAGTTCGGCAAATGGTCGAACCGCGAAGCATTCGAAACCTCGCCTACGGCAAATTTTCCCTCGCCTACGAAGCGACTGCTTCGGAGGGCTCGTAAAGGTCTTTTCGCAATTATCGTATACGCTATGTATCGTTTTTTTGCTATTATTTCCTTATATTATGACGTTTCTTTTAGTTTTTAACCTTATCATTCTTTGAGGTTATGCTTAAAAATCTTCGATTGTACTTTTTAAAGTATTTTATTTAAGAACTCTTTCTCTATGTCTGCGCACGGTTTACTTTGGGAAGAGTAGTGATGCGGTGTAGTGTTTTGTTTGCATTTTCTAAATCCGAAGACAATTTTTCATTATGGCTGGGACTTTAGGGATGCATTCAGAAACTTTAACACGATTAAGAAACGAAAACAAATTGAAAAGTATAGCCCTTCCATTTATAAATTGATTTATTCATTAACGTGATAGTGGAGCCATCTATGGAAAAACGTCACAAGTAATTCTACACTGATCCTACAAATTTGTATAAACGAACACTAATGTCCATTACTTTCGTACTAGATTAATGTCTGAGGACTTGCTTTGGAAATTAACAGCTGTTTTATATTTTTTGGAACTATTTAACGGACCACCAAAAGTGTAAAAGAAATCCGAATACGGTTCGAAACTTAATACAAGATGGCGAACGATATTGCAGCTCATACGGATGAATACTACCTTCGAATAGGATGCTCTCTTTTGATTGGCCAGTTCTCTTCTCGAGACGAAAGCGAGAGGCATCAGTAAATCCTTTTCTACCACCGGTTCGCGGTCGGGCCAAAAGCGCGTTTTGGGAAGGTCTCGCTTAGAGAAAAGCGTGTTCTCGGCTAGGCGAGCTCGCCTATTGTCGATAGCAACTATAGGCGATGAGATCGCGGTTAGGCCCCTGTATTGCAAAGGGGCGATTATCATCCACGTGCAGAATTGGTCGGGAGGGGACTGATTCGGGTACCCTGGATGAGTAAAGGAACCTCTGCTCTCCGTTATCACTCCTCCACATCCGGCTGAAAATCAGAGAAAAGAGAGGTGAGAGGTGTTATGTACTAGTGCTCCGAAGTGAATATGGCAACAGCGAGTTAAATAGCAGGTCACGCAGACTATTTTAAAGTATTATAATAATCAGCAGCAGTGGATGGTTGAAGTCTAAATTGTAACGGAGGTTAAAATGTATCTGTAATTCTCACCTTTTGGCATTTTATATTTCTAATAAATTATACTCTTAGTAGTGTTGAACCGTGAGTTAATAGACTTACTACACGACGTAAGAAGAGGTAAGGTCTATAAAGTAACAAGGTCGCTGCTCATCCGGCGAAAGAGGCGTGGCCATCGAAAGCCTTAAAATAAAGGCTTAAAACAATTTTAAAAAAATCCTTATACTGGTCACAATTAATAACAATTGTTAAACTATAATAAATGGTTTGAAATAAAACCGACATTTAACATAATTATATCGCAAAATTGAGGCATAAACTATTCTAGATCCTAGCGATTAACTTTTTCCAATAAGGTTTCGCTAGCATATTATTTTGTCAGACAGTGTTTTGCCCAAGTCGGTCATAATTTTATTCTGAGTGACGTCTCATGGTGTGGCAGATTAGCAGACCTTGTTACTTTATAGCCTTTTGGTAAGAGCAAGACCATTCTCATACTACATCATACCTAGATTTATTAGAACACTTGTAATATAATATGACCAGACGTCCAACTTTTAGCGGAACCATAGAGGGAAAATAGAAGTGAAGTCAGTATTTCCATTGAGTCAATTTCCAAAAAAACAATAGTACCCGTCATTAGCAGGGTTTCTGGTTATGCTTTTTACAGGCATGCGCTAAAGCTTGGCGACAAAACACGACGCCAAGAATGCACGCAATTTTTCATTATTTCCATTAAGACTTTTCCCAGTAATTTTTCAGTAAGACCGACCTCACGTGACGGCGGTCCTGTATTTGCGGTCTTGGGCGCTCTATCTGGAAATTATCTTACTTAGCCACTCTTTACCATTGCTCACTCCCGCTTTTTTGACTTAACTCCGCCAAATGAGAAAATATAAACGACCTAGATTTTTCAAACTTTTATGGAATCCTAGTAATATATAATATCAAAAGTTGTTTAAAAGTTTAATCAAATTCCCATGTATTCTGGTTTCCTGTTAACGAATAAAAATATTGAAAAAATTCCTAGACGTAAGAATTTTTACAAATTACATAATTATTTTGAAATGATCCCATTTTTCGCAGATTTGGTACATTCCTTACTTAAAATAAATTAGGAGTTGTGAGTAAAGAACATAGTTAACCATTTCACCAGGATACGTATTATGGTGGAGATTGATACAAAATCCCAGGAAATATTGCAATACTGACCGATTTTTGTTGTACCTATCCTATATTTCGAAGAGACCAGTGGCGTGTCGTCCATATAAGCAATGTAAGCATTGCTGGCCTAAAAATATGAAGCTTTTCTTTAAAATTCCACACCAAGAATATAAAATTTTATTTGCGATATTTTATTTTTATATCCTCGCTCCTTCTGTATGTAACCGATGTAACCATACGGTGCGGAGGAGAGTTCACTAAAGGCGCTCAAAGTAATGAGTCACCGTCTTTTCCAGCGCGCGGGAGAAACAGCGCAGTGCCCTCTTCTCCTTCTCCCCTTACATTGTAAGCATTTCGAGAATTGCTTCTGCCGTCCCGTGGTTTTCTGTACTTCAGATCTCGGTAGACTAATTTTTTTCGAAGCTTTTAAAGTGTGAATTGGAGAAAACCTTTGGCAGAATTTGCAAGTACTTGCTGCTTAAACTCTAATTTATCTTGATTGAGTTTTTAAATGAGTGTTTTTAAGGGAAAAAAAGTCATTTTAATTTTTCACTTGTAAGCAATTTGGATTTTGCTTTCAATGATTTGCAGAGCCATCTATCGGTTGACCAAGTAAACGTTAAACGATATCTTTCTGCAAATTAGACATAGAAAGGAAGGGACCAATCTAGGATTTTAAACTTAACCCCCATTTTTCTGAATAATTTTCACGGCAATTAATTTTTGTGAAAAATTATAACACTTTTTTAATTTTTGTGAATTTTTTTATACTTATATAGTTAATATTTTTAATGAAAACTATAAAATTAATGAAAGCTGCTTAAAATTACTTTTTTCTTCAATTTTATATAAACTTAAATACTCAATTAAATACAAGATATTCATATAATTTAATAATAATTTTTGTGAAGGTGCCGATAAACGGCGCCAAAGTTGACCGACCTGTATTAGTCCCTGTAAAACTGCAACAACCATCCGAAATTAAAAAAAAAAAAAATTACAAGAAATATACCCGATTGCTTGCCCTGGGAAAAATGTCACCGCACGCCACTGGAAGAGACATAAACGTCCCAACAAAAAACCAGAGTTCATTTTCGGATTCAACACACCAAAAAACATTAAGATTAGGTGGAATAACCCAAACAGTTTTTAGAAGTTTTTTTCGAAACTGCTTTTTTCCTGTGTTATGGGTTATAGAGGCATTTTTATGTACTCCACGCAATGAATCTAGGCACGTGAAGAGTTTGGGTGCACTTGTTGAATTATCATGTTTACCTCACAGTCCACCTGTATAAATAACCATCTATTCCAAAAAATATTTCGTATCGGTATACAATTAATTCATCAATAACTATGATTCAGTAAGAAAATTGTTTTAAAATTGTCTTAAAAAAATATTTTTTCTTAATCTCTTGCAAACATGGTATGCTTTTTTTTCGGATAGTAAGTAATTTATTCCGAAACTAAACGCTCAAAAATTATAATCAACTTGAGCTTATTTTTATAAAAATTGAATGTACTACTTACCCTCTTTAGCATCTCCCACGCCAACTAGGCTTATCACTAACACCCAAAGCAACATCTTCACTTCTTACAGACGTCCTGAGCAACTGGCCATAATTGTAAAACCAATCTTAGAGGGTTTTTATCAAAAGAGAAATCTCAAGTATGATTTGACTTTGGGGAAATGTTTTGTATACTTTGTGGAAATTCCCACAAAGGAAGCTTGTCAAGGAAAGCTTGCCTTCATGTGTTATCTTAAAGCTCGGACCACCTTTATGTATTGATGCCGGCTTAAAGAAACTCAGTTTAAAGCTCTTCGGTTCTCGAATCCTTCCTTTTATAAAGCTGTTTTCCTAACTTTCAAGTGCTCGGTGGCCGCAATTGAAAGAACAAAGAATGGCGGCCCGCAGAGTAATCTGGCTCCTTTTTATCCACTGAAAGTACCAGAACAGAGAGTTCATAGTCATAGCCGATAATGGAAATCGAAAAAACATTGAGTACGCCTTGTGATAGGGGCCCTGGGATTTCCATAAAATACTCATGGATCTCACGCCTCCCTTGTCACGTAGAGATATAAAAAGGATCTCAATCCTCTAAATACCCCTCCGAAAGTGACAGATTGAATGAACATGTCACAGCCAATCACTGCTGTGTTCACTAAATTGTACTTCCTACCCCTCTGTCAATCACAGACATTATTTGTAGTTCTGCCTTCTACCATGAGATGACATTTGAAAATAGCGTTTTGGAGCCTCTGTTCGGGTTTTTCGCTGTGTTTTGATCCATGATATACTTTTCGAGAGAAGAGTCTTTAATATGGAACTTTTCTAGCGAGGAAAGAACTGTATTTTCACAAATTTCAGAGGATATGTAGATTTTTGGCTCTAGATATTTTAATACTGAATATTACTTAAAAGTGGGGCTCTTCCTGTAAAAAAAGTAAATTTCCCTAAAAATTTGTGTTTTACCTTCTTTTTGGATAATGGCCTTCCTAGTGATATAAGGTTAACCTAAGCCCTATAATCCCTTCTTCGCCTAGAGTGAATTTCAGGGTTGTACTACCTCCCCCGAAATCTCAAACTTGTAACTTATCATCATAGAAAACGACCAAAAACTACTCCATAATCTAAGACCTAAATAGGGGGGTTCAGGGGCCCTCCCCTAAAAACTTTTAAATTTCAGCCAGCTAAAAAGTGTTCTGAAGCTACTTTTGAGAGGTTTTCACGGAGTTTCGTTGGCCGCACAAAAATACCCGGCGGGCCGCCACAGTTGGACATCCCTGTTATAAAGTAATGAGAAGTCGCCCCCTTTGCTTCCATGTTTAAACCCAGAAATCTCTCTTTACTGGACCACGGTTTATAATACTAGTTAAGATAAAAAAATAAGGTTAAATCAGCTGTTGCTTTCAATCAATATTTCAATATTTTGAAATATATGCTACTTTATTACGCTCCACACAAAAATAAACAAGTTTAAGAATACTTTTTGTCCTCAAACTATACTCGACAGCAAAGTTTTTTAAACCCAGCACGTCACAAATGCGGAAGGAGAAATTGATAAACACAAAGCCTATTGGGTTGTTAGGAGGAGTTTCGGTACGCAAATCGTGATTGAAAAGCACGGCATGGACAAGCAAGACATGGATTTAACAAAATAATCACATTTTTAAACCGACGTTTTTCATTTCACTCAAAATTCAGACACCGAGATTGAAACTATACTTTGTTTGTTAGTGACGTCATAGGGTCAACTTAAGTTGCGGTCTAGTATAACGACACTTTAGTTGACGGTAGAACACTTTATCCCTTTATTGTGTTCGGAGTATTTTTGAAAAGTGTTAGAAATGTTTTCTATAAATATTGTTGTAAAATAGATTTAAGAATGTGAAAGTGTTCTTAAGTTTGAATCGGAAAACAAAGAACACATTTTCTGTTTCTCTAATTTTCAGCAAAACTTTTACAACACTATCTATTTTCAGCACAATACAATCATAGTCAGTGTTATTCCTAGGATTTTTTTGGTGGAGTAAAAATACTCCTTGACTTTTTTAGGAGGAGTGAAATTCAATTAGGAAGAGTGAAATACGGAAATAGCATCAACTACATATACAGAGACAAAATTTCTATTAAAAACGCTTACTTTTAATGAACAAAATGAAATTAAAACACTCGAAGCATCAGAACAATAAATGAAAAAAAATTACTATTGCTAGTATATGAAAACACAATAATTAAAAAGTATGATAAAATTAGGATGCCGTGGCTGAAGGTTTAAGCTAGCTAAACCTTTGTGAAAAAATCAAAGAGTGAAAATACTCCTGTCTAGTTTTTTAAAGAGTAATCCGATTTTCAAGGAGTGAAATACTCTCTCAGAGGAGTTAAAAATATCTCTGATCATAGTACAATCGAAACGCTTTTGATTGGAAGTGCGTTTACGTTGGAAAACTGTTTCGTGCATTTGCAGTGTGGTAACATTTGTGGTTTTATGAGGTAAAATAGTTTTATTAAATTTTCTGAATAGCTTGTTTTTGTTTTCCCTCTGTATCTTGCGAACCCCCAGGGGGTCACGACCCATTGGTTGAGAACCGGTGGCCAAGTTATCAGGCCCGTGTTATCAAGTTATCAGGCTTAGGGCCACTATGCACAGCACAATGACTTTATTGTGGATACTTATTTTTTAAAATTATTTTTCTATGTTAATTTTAACTCAAAAAATAATCACTGCAAAAAGTAATCGTCAAGAAACATAAAAGCTCAGGATGCATAAGTTGCCAGAGCTTTCTTTTACACGGAATTTCACTGTTGACTCGATTTCTTTCGTATGCTACCATCTTTTCGAACCTATCCATCGGAAATATTCTATTTATTTTACTAAATATTGTCTCTCTACAAACTGGTGTCTCCTTTTTTCCCAAATTCCGAACATTTAGTGGGTTATGCCCCTAAATACTTTCGCAGAAAAAGTTCCCTCAAGTTTCGAAAAGATCGTAGCAAACAGTAAAAGTTCAGTCAACAGAGAAATCCAGTGTAAAGGAATATTTTGGCAACTTTTGTGCTGCCAGAGCTTTTCTGTTTATTGATGGTTATTTTTTGTAGTGTGCGTGCATGCTACCTTAATACCTTATCCTCCAGGTCTGACGAAGTCAGCCCAAGTCCCAAACTCCGTTGACCCTGATAAAGTCTGCTGTTGTAAGAGGACCTTTGTAGATGCTCTCTCGAGAAACGCCCATGCAACTAATTATATGTCTGGGAGAAGCCTCATACCAAAGGCACTTGGAACACATGGTTTTGGTCTTCATGTTCTCCGGAAAAAATAGACTTTTGATGTCGAGTAAGTGTCGATATTAAGTCGAGTAAGTAAATTTTTGTTTATTTGAAATACTGCGGCCTCTTTAAAGGCGAAGCAGGGGGTTATACCCTAGCAATAGGAAACCCTAGCAATAGGAAGTGTAGAGAGATATAAGGACATAAACAAACAAAGAAAAACTGTAAAATAACTATAAATATAATTTTAATTAATTTACAAAAGATATTATCTTAAATATCTTATGCAGAGAAATAAACTGGAATTATACCCTATTCTGTCCAAATTAAATAATCCGATTCGAATTTGAGGATAATAATTTGGAAGATTTAATTTTTGGTTCCTTAAGCTTATATTAAATACACCTATTAATAATTATTTTTTTGTGGTACCTTAAGTTTTTACCATACTATTTGTTCTACATTTGATTCTGAAACAGTCGAGAAAGGGCTTAAAACCAGTATCTCAAAAAAGCATCAATATTTATTGAGTACATAGGAACTTTTTGTGGTAAATGTGTGAACACTGTCTGTAACGTTTAAAAGTCATAATATTTTAACAAAAAGAGATCCACAAAAGTATCAGACTCCTTTTCCACTTTCTTCCCTCCAAGTGCTGGGTTTGTACCACAAAATCAACTCCTGATTTGGGTTCACAAGTACATCGGCAGGACCTGAAAAAAAAAGAGTAAACATTTTCCCCCTTTTAGTAGTGTTCGGCAACTAGTGGTCAAAAAGTAGTTAACTACTAACTAGTCTGGGAAAATCTAGTTGCAACTAGTAGTTAACTATTTTTTCCTGGGACTAGTTGCAACTAGTAGTTAACTATTTCCCAAAGTAGTTAACCTATTTTTAGTCATAACCTATTTTTTGCCCAAATTCTAATACATCTTTCTTATCTATATCACAAAAAACTTTATGCTTCGCTCAAAACGGCGCTTTATTTCTGGTTATGGTATTTGAGTACTCTACCATGACATTGTAGTTATAAATAGCAGTGTAATTTTTGTATATTTTGATAAAAATTTTAAATATTTTTGAAATTTTAAACAAAAATTTTTTTTAAAGTAGTTGAAAATTTGAAAGTAGTTTCAACTAGTAGTTATTAAAAAAAGTAGTTTAACTACTAGTTAAACTAGTTTAAACCAAAAGTAGTTAAACTACTAGTTGATCGGTAGTTAACTACTAGTTGCAACTAGTTCTAGTTAACTAGTGCCGAACACTACCTTTTAGATATAAATAAATCCCAAGAGAAGGTTATATCTGGCCTGCACAACATAGGGCCACATGTTGCCAGCATTTTTTCCGGTCCGACAAGTATTGAATGATTTGAAATTTTAAATGATTTAGGAAAGATCAACTTTCTCGTAAAGTTTTGCAAAAGATTTTGCCTATGTAAAACGTTTGAAAAATCTGTACAAATACAAATATAGTCGATCAACTACAGGCTACCATAAAGGTTGATCCAGTCTATTCAATTCAACCCCCCCCCCCCCCCCCAAATTCCAGTATTCGTCTACTTTTCTTTTAAACTCGTCCACCCCACTTGAGTTAACTATCGATTCAGGTATAATGCATTCCATTTATCCACTACTCTATTAAAAAAATAATGCTTCCTACAATCCCGTTTAAAACTTGCCTTATTCAATTTTAAACTGTGACCCATCGTTCTATTACCCATAGAGAAATCTAGTCCCTCTGTGTCCCCTTGTTTTAACATTTTAAAAAGTTGAATCAAATCCCCTCTAGCCCTTCTTTTCTCTAAAGTGAACATATTTAACTTCTTTAGTCTTTTCTCGTAACTAAAATAGATATACCCTTAACCAATTTAGTAGCCCTATGCTGAACCCTTTCAACTAAATCTGTATCTTTTTTTAAGTATGGAGACCAGAACTGAACATCTGGGAAATCTGAATATTTATATGTTATAATCTTTTCTACGCGTTCTCTTTAAATCAATTATAGGATATTTAAATTCTATCAATACGATGAACAAGCAGTAGAAAATTTAAATTGATCTTTTGGCCTAAAAAGATCGCCCAAGAAGGAGTTTTAGCCCGCAGAAAGTTAAGACGGTAAATTTTGGTTACAGCTAGTTTTTAGTTACAGTTGTGCAGACCTGGTTTATATCATTAACAATTATCAGGTTTGTAAATTTTTTTATGGATACGTTATCTTTGCCTTCATAATAAAACATAAATTGTGCCTTACTCGATTCCACCAGCGTGGGGGGTTGATTGGAGCTCGTGGGTCGGACGTAGGTGAACCAAAAGATGCCCAACTCCGGGTCGTCCTCTTTACCCAACAGGGAACGCACATAAGGCTTGCCGTCCACCACCTGATAGGTCACGCTGCAACAAAATAACTCAATGAAAATTATATGTATTCACAATATTTGAAATAATAATTAGCTGTGTCGTTGAGGTTTTATGTACTAAACTCGCGTTACAAAAATTGGAACAATTGCAAACCTAGCGTAGGTTAAAACTACCTCACCTACATTACACTAATATAAGAAACATAAAGAACATATTTTACATTTTTTACGTGAAAAAACACATTTTTAAAATTTTCTTTTTATCTTTTTTAAAAACTAATAGAATACATAACGATCACTAAGCGTGCAATATGGGTTTTAATCCTGGAAAACCAGGTGGAATCACTTGTGCACAATTATTTTCGAACGTGATTACTTTATTCCGAGTTTTTAGAATTGCGAGTGAGCTTTCCCCTTCTTCCCCATAGCATTAATTTAATTAGGGGAATGGAGCTGAGTAAGGGTGCGTACTGCTATCTTATCCGTCGATCAGCGGTTAAAATCACATCCAACAAAAGTGAAACTGCAAACGACACCAAAAAATTAACACCAAATGGTGTTTCGACCACTCTAGGGGGAATCTCTCCCCTTCTAGTCTGCTGGGGGTCTTCAAGCTTGTAGTCTCATCCCTTCTGGGCTTGCCCCTTCAAGTTTTTGTGCAGTGTCAGCTATGGCAAGCCATATGCTTCGACATCATCAATAAACGATAATCGTTTTCCGATCCCTTATCACTATCTCATTTTGTATCCACACCGCAGAACGAATTACTTTTCTAACGTAAAACGATTACCTTCTGTGCCTTATTCACTAACCCTATGATGTTTCAAGTGAAAAAATACATGATGTAATAGGTGATGGTCTTCTACCTGCTGCAATCACATTATCGTCCTTTTCTGGGCATATTCTACCACACAATGTGTTTTTGATACTGGGTTACACAAATGTCAATTTGAGTCCTTTTCCGTTGCATGAATATCCCTCGCTTTCTCAGCCGTAGATTTTGACCGTGTCGGATTTTATGCAAATATGTCCATTATTGTTGGATAGTGTATGACAGCAGCATTTACATGCGAAATTCTTACTTGTGAGTGTCGTCCATCTGGGAGACCGTCTCAATAACGTCATAGAATGAGGATCCCTTGTTGGCTTTCACCTTCCATGTTCGTGTGTGGTCCAGATCGCTCCCCATCCACACCAAGTACTGCACCATGAACTTATCACCAACGGACTCTGAGAGGGGCGTTTCAGGTTCCTCTTCTAGAATACGAAAAAAATATGTCTCATGGTAAAGACCATAGAAGAGAAATAAAAGTAGAGTGAGCATTCCCACTGAATCGACTCTGAAAAAGAGTACCCGGCATTATTAGCAGGGCTTCTGTGTTATCGCTTGCTTAGCAATTTCAAAACTATTAGCAACACTGCACGGCATGAAAGTTCGGCAGTGAAACCAATTTCCAGTAAGACTTACGGCCATGCGGTTTTTGACGGACTATCTGGAAACTATCTTAATCACGATGTCAAGAATGGGACACTAGTCCACCGAACACCTAGTTCTTTTTTTGTAAAGTAATATTGTTGAAGTTATAGAGTGTTTTCAGGTGACGTCACAACCGGTTATTTTCTTTTAACTGTGTACCTTCTGTAGGGCTTTTAATTATTGCTAAGGCCGTTGTTTATCTGTTGCTAAGGCGGTTTTTAGGTATGGGATCACGTGATTGCAAATGCTCCAATAGAAGAATTCCACGGCCAAACATTTTCTGTAACTGTTAACCTCTGTAGGGCAAAAAACTGTAACATCTTCTGTTGCTAAGGCCGTTGTTAGGTCCGAGTCAAGGTTAATAGAATAAGATAAGGTTGGCTCTTCACATAGGAACGAAAATTCGTGTGACGTACTGCTCTCCAGCCGATTACGTAATTCGCGTGATACCCCAGCTTCTCCTTCGATTGGGTCAGATAGAATAGGGATTTTTTTGACAGGAGAGAGGGAAATTTAAACTTTGATCCAACAATTCAGTTTTGAAGCATTTAAGATATGAATCTAAAAGGGTTTTCGTGAATGTTTGAAAGGGTTTTTTGAATGAATATCTATTGTTAATTTGAAGTAAGAAACCGAAGTAGATCGTCCCAAAGGCAAGATGAATCCATAGATTGGTTTTAGGAACATATTAATTTCTTTTAGAATAAAAGCAATTTTGATTTGGGAGGGACTATATTTCTAGTTCCCTTCATGGAAACTGAAAAGAGTTGAAATAAAATACTAAAAGCAATTTATAGACTTAATTATTATATTATTAAAGCTTGGCAATATTTTTTAATTATTATTATGTATCATTTTTTAATTTGAAGACTATTCAAATTTTACACTAAAACAGGATCAATGTGACCTCACCTTGGAGATCTTATAAAATGATAATATCGTAACTTTGGAACACTGATCCAACTTCAAAACTAACTGTTTCAGTTCGAGTTTCTTTCGGCGATCGTATGTGGGAGTCGGCAAGTTGGTGAAGGTTTATACCCAATAAATATACGACATTAGTCAAAACGTCACTTGCTTGTTTGGAAACGTAGATTCCATCCGTGATTGGTTCCGTACGGCTTGGTACGGATTTACCTCCAATCACGGATAGAATCAACGTTTCCAAACAAGCAAGTGACGTCACACTAATGTCGTCTATTATCTCCTTCATGTTTGTCATGTTTAATCAAAATTGAATTCGAAATCAACAGATTATTTGATTTTTTCTTCATGTAATTATCACTTAGAATCTAAGTGATCATTTATTATCATCTGATTATGTGATTGTTTTAACACTGATCAATATGTCTTAGATAGATCAGTGTTACTACAATCATAATCAGAATATAAGATACATTAGAATAATAAATTCAGTGAGATCAGGTTAATTAGTACCTAATAAACTAACTTTGAATTTTAATAAATTAGTAATAAAAGCGATTAGTAGCGTAATCAATTTTATACAAAACATACAAAAGAAGAACAACCCAAAAATAGCTCACAATTTGAGGATTTTTTAGTGATCTAAAAGTATCGGATTGTAACTAAATACTGCTTTAAAAAACGGTATTTTCTTTGTATTTAGAATTTTCTAAAATACAGATAGTGGGAATTTGTTTAACTTTTAAAATATTGTTACAAATCGATCACTATTGATTTAAGTAATGAACCTCCGATGCATAGGAATCAGTTTTAAATTTCATAGTGTGTATTTAATCCACTATTTGGTAAGCTATAAACTTGTTCTTCAAGTTGCTTATGAGAAGGAAAACAAGATACTCATAATTTAATTCAATGAAATATTTTAATCAATTTTAACCCATCAGAAGTTAAAAAATTGAATGCAACCATATAGATCACAAGTATTGATATTTAAATATATGATTTGTTGCTTAGGCAAGTTCACAGGTCTATATTTTCCCTTCCGCGTCTTATATTACTCCCTTCTACGTAAGAAAATCCCTATAAGAAGCTCCGCGATTTCCCTATGTAACCCTGATTGGTCACTCCTGTCAAAACTTCAACGCCTTCCAGCCGATTACGTCATCCTGGCTGAAAGTAATCGGAGAGCCAGATGAGCCCCCCCTGGGTCCGAGTCATGTGATTGAAAATGCTCTATGTATACTGTGGCATCCCCCGTGGTTTTAAAGGTAATATCTCGAGAAATAATGGTTATGGGTTGATAGTTTTGAAAGTAGTTGGGAAGAAGGTAAGAAAAAATTGAGAAATCCCTTTTAATGTACTGTATATAGTTAGTTTTGTCTTTAAATTGTAATAAAATAGCAAATTTAATATCCTGATCAGTTTTCTTCTTATAACTCATTGTCATTATCCCAACTCTATTGCCCGCCACAAAAGAGCTACCGATGAAGAAAGAGTTAGGCGACTTCACCATCACATAAGTACTTGTATTTTATATCCAATTCGCCATCCTCTGGCTGTCGGGACATACTCTTTAGGTTTACCATTGCTCACTCCACCACTATTTCTTCTCTACAGAGCATTCGCACATGACGTCACGACTAGTTATTTTCTTTTAACTGTTAACTGCTGGAGGACACGCGTCTGTTGCTAGGTGTGAGTCACATGATTGCAAATTCTTTATGGGTAAATACTAAAGCGCTTAGTGACTTGTGTGTCTCACCGCTCTCCGTGGTCTTTGGGCAGTGGGCTTGGCCGATGTCGAGATAGCTCCTCCCCGAGAGGGCGGGGAGGAGGTAGAAGGAGTTCCGTAAGGACCCGCCCCAGGAGCCGTCCTCTTCCTGAGCCCTCAAAATCCCATCAAGGGCGGAGGGGAGGTCGAAGGACTCAACGTCAACGGAGCTTCCGTTCCCCCTCAGGGCCTGAAATAAAAGAATATGCAAATATGTGATCTCAGTTTAATCAATTGCGTCAAAAATTGTCACTTGGAGGGGTTTCTCAAAGCACCGAGTACAAGAACCGAGGGTCCGTGACAAACTTAAAAAAACCCTACTTGCACTACGAGTCCGGTTGTGGCTAGGTTCTCCACTGTTCCATTTTCGAACTGCCTCTTCTTGAGCTCGTCCTGCATGTCCCTCACTACTCGCTCGTCCACTGTCACCTTGGAAGAGAGACACTGAAGGGCCATCGTCGCCAGAGCCTGCACGTCTGGAATGATAAGTGAGATATTATCATTATCACCAACCGATTACATGGCAAAAATTATCTTTCAAACATAACTCTCAATACATAAAGAAGAAATATGAAATGAGATTAAAAGTCACCTAACCTCTAATTAATAAACAAGCTAAATTATTCCTCCCCTACAAATTACTAATACAAAGCAATAGTAAAACCAGCCTTAGCTTATGCAAGCCATCTGTGCCATTGAATTGACTGATTGCCTCTTGGTATGTCAGATATGACGTGATACATCGTGAACCTAATAATATTATCCATGTCCTGATACATTGAAAAGGTACTCTCACCCGAATAATTTTATATCCTACCAAACAGTGCACAACTCCTTAAACCACTTAATGCCCTTTTCGAACACTAACTCAATGACTCAACCCTCCCCAAAGCTGTCTTCCTCAAGATTTCAACTCAGACGGAGTAAAAGCAGCCTCCGCCTGCTCTAGCAGCAAACAGCTTTAGAGCATCCTTTTGCTCTAAACTGGCTGGCGAGTCCATGAGGGACATCCTTAGGGATAGTCATTGGTGGCCATTGTTCGCTAGGGCCTATCAGGGGCACCGAGCTATCGAGGCAAACAGCCTCGGATGCTCGTAGTAAGATGTCAGATTCATACCAACGAAAAAGCAGTTCACTTTGAACTTTTAAGGTGGGGTGCACTTAAACTTCAATAACAACATCGGGTCCTAAATGCTTACCAACCTTATATTAAACTTATTATTGGTAGCAGTCCGTGACGTGACAAAGGGGGGAGGGGGTATGGTGAAGTGTGACACTTTGCGACATAGGGGAGGGAGAGGGTCAAAAATGTTGAAAAAAAGTGCGACATCATTATGGCCCCTTAGCTGAGGTTGCCACTAACCTGTCCAGAAAGGCCTGTGCTGAGAGTCAAATGCCGCCGAGACCCTTTCGACGTCCCTTGTGGTGACATTCCCCCCTGCGTTGCACAGCGCCAGGATCTCGAAGGGGTTGGCGAAGGAGGAGGATCCGTCCACCCTCGCTCTGAGCTCGGCCACCAGGTCTCGGCCGAAGAAGTCGCGAGGGTCCTCACACGACACCATTAAGGCCTGCACGTACAGGGCGAGCTCCTGGCTGCGAATCGTCGCGTTTCTGTGGAGATGAAGCACAGCCTCAATAACTTCTATATTATGTAAAATGAAAAAGAGGGAGTATTTCTTTTCTGCCGTTGGCAACGAGCTATCTCTTTTATCTCTAACCACCTAATCTCTTTTACTCTCTTATCTCTCTAATGGTATCTTTTTTATAATTTTCACGAACATGTTGTTGGCTTTTGAAATTTATCAAATTATCACACAGTGAAAAGAATAAAAAAGCAATAAGCAAAAACTACTTTACTCTGTGTTGAAACACGGCTTACTAGATACTTATACAGGCTAGCCGAGTACGAAAATCATTGCAAATCCAGATGGCATTATTGGACAAACTGGCAAAGCATATTCACAGTGTTGAAGGCGGTGGGTGATATAGGTAGGTCTTGTAGCGTTCCAAGCGGGAAAAGTTGTCAAATGGTTTATATTGTTTAAAACTCGGCTAGCCTGTATAAGTATCTAGTAAGCCGTGGTTGAACACAAAGGACAGTTAAAGTATATTACATAGTTATAAGTGTCCCTTTAATGGGCTGATAGTGAAAATTAGTAGGTTATTCAAATAAGCTTTAAAAAAGCAACACACAAATTTAAGAATTTTCGTAGGAAATGATGATGGTAACAGCAATTTATCCCAGATTACACTGGGCAACAATTTTTGCCGAAGTTCGTGTAAAAATGATAAAATCAGCTAATTCCTATTGATTTTGACGTGCTAACACGAATATCACCATAAAAATTCTGGGTTGGTTCTTGTTTCGGAAATACAAAGGGGTCGTGATATACTGTGATTAGTGCAGAAATATTGCAATTTTTAAAACATTGCTCTGGATTGTTTGTTTACAAATGTGACTATACTAGACAGCAACGTTAGTTGACCCTACGACGTCACTTACAAACAAAGCAGTTTCCATCACGGTGTCTGAATTTTGAGTGAAATGAAGAACCTTAATTTAAAAATGTGATTATTTTGTTAAACCCATGTAGTATATATACGTATATAGTGCCTTTTTATCACGATTTGCGTACCGAAACTCCTCCTAGCAACCCTTTAGACTCGATTGCACTCTCCTAAATATCACTGAACAACTTCTAACGACAATTTTTACATGGAAATTTTTCAAAGCCTTAAATCATTACCACATACTAAACATCTAAATAATACATAATGAGGGAATTGCATAGGTGAGGGATTTGCTTAATTTTACACTTTTCTGATACGTTTTAGTTTAAAACTATCAAATATCAGATTTTAAAGTTCAAAAATATGTTTTAAATAACTTAAAATTGGATTTTATTTTTGCCTTAAACACTAGTAAAGTCATGTGATCAAAAAACGGGATTTGACGTCACAGCGCCGTCGAAACTAGTGAATTGTTGAAAATAAAAGAAATCAGACTTATCATAAAATCAAAACACGCATAAAACCAAGACCCTCTATATAATGGCCTCACAACTCGGGTGGGTGACGTCACACTTTCCGCCACCTTTGACGTCACATGCAAAACGACGCCATGATTTATATGTAACACTGAACAAGGAATATTCGTGTTTTTGTTATTAACATTAATGGAACGATGTAAAAACAAACGCCGTGATATTAATTTTTAATGGCTATCGCTATTTAAACCACAGTTTAATAAGTAGAAATCTGAAATAAGCATAAAGTATTAAAAATGCCTTTTAATTTAACAAAATTGATGGAACAACAAACAAAAACGTGATGCCATCTGAGAAAAATGTAAAAATACAAATCAGAAGAATTAACTAGAACTTAGTGCTACTAGTGCATTTCCCGCAACAATAAATATAATGCATGATTCTCATCAGTTTAATCTTATAATAAATTAAAGAATTTAGTTTAATTAAATAAATTGTTTACTGTTGGAAGAATTCGAAAATTCAATTATTTGTTTTAATTTTTAATAGATTTTACTTTTTATTTTACTAGTGAATTTTTTTTAATTTCCTAGATAAACTTGATATTGTGAGAAAAACCTACATGACATGCATTCATTATTTGCAAACTGAACTAAAAGCCATGTTAGTCCTAAGGCGAAAAAACTGAATGAAAATACAAAAAACCTGTACAAAAGGGACAAAATTTTGATTCTAAACGAAAGATTTTGAGTTTCCAGAACAGTATTATCAGCCTTGAAGGCATACATAACGCGAGGAGTTAAGAAAGTAAGTTTTTATGCTCCATAGACTTAACATGGGAAATGTAGCAATTTTCCGCCACCTTTGACGTCACAGTGACGTAGTTGTCAGGCTTTGTATATAGAGGGTGTTGATAAAACACGTCTGTTTCTCTACAGAACGGCCAGAAAAAGAAAAAATTTAAACTTTGAATCCTAATAATTCCAAAACCAATTAATATTTTTTGAAAAACAAAATGCCAATCTTTTTATAAAAAATATTTGTATGTGTCTTTAAAATATGATAGTTTTTTAGTTAAAACTTCGTGAAGAATAGCAGAATGAAGCAAGCTAAGCATACAATAACATAGCGGGTTCAAGCGCTTCGACGTCACACAGCAGCCATAACGAAATTACTGTTTTTCCCGCCAATACTGGAAACGACATTTTAAAAATTAATATCTTGGGGAATAGTTTTCCGATTTCAATAATTTTTACGTTATTTTTCATGGATTTTCATTCTCTATCATAATAAAATTTAAAAAAAACCGTGCAATTCCCTTATTGAGCTACAGTTACTAGTCCATTTTCAACACTCCTCATTGGACATGAACATTTTTGAAAATTTGAGGGAATGCAAGATATAGAATGTATGAACTGTACCTATTTTAAGCTCTCTCACCTGGATGTCTGAGAAAAAAGTCGAACGGTGAGCCTATCCCTCAGTTCTGCACCAGTCTGGTTCCCTGGTGCAAAGTAGGCTGGTTCTGCAAGAAACAGAGCCAAGATGGCCCTGGGCAACTCCGAGCCTCTCCTTCTATTGATCCGGTTCACTAGCCACTGGACGTTTTTAGCCTTGGCTGACTCGTAACGTTTCTTTTCCACGGAGGGATGGGAAGGAAGGTAGGGGGTCGTATTCGAACACCAGAATGTGCGTGGGTTCGGGCTTCCTATGACTGTGAGAAGAAAACAATATGCATGGGGTTTAAAAGGTCCTCAAAGTCAGTCAGTAAGTATGCACTGTAAAAGATTTTTCTGTAAAAAAAACGAAAGTTGCCTGGAGGTGTTATTGCTGGATTATTTCCATCATTTTAAAAAACGTCCGTATTTTATTATCAACTTATCATCCATTTAAATAGCTCAAAAGACCAATATTAAAAATACCGTGGAATATGAGATATTGCATTATGGTATTTGGCAATGTTTCTAAATGTGTTACTGTAAAACATTAGAAACAGTGTAGGTAAAAATATAAGTTATAATAAATTCATTTAATATTAATGTTAGAATAGCACTGGAATGTTTCGGCGCTTTGTTAAAAATTTAGAAGTTTTATATTTGTCATCCAATATTGTTCGATATTGCTGTACCCATGTTAGGAAAAACAATATTATACGATTATTAGTTGTTTTTTTTTATTTATTTGTAAGATTTAATTGTAAGAATTTATTTGTAAGAGAGGTGCCGTGTAGGAATTTTTAGTACGTAGGGGCGCCGCAAGTTGTAAAAGTTTGGGAACCACTAGTGTAGACATTTCGAAAATTCTGCAAAAGAAATCCAATAAAAAGGTATGCTAGTTACCTCTGTAAAAAGCCCTGAAACCGATTCCAGAAGTGGCACCGTCGGATTTGAATAAGATCCACATATGATTCGTTACAGATCGGAGAGTAAATTTACTTCCACCACAAAACTTTCCATGATTTTCCCTCGAATTGTTTAATTTAATGCTTCGGACATCAAGATAGTCGCAGTTACAGGCCTGAAAAAAATACTTGAATTGAATTGAAATTGAATGGTCAGTTTGAAAACAAAAACTACTGGTAATTCAGGACTCTATTTGGAAAATATGTAGAACAATCATCGAAAAAAAAATAAGTATAATCACACGCATAAAATTATTCTACAGTTAAAGAAAGTCGAAGAACTTATTATTATTATTATGTAATATTATTATTATTATGTAGTTTCAGCTAAAAAAATCGTAAAAACTACAGTAGAACTCCAATTATCCGAACTCCGACTATCCGAATCGCCGATTATCCGAACTGCTTTCAGAATTCAAACCTATTCTTTTAAACTTCGTGTCAATGCTTGAAAAATGAATAAAATTAATGAAGGCGGTAAAAATTTTTTAGAAGAATTCGTTTTGAAGTGTCTTTTGCACCAAAGTTCCATTTGAAACCTTATTTTGGGTGTGATTCTTTGTGTAAAAGCCAATATCTTAGCTCAGATGCTCGGTTGTCCATACTTAAAAGCAATTAACGACTTGCTAAGAACCCTACACACTCTTTTCTCGGGGAAAATCCAATTATCCGAAATTTTGATTATCCGAATGGGGTCCGGTCCTAATTGATTCGGATAATTGGAGTTCTACTGTACTTAAATTGAGAATTAAATTACATTTCTCCTTAGCTCACAGCGTAAAAGAGAGAAATAGGAAGACTAATACAAGCAAAATTCAAAAGTATTGTGAAAGTGAATCATTAAGACAGGTTAATGAATATCATAATGAATTCATTCATCAATACAATAAATATTATTTTTTACTTTTATCTAAATGTCCTTAAAGTTCACTGCTGCTTACTGGATGTCAACTAGATGTTTCAAAAGACATCACAAAAGAGTGTTTTCAAACCAAAAACAATTCTATCTCAAATAGACTGAACAATGTTTTGTGAGAGACTGAACTGAACAATGACCCACCGCGAAATATTTTTTCGCCATTTTAGTATTCTCTTTCCTACACTTTAACATTACGGAACGTTAAAAATCGTGGAGAAGACTAATAAGTTAATTAGTACTAGAAAAACGTAAAACATCATATTTAAGTTCTGAATGAACTATTTAAATTTTTAAAATAGTTTTCTCTGTGATTTTGGAGTAAAAGAGTATCAAACGGAGGTATTAATATTACTCTCTATCTATAGCGATCCATGCAGATTGGCCGTGAATCGTTCATTGCCCACTCTTTGTATAACATATTTCCGATTTCAGCATGAGAAGTGCTACCCCTACAGTGACGGATTAATGGTGGGTGGGGGCGGTTGGATGGAATATTCAATTTACAGTAGGTCCTCCCTGGAAAGCTGGGAAAGGGTCTCTAAAATAACCCTAATCAATCCTTAAAATGGAATAAAATTTCACAGCATTATCCTTACGGTACAAGTCTCTACTCTGAAATCTACGATTTCCAGCTCGATTATCATATTGGGAGGGGCGACGATCTCCATCTCGCAGAGTAGGTTATGTGGATAACCGCCCTCACCAAAATTGGGGCTGGTGATGATGCCCTCTATTCCTCGAAACACTTGTCCACATGGTTCTGAAAAATCACAAAATATTGAGGAAGGATAATATTACCAAGTTCAGTTACATTACCATAGAAGCACCATTTTTTCAATAATGAGGAGCAATTTGAGCAACAATTTTACTCCACCATATTTTTCTCCACAAACACAATCACAATACAATCAAAACGCTTTTGTTCGACGGCAACGTTTCCTGAACCCAGTACACGGAAGGAGAAAATGAGTAAGCACAAAGCCTGTTGGGTTGCTAGGAGGAGTTTCGGTAAGGTTGATAAAAAAATGTTATACATACATGGGTTTAACAAAATAATCATATTTTGAAATGGACGTTCTTCATTTTACTCAAATTCAGACATCGCAATGGGAACTACTTTGTTAGTGACGTCATTGGGTCAACTTAAAATGCTGTCTAGTATAGAAGTGTTTATTGTTGTTTTACATTGGGTTCGTCCTAGCGTTATAAAAGTGTTTCGAGCATTTGCAGTGAATAGTACACACTTCTAATCAAAAGCGTTTCGATAGTGTTGCAATGGACTCTAACCGCCTATCTGGTTCGAGACTTCACACGGAACCAACACGTGACCTACTGAGCTTGCGATTGGTTACCACAGATACTACACCAGTAGATCTACTAGTGTAGTGTCTGTGGTAACCAATCGCAAGCTCAGTAGGTCACGTGTTGGTTCCGTGTGACGTCAGACGGTTAGACTCCATTGTGTTAAGATTGCGTTAGAATGAGGGAATTGCATAAGTGAGGGATTTGCTTAATTTTACACTTTTTTGATACGTTATAGTTTAAATCTCTCAAATATCAGATTTTAAAGTTCAAAAATATGTTTTAAATAACTTAAAATTCGATTTTTTTTTTTGCCAAAACACTAGTAAAGTCATGTGATCAAAAAACGGGATTTGACGTCACAGCGCCGTCGAAACTAGTGAATTGTTGAAAATAAACGAAATCAGACTTATCATAAAATCAAAACACGCATAAAACTCGTCTGTTTCTCTAGTGAACGGCCAGAAAAAGAAAAAATTAAAACTTTGAATCCTAATAATTCCAAAACCAATTTCTATTTTTTGAAAAACAAAACGCCAATCTTTTTATAAAAAATATTTGTATGTGTCCTTAAAATATCATAGATTTTTAGTGTAAACTTTGTGAAGAATAGCAGAATGAAGCAAGCTAAGCATACAATAACATAGCGGGTCCAAGTGGGTCCAAGCGCTGTGACGTCACACAGCAGCCATAACGAAATTACTGTTTTTCCCGCCAATACTGGAAACGACATTTTAAAAATTAATGTCTTGGGGAATAGTTTTCCGATTTCAATAATTTTTACGTCATTTTTCATGGATTTTCATCCTCTATCATAAGAAAATTTAAAAAAAACCCGTGCAATTCCCTCATTGTGCTGTGGGAGAAAAAGATATTGTTGTAAAAGTGTTGCCAGAGACATAAAATGTGTTCGTATGGTGGTTCTTATACGAACAAAATTAAGAACTATTTTCAGAACACATTCATGTTATATGGGATATATTTTCAACACTTTCCAAACATATTAAGAACACTTACAGACCACAATATAAGGGCATAAAGTGTAGAGGAAGGTATATTAAGAACACTTACAGACCGCAATAGGCATAAAGTGTAGAGGAAGGTAGTGTACCTCGGACCTATTTTTATTTTTTACCCTAATTTTTGGTATTTATTGAAAATAATTTAATGAAACAATTCCCTCTTGATACTTTAGCCTTTCATACACAACATGTATTTTTTCGGAAGTTTAATTGAAGTATTTCAATACGTAATTAATGTAAGAAAACAACTGAAAATAGGTCCAAGGTGCAACACTGGTATACTTTGGTTTCAAGGGTAGTGAACCTTGGACCTATGACAAAAAACTTTAGTTGCACCTCTAAACTTAATAAAATGCTTGTGAAAAACTCAACGTTTGTTAATATTTAGACATAAAAATGTTTTTTTTTATTTACCTTGTGCTGTTCCCAGGGCAACGATGCCGAGGAGAAACGTCCAAATTAATATCTTCATTCTATGCAAGGGCCAGAGAAACTGATACAATTTAACGACGGACAGAATCGATTATTTCATGTACCGTTGTTTGTATATCGAGTTGTTTTACGAATCGAATACTTTAGGTTTGTAGGAGTACATATTTGAACCCTGACTCCTAAAATCACCCACTCTCTCCATAAATCAATCATGGAATGTAATCTTTTGGGGGCAAAGTGTCAGCAGAAAAATCAACCGAGAGATCTTAATAGCACTGTTTTTCTCGATAATGTGCCGAAGCTTTTTCTGGATGAGTTAAAAATGCTTGTGTTTCATTATACGTAAAAGCGGATTACTTAGCACTCTATGACTCTTTGAAGTGATTTTGATTCGACCTGTAAGTATGGTAGCCACATTTATTTCTGTTCGTGAAAGTCAAAGTCGTGAGAATATTTTCTATAAGTCGTGAGAGTATTTAAATTGTCAGTATGTAAAAAGGGAATAAATCAAAGATCCAAACTTTGAGAAAATCAAAAAAAATGTAGTAGTGAAATTTTCGTTTTAAAACCCCCAAATATTTACTCGAAATTCGAAAAAATATAGGTATTTTCACAAAAATATTGTACAGTTGAAGAAAAAATTGATGGACTTATTCCCTTTTACAAACTTATGATGTTTCAGCTGAAAAAATCTTAAAAATCACTTTAATACACAATTAAATTGTTTTTCTGCTTAGTTCGCAGCACAAAAGTGAAGACTGAGACAAATAAAATTAAGTGTGAATGTAGTCAAACATTTACTGGTTAAAATAAAAGGTAAAACACTTTTAATAAAAAACAAATTTTATTTTGGTTTAGTTTACAACACAAAAAATAAGAAAAGAAACACAAATTAACTTAAATTTCAAACTTAATCAAAAAAATACTATGACATCGATTTCTCAAAATTCAAGGTAAGCCTATATTCATATCTGCCTATAGGGGGCAGTTATTTTTCTCTCTTTTCACTCTATCATATTAAGAAAAGTTTAGAGATTTTTTTCAGACAAAAAAGTCATTTTGCCATTTTTTTTACTTATTCATTTCTTCAAACTGACAATTCCTTTGTACACTCATCATATGACAGTGTGTTAATGTATGAATATCTGTAAAAAAAAATTATTTTTTGCTTATTAAGTGCTAACATGAATAATGTCATTGATCACTTCTCCCCGTATTTCTACTTTGCATCTTCGGGAGGAAGTGTTAATCAGCAGACTCCGAATAGGCCAACCCGTTTCACACATCGCCATCTACTCAGGGACTCCCTAATGTTCGCATTGTGGGGTTACCATTACTATAAAACATACTTTTGTGAATGTCCTGTTGTTGATGCTCAGAGAGATCTTGTTTTTAAAAGCTCAAATTTTAATCTATCAGATATTTTATCCTATTCATCAAATGTTAGTCTTGTTTTAAACTTCATTCATCTTATTGGTTTTATCCATCGTGTATAAGTCTTAACTATGGCTGTTTCATCACCTTTTATTACACATACTTTATTATAAATGAGAGATGCATGTATAGAGTGCATCTGACAAAGGCCTTCTAAAATAGTTTTATTTTGTCTTGTCTGACACATAATATTCTAAGGTGGATCATGCGCCATAAAACACCAACAAACCAACCTATTTACTATTCTTTCACTGTGATTATTTGTGTTAAAAAACATATCTCATACCAGGGGGCTACCTACCCCTGCTCGCTATTGTTTACCGACCCCCGGGCATTTCCAGCGCAGTTCCCTTCGCGGCCCACGGTCGTCGATAATTGCTCCACTCACCACTTTCTAAAATAGTTTAAAGTAGTTAAAATTACCTATAAATCTTTAAAAAAATTTTTAGGTACTTGGATAGTAAGACATCAACACTTTTCAACTATGTTAATGATGTGTATGAAATATCATCATTTTTTTGGAGCAAAGAACCTCCCAGATAACTCCAGAAGCAGGGGCGGATTAAAGGGAGGGGGCGATCGCCCCCCCCCCCCGAGAAAATTCCCCTAAAAGCAGTTTAAGAACACTTTTTGACATGCTAAAATTCAAAAATTTCCCGGGGGAGGACCCCCGGACCCCCCTCTTCTTTCTTTGCCTATAGAGTAGTTTAAGTCGTTTTCTATGATGATAAGATGAAAATTCCTATTCAGGAGCGTATCCAAGGGGGGGGGGCTGGTCCGCACCCTCCATTAGGCCTGACCTAAAACTTTTAAGACCCTAATTTGGGTGTTATGATAATGATTAGCCATTCATCAGAAAGCGTCTATACCCCTCAAAGGTGTCTGAAAATTACTTTTGGGCTTGTTAAACCTTAAAAAATTTAGGGTGAAATCCCCAGTATCATGGCATAGACCAGAGGCGTATATAAAGGGAGTTAAAGGGCCCCGGCCTCCCTTTCGAAAGTCGGACTAAGTGGATAAAAACGAGTTAAAATGCTGTTATTAAGGGTCAAATTTCCAAAAGTCTCAAAACACTTAACAGTACTAGTTTTAAGGATAATATTTTAAAAAAATTTATATCCCAGGGAGGACCTACTGTAAATTGAATTATTCCATTTAACCGCCCCCTCCCACAAAATTGAATTAATCCGCCACTGTCCAGAAGAGGGCGCAAGCCAAGGCTCAGGCCCCTCCCAAAATTTGGACAAAGTAGACAAAAACGAATAAAACGTGAGGGCAATCATTTCGTGACCCATGGTCTTTGGTGGGTCCATGGTCTTTCCCGAGCAGAACAAACGTTTAAGATTCGTCTAATTTATGTCATGTATGGCCAAATTTCATTTACTTCTAGTTGCAGTTACGTATACTTGACATATTTGGTATGAGTTGTGCTACTAGGGTTCTGGAAATTATCTTAGCCAGGGGTTGGGTTTGTAGTCTTAACGAGATTAGATATAACGGAACATGGGAGGCCGAATATTTCTGAGTGGAAATAGACATTTCACCCAGACATTTATGAACTAAAACTCGTGAGTTGTTCCATTCCGAGATTCATTAAACAGAACCAATTGAAGAGCTAAAACTTAAGTAAATGTCTAACCCGCCCAATCAGGATTTTTCTATCTGAAAATAATATAAATAAGTTATGACTTACATTAAGCTTATTTTAGGCCTTAAAAGTGAGGAATTACGGTTGGGCGGTATAGAAAGTATAAGAAGTTTCATCTGTTGTATTGGGTTTTTGTAATAAATGGCTGGAATCGAACGATTTTATGAACGTATAATTTTCACTAACTTTACTGGAGTTTGAAGGGCTAACGACCTAGGTGCTCCCTCAACTATCCTCTTTGATTAATACAGATACAAGTACTTGAAACTTTTTAGTCATGTTTCATTTTGCTTCATCATTTGGTTTATATTTTCAAGAGTAAGATCATTATCTGTGTATTAGCCGTCGGTTTGATTCCGGCCTTTGCCCTGGGTGTACTTTCTCTCTTTGTGTCAGTAAAAATTCTGTTGTGTCTGTCTTTTTTGACGGATAAGAGATCCTTGAGATTCCTTGAGATCAAGTACACAGACCGGAAAATATATGTAACCAATCCACAATCATTATCTGATCTGACATGTATCATTCATTTATTTAGTCTGTTGCTTGTTTTAAAAGGCCATATATAGCATAGTTTTTTTTTTTAATTTTTCCTGGAAACCAAACAATCAATCAGTAAAAGTAAAGCATTGAGCTCTTGCTTGTTTTTGTGGCAACAGTTCTTTTAGAAGCTGTGAGCACTGAGCAGTCATGTGGAAAATGTCTCCGTAGCAACTGGATTCTTCATTCGCCTTTGTTTTATAAGGGTATGTTTTATTACAATATAAAAGTATAATATAGGGTATGATGTATTACAATATACGACAAAATTATTGAAAAGCGTATAAAAATGTGTAGTAAAAATCATGGGTCAATCTTTTAATTTAATATTTATAATTTCAAAATTTTGATTTGTCTTTAAATGTCAGCTTACAACAGTTCCGATTTTCAAGTCTTGGTACGAAAATACGATACTTACCAAATTATTCGACGGTTTTATATTTTTGAGGGTGCTGCGGAAATCGCAGTTTTCAGTGCGCTAGAGCGACAGAACAACTTATCAGGAAATCAAAGTTGATCAATGTATTTTTTAAAGAAATTTTGTTTACTTCAACTTTGTATTTGAAATTATCTTTCTAAAACTTATAGTCTCTGAAATATAAGCAAAAATCAGAAAAATGAGCATAACTTTTGGGATTTTCGATAGAAAACAGTCCTTCCACGTGGTATCAAACTTGATATTGGGAATTACCACCTTAAAAAAGATATGAGCTGCTCAGAATAAAACTGGGTCGAGTCCAGAAACATAAAATTTGTGAAAAGTATCGATTTCTGGTAGTTACCCAAGTCAAAATCACAATGATTGGCCTGTAAGAGCTGCCTAAAAAATGCCTTCTCCGTAGGAGCAACACAGGCACCGTTAAACTTTCAATTACACAAAACTACGTTCAGTGGACTTGTGCTACTCTCATTCTAACCAGCGCAATTTAAAACCGTCTAAAAAACCTTCTGTTCTTACGTACTATCCCGTTGACCGTGCCGCTGAATCCGAAAACGCTATCAAAGCCCATTGACTGTTCTATTGTTGTGCCGCTGAATTTGACGGCCGATGAACGGTCGACGGGATAGTACGTAAGTACCAAAACTCATGTATAATTTTATAAATGTGTTGAAAACTTCACTTTTGAGCACCTATTCTTCCCTTCACTATATATTTATGGTCTGATGATATATTTTAAAAGCTAACATCCTACGATCGTAAAAATTACTCGTAAAAAGATTCAGATTCAAAATCATGTCGTAACCCACCAAAATCTGACTTGCGTCTCACCAGTGGGTTGCGACAACGGTTTCGGAACCACTGATCTGCAACAAATATTTAAAGTTTTCTTCTTAATTTCGTATTATCCACAAATGACAGTTCAGCGGCCGTGAAATTCAGCGGCACAGCTATAGAATAGTCGATGGGATTTGATAACGTTTTCGAATTCAGCGACAGGGTCGACGGGAGGATATTACGTAAGAATCGTTTTCTTTACTGCAAATTATGTACTCTAAAGGAAAAACTAGTTGTACAGAAAATTGATGTGTTGAGGTGTAAACAAGTAAAAGGTTATCAAACTAACACGTAACAATTTATTTTAAAATTACTTTCCATTTTTCTATTGTTTTTCTCGATTGTCTGTATCATTGTGTGTAATGAAAAGCAAATATAAATCACGAATTTGATTGAGATTTATTAGATTTTATATTCCTGTATTACAGTTATAGGGATTTTACGGAACCAAATATTAGACTATTCAAGTGATAGTATTTAAGTCGACTCCGCTTAATGTGATCACGGTTAATGTTATCAATCGAATAATGTTATAGAAATAAACCAACCAAACTAACCAAAAATATCATTTTATATGATCAAAATATCGTATAATAGTAACACATTTTATTGAAATCCCCTAAAAACCTCCAATTTTAATACATAAATATACAAACTGAGTCATTAACCCAGTGAGCACAGTACGTAGCGAATACGTCCAGATTACGAAATCGCTACATCGCGAATATCTCTACTTTTGGTAGTTTTTTTGTAGCGATGTCACCACCTTTTACATCGCCACGACAAAAATGGTACAAAAAGAGTACCAATTTCTGCTTTAGAGTTTACCTAATTGGGACGTATTCGCTACATATGTAGCGAATACGTTTCATTACGGACGAATTTCGTCTCTTATAGGTGCTCTTTACATCCCATTTAGATCCGTCCGATGTCAAAAATTCCAATCCGCTGCATAAAACAGATGTACGGTTTTAGTACGAAATAGGGACGATTTATGTACTATTTACATCCCATTTAGAGCGCTCTGATGACTTTAGTACCAATCCGCTGCATAAAACAGACGTACGGTTTTAGTACGAAATAGGGACGCTTTATGTACTCTTTACATCCCATTTAGAGCCCTCCGATGTCAAAAATTCCAATCCGCTGCATAAAACAGATGTACGGTTTTAGTACGAAATAGGGACGATTTATGTACTATTTACATCCCATTTAGAGCGCTCTGAAGACTTTAGTACCAATCCGCTGCATAAAACAGACGTACGGTTTTAGTACGAAATAGGGACGATTTATGTACTATTTACATCCCATTTAGAGCCCTCCGATGACTTATGTCCCAATCCGCTGCATAAAACAGACGTACGGTTTTAGTACCAAATAGGGACGATTTATGTACTCTTTAAATCCCATTTAGAGCCCTCCGATGACTAAAATCTCAATCCACTGCATAAAACAGACACACATGGACAGTTATGAAATGTATTAAGCGAGTACGGCAGTATAACAGCCGCTTTTAACCAACCCGCTACATAAAATAAACGTATACCTGCATTATATTTAGCAAGTTTTCATGTTAATTTTTTTTTTTTTTGCCAAACCGAAATATTTGATCAAACTTAGAAAACTTGCTAAATATAAGGCAGGTTACGTTCGTTTTATGTAGTGGGTTGGTTAAAAGCAGCTGTATTACGGCCTTACTTGCTACATAATGCATTTCATAATTGTCCATGTATGTCTGTTTTATGCAGAAGATTGAGACTTTTGTCAATAATTCCAGTTAACAAAATGGTTGCACTTCCTCCACCCATTTTCTTCAGAATCTCCACCTGAAATGAATTGGCACACTCGATAATTATAAATAAAATTTATTTTATTAAAAAAGATTTAATGGAAAATAAAAAATAGTTGCATGAGTAGAAATCTAACCAAGACCAAGACTAAATTCAAAAAAGTAATAACAGCATGAGCACTAGGTTTTTGAGACAATAAAACAGTAGAGTTTGAGCTGTAGCGTTTCTTCTTTTTTGTACAGAGCATTTTCTCGTAATAGGAATGTCCTGATTACGATCAGGTTAGGACAACATTTGCTGTCCGGTTTTGGAAATTTTTCGCCTTAACTGGGATGAGCCCAATACGTCCACTTTTGGGCAACAATTGACATTTTGAAAAAAAGCAATTTTTGGTAATTTCTCGTCTTAAAAGCGATATCCAGATTTCATCCCCTTTATGACAACATTTGACGAACCGTTTTGGTAATTTTTCTTCCTAAAATTGATGAGCCGAATTACGTACAGATTAGGGCAACAATTGCCATCCAGATCTGGAAATTTTTCGCCTTAACTGGGATGAGCCCAATACGTCCACTTTTGGGCAACAATTGACATTTACTAAAAAAGCAATTTTTGGTAATTTCTCGTCTTAAAAGCGATATCCAGATTTCATCCCCTTTATGACAACATTTGACGAACCGTTTTGGTAATTTTTCTTCCTAAAATTGATGAGCCGAATTACGTACAGATTAGGGCAACAATTGCCATCCAGATCTGGAAATTTTTCGCCTTAACTGGGATCAGCCCAATACGTCCACTTTTGGGCAACAATTGACATTTACTAAAAAAGCAATTTTTGGTAATTTCTCGTCTTAAAAGCGATATCCAGATTTCATCCCCTTTATGACAACATTTGATGAACCGTTTTGGTAATTTTTCTTCCTAAAATTGATAAGCCGAATTACGTACAGATTAGGGCAACAATTGCCATCCAGATTTTGAAATTTCTCGTCATAAATCGGATGAGCCCAAATACGTCCATTTTTGGGCAACATTTTACGTACAATTTTTGAAACTTTTCGCTTTAATAGGGATGAGCCTGAATACGTTCATTTTATGCCAACATTTGACATCCCATTTTTGAAATTTCTCGACGTAAACGTAGTCGCTACAAATCCGCGACAAAGTCGACGAAGATAGGACGAAAATGGTACATGTGTGCTCACTGGGAACTTAATAGTGTTATATGATCCGTTCTTATATTTCATTTAAGAATGTTAAAGTTGCAAAATACATACTAGAAAACATATTTCAATCTGAATTCTACAGACATATTATTTTAAATGCAAAAACTCGAGAAATAATCTTTGCAACTTTTTAGTATGAAACCGCTTATTATCATCAACCGTATATTAGAGTCCTCCAGCCGCCATGTTTAACCACAGCAACATGATTAAGTGTTGTCAGCATAGAGATCTAATAGTACTATTAGATCTCTAAATATTTTTGTACTAATTACTATTACTTAAGAATCTAATAATAGTATTAACAATTAGATCTCAATGGTTTTCGGTCAAAAATTGAGTTGTGGGTAAACATGGCGGCTGGAGGACTCTTTCTAAAACTGTACCTTCTGATCTTGTACAAATGCGATCACATTAAGCGGAGTCAACTGTATTAGATTTTTTACATGTTTTAACATTGTTTCTCGTCTTCGTTACGTTTTTTTCCTGTTGTTTTCGTTGTGGTTGTTTTTTTTTTTCAGAAAGCCTGTTGAAATAATGAAAAGAAAAATAATAACCAGCTTCTGAAGAACACTGAATGTTTGGGAAAGTGAAGGATCCATTGCAAGGCAAAGTGATGAAGTCCTTAAGTATTCAGTTTCGCTATTTTTTTCTAGATTTTTATTTTTAAAAATAGATAGTATCCTTTATTTATTTTCAAAAATAGATATCTTTTTATCAATAGAATAGGAAATACATAAAATAATTTAACATAAATATTTTCATTTATATTTTAGATTAACAATTATTTTCTAAAATCCCCCGAATGATCTTTTAATTTATTCTTGTCAAATCTTGTATTGTTAAGAATAAGATATTAATAAAATATATACTGGTAGAACCCTACCAATTGAAATCTTGAGCTATTCTACAACCACAGTTTGTGACAGCAAATTAACCTCATGATAATGATCAAATTAAATACGTACCAAGTATCAACTGTCCATTAGTGTTTAAAGAGTTAAGTATTTATGAGTAACTTACATACCCATACTAGACAGCAACGTTAGTGGACCCTATGACGTCACTAACAAAGTAGTTCCCATCGCATTGTCTGAATTTTGAGTGAAATGAAGAACGTCAATTTAAAAATATGATTGTTTTGTTAAACCCATGTAGTGTTTTTTATCACGATTTGCGTACCGAAACTCTTCCTAGCAACCCAACGGGCTTTGTGTTTACCCATTTTCTCCTTCCGCGTAGTGACGTACTGGGTTCAGGAAACGTTGGGCTGTCGAGTATATAAAGAGCATGGTAAAGCTTTGTGGTTTAATGGTAATTTCGAGGGAACAGCTTTAGAAAGAGTCCTCTAGTCGCCATGTGTAACCAAAGCTCCCACAGAAACATGCTTAAGTGTTGTCATCATTGGAGCTGTGGGTAACTATGGTGGCTGGAGGACTCTTTTCTAGAGCTGTTCCATTTCGAGATTCCAAGTACTATAGAATATCCGTAGTTTCTAGCTCAATTTTAAGTTTAAAGTTAAACTTTTTATTCTATTACTTGAGTATTTGTTATGAATTCGTAAAAGGGGAGAGTCAATTTTATGAAGTATTAATTTAATAACACCGGCACACACAAAAAAAGAAGTGGAATGTACTTTGGACCGGGCCTACCTACCGACATGTTTTTCGGCCCGCTGAATCTGAATTTCAAGTCCGTTTCACCCGGTCACCCTCCAGTTTTGAGTTAAATGCAAAAAACCTCAAAAAAAAAAAGGCCAAAAATTGCAAAAAAACTGCAGTCACAGCAATGAAAAAATTTTTGTGAACCCGGATCACGTATGATATTTGTGTATTTCAAATAACTGAATCTAAATCTAAAAGTTAATTAGCCCGGTGAGCCGTCCAAATTTGAAAAAAAAACGAAAAACCCCAACAAAAATGGCAATAAATCATGAAAAATTGAACCATGAAGTTAGTCACCAGTTGAAGTTTTTGAGTAAAGTTTATAAGTATGCCATCTTATAAACTTTTCTCAAAAACTTCAACTGGTGACTAACTTCATAGTTCAATTTTTCATGATTTATTGCCATTTTTTGGGGTTTTTTTTTCAAATTTGGACGGCTCACCGGGCTAATTAACTTTTAGATTTAGATTCAGTTATTTGGAATACACAAAAATCATACGTGATCCGGGTCCACAAAAATTTTTCCATTGCTGTGACTGCAGTTTTTTTGCAATTTTTGGCCTTTTTTTTTTTAGGTTTTTTGCATTTAACTCAAAACTAGAGGGTGACCGGGCCAAACAGACTTGAAATTCAGATTCAGCGGGCTGAAAAACATGTCGGTAGGTAGGTCCGGTCCAAAGTACATTCCACTTCTTTTTTTGTGTGTGCCGGTGAATTGAAGCATTTTTAAATTATGTATTACATTTATGTAAATTATTCAGTAGGCAATTAAAAAAGTCTATACCAACCCTTGTTAAAGAGATTAAAATTGAATTAAGTGGTCCGTGGAGAGACCCGGAAGCACACGCAAAAAAAATTCTATAAATAATAGAAATTTAAGTGAATTGATCAATAAAAGAGTGAATTATACTCTCGGCTATGTAATTTGTCTTCGGTGTTGTAATTTATGCAGCAGTCACCACTAAATTGTTAAAAAATACTTTCTTTTAGTGTAAAAATATTGATGGCGATTTATGGGTTCCGAAAATTAACATACTGACCACAAATTTTACTAATTCTCGTGAGATGTAAAAATAGTTAGTCTTAAAAGTTAGTTTCTTAAAATATAGTTAGATTTCAGAGCATTATATAAATTTCCATGCTTAATTAGGGATAATAAACTTTCATCTTACAATTTTGTGAAGATAAGGATTTTAAGCTACAAGGGTGGTCCATGAAGATGATTCCAATTTTAGACTTAGGGGTCCGCGGACATCTCCGAATTGAGAACCACCGCTATGATTAGGCGGGGATTATTGCAGAATTTTTGGCGATCACAAGCACGGTCTTCTCGGAATTGATGCAGTTGTACGCATATGTTAGAGGCTGGGATTAGGGAACTGTTCAAATAATAAACAAAGAGGACTAGTGATTCAATACCCCAGTTGAAAATGAGGAGAGTCATGTTGACTTGGTAACAGAAATGTAAACGAGAGCTCAACTTGTGATGGACAGACAGTAGCTATGGTTTAAATTGAGTTATTTTCTTTTCCTTCCCTCTCTCCTTGTGAATCACTAAACTCTGGGAATAAAATAAAAAACTAAGGGTACCTTGATGTAATTTAAATGTTTAAGTTGAGTTATTGAGGTGTCATTCTCTTTCTGCTCTCGTTCTTAGTGTTTCTCTTCTCATTCTTTTTCTCAATTATTCATTATTCTTTTTCACTTTTTCTTTGATATTCTCTCTTTTATATTTTTCTTACTTATCTTGTTCTGTTTTGTTTTTCTCGTGTATCGCTAAATCTTTCTATTTTCATTTGGGATTCTCTTTCTTTCATGTATCTTTCTCTTCTTCTTTTTCTTTCCACTTTCTCTTTATTTACTCTTTTATTTTTCATCGTCTCTCTCTCTCTCCTCTCATTCTTTTTTATCACACATTTTTTTCGGTGTGCTTGTCATGATATTGCAAACATTTTTATCATTAGAAGTTTTCGTACAATCTTTTAAAAAGGAAATTCCTCTTTTCGTCGATAGGGACGCTGTAGAGCGTCTCAATGGAATGATCATGGTCTCTTATCGAACGGTACACCTTACTTCCATAACCCTGAGAGACGTTGGTTGAAATAAGAGCCGTAAAATGGACTTTTGAACCAACTTATTATTCCCCTCTGTTTTTCTTTCCGTGTACATTTTACTTAGAATTCCGTCAACCCATGGAAGAGCTTTTAGATCCTTTCGGATTTAAAAACAATTCAATGTTTCTTATTTTCTTTTGCTTTTTGTGTTTTTACCCTTAGTCATTTGTTTCCCTATTTAAATTAAAATTAAAACTTCTATAATTTGAAAATTGACAAGTGCAGTTAACTTTCGGAACTTATCCATAACCGTTCATGAATTTCAGGTTCTATGTGCTCAACAATAAGATAAATCTGAAGCAGTGTCAGTGGGCTCCGTGGAATGATATTAAGATGGAAAGATGGCACAGAAGCGTCGTTGTCAATGGATGATGTTGCATTTTACTCATAGGTAATATTAATTGACTGATTAAATTTTCTCCCAATTTGTTTTGATGATCGAAGCGGTTAATAAAAATAGCTTTGTATGCAAGAATGTTTAATACTTCTCAATTATCCTGTGTAGAAAACTATCTGTTGATTTTGGACAATTCCCAATGTATTAAAGTATCTTACTCGCTTATGAGACTAAATACACTTATTAAGAAAAAGGCTAAATAGAAATAACCAGTTATAAAATTTGGCATTTTAACTACAGTAGAAGCTCTTATAAGACCCAGCTGTCTCATATTTTGAAAGAGTTCAAAATATGAAAATGGGAAAATGCCTTAAAGATAGCCAAGTTGGCGTTATTTTATAGCCGATCAGTTGTTTAAACAAAACAAATCTCCAATACCCATTGGTAATAAAACAATGCCAAATTTGTGACCACTAATTCCTTTCGCTTAAGCGAAATCTTTCAAAAGCTGAGACATCTGGTTTTTATAAGAGCTTCTACTGTAACAGTAAAGTTTGTACTTCAATATTACTTTACCTTCCTATTTCTTTAAAGAAATCATTTTAATCTGAATCAAATCAAGTTGACAATGAGGTATTTTCACTTTTTGAGATTACTTTATTAAAATAGTAGAGAAAAAAGTAATGAAGAATGACGTTATCATCAAGTATTTTCGCAGCCTAGTTTCTGAGATATAAACTTTTGAAATTTCGTTTTGCGTTTTGGCGCAGAAACACTGTTGTTTACATGCGCTGTGACGTCACATAAAATAAAAGTCAGTTTTCTGATCACGTGACTTTTCTGACGTGTTGGCAAAAATAAAATTGAATTTTAAATTATTCGAAACACATTTTTAAACTTAAAAATCAGAAAGTTGGGAGTTTTAAACCATAACGTATCAAAAAAAGTATAAAATTAAGAAAATCCCTCACTCATGCAAATACCTCATTGCAGTTCAATTGACAACCATGAGTCAAAAGAAACTTCTCGTTATGGAAGGTAGTTTTGGTGAATGCAGTCAACAGTGTGAGCTATCAAGAGATCCTCTATAATAGATAAAAACTATAAAGACCCTCGCCGTTTTTTAAAAATTGTAAAACGAATTAAAAAATTAAAACTACAGTAGGCACTAAGGTGGTGTGTGTACTTGTTGTTGTGGATCTTGTTACTTAGACCATATATAAATTTTGGTATGAAACAGATAAGTAGATTTTTAAAAAACTTATAATGGAATTTACAATATTTCAAAATGCTCCAGGCGAAACAAATTCTACCAAAAATTTCTTAAATTTAAGAAGAGTTTCTTATGAAAATTCAAGTGGTAATAGTTATGTGTAGGATAAAATTATTTATCATTTAATTGAAAATAACCATAGGTTTCCCTAAATTTCATATTTTTATCAATTGTTTTTAATTTCTTAAACAACATTACCGTTTTACGCATGAATCTATAAACTGACTAAACAGAAATTAAGTAAAAATTTTGAGTTTCAAAACAATTTGTTTAACTTGGAAAACTCTTCGAAATCTTATAAATTTATTTTTAAATTTTAAGTTTTTTAATAATTTACAAATTTGTTTCATACCAAATTTTTTTTGGAGTTACTAACAAGATATAAACGTATACACGAATTGTTGAGTGTGTGTAAAGCTGTGGAAACAAAAAGTTAAAAAGTTTCAGTGTCTTTCTTCTCTGTAGCCTAAAGATGTTTGATGAACATCAAAAATATTAAGAAAAAATTCAGTTTGGTAAAATAACAAAGGAATAAAACCTGCTTATTATTTTTGAAGTGATTATACATATTA
Organism: Tetragnatha montana; assembly: GCA_963680715.1. Taxonomy (NCBI): domain Eukaryota; kingdom Metazoa; phylum Arthropoda; class Arachnida; order Araneae; family Tetragnathidae; genus Tetragnatha; species Tetragnatha montana. The sequence continues at coordinate 7,366,658 of OY796677.1, forward strand.
CATACAGTTTCTGGAAATTTTCCTTTTTTAGTTTTAATTTCTAAAAAAATAAGGTAGAAATTTTAACAAATACAAAACTGACATAGTTAAGTTTGGTAGCTTAAGACTCTTTAAACTAATTATGCCAAAATTTTGAAATTTCAAAGATTTTATTCGCTTTTCTTGTTTTTTTTCCGCTTGGAAGTTTCATAAGGATTTAAGGCTATGAGGGGTGCGGTTTCTTTTTATTGAGTTAGAGCTTTGTGTACACAAAATAGTTAAATACGCTTGCATTTTATTAAGTCTGGATATAACACCAATATTATTTCTGTGATGCAAAGTGTTTTTTTAAGCAATGATACGCTGAAAATTTTTTTTTCATTGCATTTGATAAGCTAATTTTAGCTTAACTCTAAATTGTTTGCTACTTAAACTAAAATTTTTGCATTAAACATGTAATGCGCAAATTACTTTTTGTACCCATTATTTCCCTTTTTCCCACATTAGCTCGAGAAGATAACTTATTTTTAAACCATTTTTCAGGCCACTTTATTCCTCTACATGTAGCAACGAATTGTCAATCGATTATTTTATTAGAATAGTTTTCCAAGATAACACACATCAAGTAGTGCACAAAATTAAATATTTTTAGTAATCCCATTTAAAAACATGCAATTTGCCTTTGTTTACAATTTAATTAGTTAAACCTAAAAATCAAACTTTCTTTTGGGGGTTTTAAAAAGAAAACTTAATGATTTGCGCCTAATCAGTTAAAAACACTACCAAGTTTTGATCGCCAAAGATTAAAAATATCGCCAAAAATTGCAAACTAACAAAAATGAAACAATTCGATCAATGGTAGCCATAAAAATCGAGTAGATAACTTATTTTAAATTCTTAACTAGTATTTTAATACCTTAAAGTTCTAAACACTAAAGTTGCGTTGATTTTCATTACTATATTAGCTATACAAGGTATTAAAGATTTAGACAAACTTATAGGGGAGGTAGGATATATAATATAGTAAGGATTCAGAATTGTATAGGAAGTCATGGTCCCATATTTTATCTTATGGGGCTAAGGGGTATTGAAGCTTCACCAATTGTTTTAATTGTCGATTAAAGTGGTTTTAAGATTTTTTTTCAGCTGAAATTTCATAAGTTTGAAAAAGGGACCACCAACTTTTTTTCTATGTTCTAAATAGGGTCCTGAAATTCCAACAAAAATTTGGTGGTTATGCAAAGAAAATTCCATTAAATACAGTTTTTATTTTCTCGAAACTTGGTTTTTGGACTTATTCTCTTTTCAAACAGCCTATTCAATATATTGTTATGGCATTAAAAGAAATCCATAATATTCAAAAATCTTGTCTTGGTAAAATTCAGACCTTGTCAATTTAATTAACGAAAGATAGTAGGTTTTCAAAAGTGTATTATTGCATTTTATTTTTAATGAAAAAACTTGTGAAATAATAGCACTGCTACATGTTACTAACTCTGACATTTTCCAGGTCACGTTTTTCATATAGAATTCTGGAACCTATTGTATGCATTATTCTGCTACCTACAAGAAATTCCTGCTCAAAGAACCTTTGATGTCTTATTCAGGAGCTAAAAATCTAGAAGAAGACCTGGTTTACTACTACGGATTTGTAAGTGAATCATTTGCCTATGTCATAACCACCTATGTAACTTTTTAAGTACTTAATAAAGAAATGTCTGAAATTACGGTGTTTTTATTGACCTCATATGTCTATCTGATTTTTGCTACTCAGTCCACGCCGCTCACAATGAGCATGCGCGTGGACTTAGTATATATAGGGCGCGCAGGTATGCTTAAAGCGCATGCGCGAAACAGGGTAGGAGTTGATGCGGATGGCTAAGTTGGATAGCTAATCAAGGAGTAGGAGGGTCACCAGGTGGAAGTAGCAATCAAGGTAGGAAAGCAAAGTCCAAGATCTAGACTTCGGACTTGGTTGAAAAGACCAAGGTTGAAGTTGAGCTTGGTTGACAAGTCAAAGTAGACTTGGGAAAAATTCAATGTCCAAGAATGGAAAAAGAACTTAGAATTTGAAAGCTTAAAGAATTTTCTGAACAAGCTTTCAAATTCTAAGTTCTTTTTCCATTCTTGGACATTGAATTTTTCCCAAGTCTACTTTGACTTGTCAACCAAGCTCAACTTCAACCTTGGTCTTTTCAACCAAGTCCGAAGTCTAGATCTTGGACTTTGCTTTCCTACCTTGATTGCTACTTCCACCTTTCACCTGGTGACCCTCCTACTCCTTGATTAGCTATCCAACTTAGCCATCCGCATCAACTCCTACCCTGTTTCGCGCATGCGCTTTAAGCATACCTGCGCGCCCTATATATACTAAGTCCACGCGCATGCTCATTGTGAGCGGCGTGGACTGAGTAGGACATGTATGGAAATTGAAATAAAAACAATGTTTAGAGACAAAATTTTTATTAAAAACTAAAGGGGGTTACAGAACGGCATAGTTACATAAACGAGTGTCCGGATCATTTACACTATTCTTCATAGCAACTAAAGGACACTCTTGAGCTATAAGTCTTCAAGAGGAAACACACGGATACTACTCCATCGATTAGCACAGCTCCTAAAAACATAAAACAACATTAAAGACAAAAAGTAACTACTGCACCTACAAGGTTAGAATGTAAGCAATTTATCTAGAGTTGCATACCTAAAACGTTAACATTATCAACACCAAAAAGGAGCATATATCCCGATTTCCCCCTCACAGATCCTCGTACCTAACCTAGTCTAGTAGTCCCGTTCAGTGACATCATTCCTATAGAACATCCGAAAGGGCAAGAAATTACACTGTTCAGCAACGAAAAAATTTCTTTGATAAAAATAGTCATTTCGTATAGATTTTGGGTCGCTGAACACTAAAATCACCATAAAAATTCTCAATGAGCTCGGGTTTTTCGGGGAACGGCCCCACCCCCTTTTTACGTTTTCTTATGACTTTGAATTCGATTTTCAAGTGTTAAAAAGGTTCAATATACCATGCATTTATATGTCCTTATGTCTATTTTAATCTTCTCAAAGCATAAATGTTAATTCCAGAGCGCGCGAGTGACAACGCAATTGAGAGTCTTTCGGACTCTTCCGCGGGGGCTTCTGGGGCTCTAACACCTCAACCGCTTTTAGTAAAAATTATTGCTGCATATTGGCATCAAATTTGGGTCCTTGGGGAAGGGTTAGGACCCTTCAAAGGTGAATTGAGTAAAAAATAAGAAGAAAAAATATCGTATAAAAACTTCTATAATTTTTTTTAGGGGGGGGGGTAATAACCCCTTAAACCTATTCATTTGCCACAAAATTTCATATTTTAGAACTGTCAACCTTCCTTGTCCCTTTGGGAGTAATTTAAACACTTAAGTAATGCTTTTTGACCCTTAAAATCGAATTCAGTCATTAAGTCATCAAAAAACGTAAAAAGGGGGAGGGGCCGTTCTCCGAAAATCCCGAGCTCATTGAGAATTTTGATGGTGATTTTCGTGTTCAGCGACCCAAAATCTATAAGAAATGACTGTTTTCATCAAGGAAAAAATTTTGAAGTTCCAATTTGTTGAACAGTGTTATCTAACAGGATGCAATTTGGGAAAATGCAGATAGCGAGGTCTATAGCCGAAACTTACAAACTAGTGTAAGATTAAAGCTTAAAAGGGGTATCTAGTTAGGCTAAACTTGTGATAGTAGTACTGGATCACCAAATCTCGTATTGACCAAAATTACCGGTGATTCAGCAGTGCCAGGATTCCGTTTCACCAATAAGAGACAGGTTATCAGTGCGATCTTTGCAGGACATCTCCAGCAAGTTGATATGCTAATTGAGCTGGTTAGAAGGAAAGTGGTTATAAGTCCACTGAACGTAGTTTTGAGTAAAACTGCACCTCTGTTGTTTCTGTGGAAACGGCACTTTTCAGGCATCTCTTAAAGGCGACTTAGTGAGCTTTGGAATAGGTGATTACCACAATAAATAAAGGAAGAAAGAAATTCAAATCCATGCTTTTCTCAAGTTTTGTATTTTAGGACTTGCACCACTTTTATCCCTAGCAGCTCAATTTCATGCGTGACTCACACTAAAATATTAAAATCACAACTGATGGATCATTATTCGATTGAATTAGATCTACCTTTGGTTTTCCTTTTGCCACGGCTTACTAGATACTTATACAGGCTAGCCGAGTACGGAAATCATTGCAAATTCAGATGGCAATACTGAACAAACTAGCAAAGCATATCCACGGTGTTGAAGGCGGTGGGTGATATAGGTAGGTCTTGTAGCGCTCCAAGCGGGAAAAGATGTCAAATGGTTTTCATTGTTTAAAACTCGGCTAGCCTGTATAAGTATCTAGTAAGCCGTGCTTTTGCTTATGGTTGGGTTTTACGTACAAGCTACTATAATTTATTTTACTATATATTTTCTGTTCTCGCCAAAATCTCAGTTGTGACTCACAATATAGGGACGAGTGGGTATTTTTAATCCCTACCATTTTCCCTCCTTCATTGCTACTAGAAACTTTTGTCCACACTCTAGTGTCTACGTAGCATTTGGGATTAACCCATAAGCCAGACCAATGCACTGCTCATGCATACCTCATAAATCCTACTCACGCATGGAATAAGCCGATACACAAGGCCTTGCTGTGCTTCGTACGATTTTGGTGGACACAACAAATGGTGATACTTACAGAATGTGTTAGAAAGTTCCTACAATAATGGAGATATTCTAGGGATGTCCATACGTGCCACGCTGTCATTCAATCAAAATAAAGACTTATAGTAGGGGATCTGTAGCCAATCTGACGCGCTCAAGTATGTCCATGTAACTAGTTTTTTTTTTTTTCAAATTTTGACGGGCTGTTCTAAACTTACCCACCAACATAGAGAGCTTATATTTGGTGGAGTTACTCAAAAGCATGCAAGGTATCCCCCCTATGATTATCTGACGCGCTCGAGTAAATCCACATTTAGCATCATGGGCTCCCCTACTATTACAAAACCTAATAAAGATTGCAGAAACTGTTTTGCCACCGAGCTGATGAATTCCCATAATTTTAACAGCCCTGCGGTCCTTGCCTCTCCCCACAGCATAGGAGTGTCCTTTGAAACAGAGGTAAACCTCTACAAGGACAATATAACACATCTATACTAGACAGGAAAGTTTTTTGACCCTATGACGTCACTAACAAAGTAGTTCCTATCGCGGTGTCTGTATTTTGAGTGAAATGAAGAACGTTAATTTAAAAAATATGCTTAATTTGTTAAACCCATGTATATGTAGGGTCTTTTTATCACGATTTGCGTACCGAAACTCCTCCTAGCAACCCGACAGGCTTTGTGTTTACCCATTTTCTCCTTCTACGTAGTTGTTCGCCTCGGAACAATCCTCAATGCAGGTAAGGAAATAAGGAAGAAAAGCCAACTTTAAGTCGCATCTGTTTATTGGGACAAAAATATACAGCGTTTTGCTTATGAACGTTAATCATAATCATCTCCAACATCCAATCATTCATACAATCATTCGGAAACAGGCAGATACATTCGAATTTATACTGATCCGCCCTAGCGGCATTTTAAGTAAACATAAATTTGCATATAGTGAAAACAAAACTATACAGAGAAGTCACTCTTGCGTGACCATAACTCCTGCCCCAATTTTAAATTTAATAAACTTAAATTAAAAATTGAAATAAATCAAAGTTCATCAGATGGGCAGTTTCACCAACTTGGTGATGTTCCTTTTGAAAAGCCCTTTGGCTGTCTTGACAGTGATGACACGAACAACCTGGTCTTGTCCTGGGTGGACTTCTATAATTCGACCTAGGGGCCAAGTAGCAGGTGGGGTATTCGGCTCCTTCAGGATTACTAGGTCGCCTACTTGTAGGTTAGCATGGACCTTTCTCCAAATCTTTGGTCGCTCCTGCAAGGAATGCAGATATTCCTGGCTCCATCTCTTCCAGAAACTAGACCGCATATCTTCCAATAGCTGCCAGCGGGTCGAAGGGCTGATTGGTTCTTCAGTCACCTGTTCAGGAATAGATCGAAGAACTTCTCCTATTAAGAAATGAGCTGGAGTTAATGCATTCAAAGAATCAATATCATCTGAGGGAGAAACTAGAGGTCTGGAATTAAGGATTGCCTCTACTTGGCATAGCAAAGTACTTAATTCCTCAAAAGTGAGGCTGTTATCACCAATTACTCGCTTAAGGTGATACTTCACACGTTTAATAGAGGACTCCCAAATGCCTCCGAAGTGTGGAGACAAAGCTGGAATCATGTGCCAGTCAATGGAAGACTGATTTAAGTAAAATGCAATGTCTGGATTGCGATTGATCTGCCTCGCAAACTTTGACAACTCGTCAAGTTTTCGCCTGGCTCCATGAAAATTAGTCGCGTTGTCGCAGTAGATGTCACTGGGGGAACCTCTGCGGGCACTGAATCTCTTCAATGCTGCAATGAAAGAGTTAGTGGTAAGGTCACTTACTGCTTCAAGATGGATCGCTTTTGTGGCCATACAAATGAATAAAGCTATGTAACCTTTAATGCTTTTTGACCCGCGTCCTTTACTCATTCTCAGCATTATTGGGCCTGCGAAATCAGTTCCACTTTTGCTGAAAGGTCGTGATATTTGCACTCGTGATTTCGGTAGATCGCCCATAATTTGGTTAGGATGCGACGATCTGAACCTGCAACACACTAAGCATTTATTTAGCACACTTTTTATAACTTTTCTTGCCCTGATTATCCAATATTGCTGTCTTAAGATGTGTAGCAGACAAGAAGGACCTGAATGGAGATTTAGGACGTGCAATTCCTTTACAAGCATCTTGCTGATTGGATGATCAGGGGGCAAAATAATGGGGTGTTTGGCTCCATAAGGCAAATCAGCCCTTTGGATACGGCCTCCTGCCCGTAAAACGCCGTCTTTGTCGATAAATGGATTCAGGGAAACAAGTTTACTGTTAGCCTTTAGACACCTTTTACTTCTTAACCTGCTCAATTCTTCCTGAAAATGGCATAATTGGACCCATTTGATTATGACCATCTTGGAGTAATCTAGATCTGATAGGGTTAGGGGCAAAACAGGTAAAGCAACTTCAGAACCTTTGATTACCTTAATAAACTTTAAACAATATGCAACAATTCTCATTATGCTAGAGAACGAAGAATACTTATGAAACAAATACTCCAACGTATCATTTTGACTTACATTGAGTTCAAAATTGAACACCTGCTCTTTACGAGCTTCAGGGATTGAAACACTGGACCCTTCTACAGTCAAATCAGCTTTAGGCCACTGATTAATATCATCCTGCAGAAATTTTGGTTCTTTCCACCACAGTTCAGTATTACTCAATACCACAGAATCAACACCTCGTGAGGCCAGGTCAGCGGGGTTGTTCCGGGATTGGACGTAATCCCAATTAGTGGCAGGCAAAGTTTCTAGTATTTCTGATACTCTGTTACCTACAAATGTCTTCCATCTACTCGGATGAGCAGATAACCAGGCTAGAACCACCTTTGAGTCTGTAAAAGCAAACACCTTTAAATTCATATTTAGAATAGACACTACAGATGTAACAAGTCTTGTTAGTAACAGGGCACCAGAAAGTTCCAACTTTGGGACAGATAGCTGTTTAATAGGGGCAACCTTTGTTTTTGATGCTAAGAGTTTAACTTCTACCCTATTCTTGCTTTCACTACGACAGTAAATTGCAGCTGCGTAAGCTTGCGTTGAAGCATCAGAAAATCCTATCAAGGAAAGATTATCTTTGCAAGATGCTACAAACCTAGGTATACGAATCTGGGTTATCCTATTGAATTGTTCTTGAAACTTTTTCCAATCTAAAGTTATACTCTCAGGCAATGGATCATCCCACCCACATTTTAACATCCACAGACTTTGAAGAAATATTTTGATCCAAACCACACAAGGGGACAAAAAACCTAACGGATCAAAAATCTGGGCAGATTGGGAGAGAATTTTACGTTTGGTTAAAGGCTCTTCGACATCAAGTTGAGGTATAAAAATAAATACGTCATCACAAGAATTCCAGGTTAAACCCAAAACCTTAGAACTTACTTCACCTTCAATGAATAGGTTAGTTTTATCCATCTCAATACCAATATTGTCTAGAAGTTCATGTGAATTTGATCTCCACTTGGATAATTCAAACCCTCTAGATTTAAGAAGTTTAGAAACTTCGTTGCACAACTGAATGGCGTCAGACACCGATTCAGCACCTGAAAGTAGATCGTCTACATAGAAGTCATTCACAATTACCTTTGAAGCATTTGGGAAACTTGCTTCTGCATCTATACCAACTTGTTTTAGACACCGTGTAGCCAGAAATGCTGAAGATGCCAACCCATATGTAACTGTAGATAGTTTAAATTCCATGATGGGTGTACTCTGATCGTTACGCCACAATATGCGCTGAAATGACTGATCAGGAGGGGCAATTAAAACTTGTCTATACATTTTAACAATGTCGGCATTAAATGCAACCTTGTAAAATCTAAAACTAAGTAAAATATCAAACAAATTTCTTTGTACTTGAGGGCCTACGCAGAGAATATCGTTTAGAGACGTTTTACTAGTAGTAGGACAGGAACCATCAAATACTACACGTAATTTGGTAGAGGTGCTACATACCTTATGAACAGCGTGATGAGGTAGGAAAAACTTATTTTTGTCCTCGATCATGCTTGAATCGTCATCGGAGACTTTCATATGGCTGAGGATCCGGTAGTCTGACATGAAACGCTTGTAATCCATCTCAAGTACTGGATTACGCTGGAATTTTCTTTCGACACTTATTAAACGCAATACTGCTGCACTGTAAGAGTTCCCTAGTTCGGATGAGGTTTCCCGAAAAGGCAATCTGACTACAAACCGACCTTTGATATCCATCGTGTGATTCTTAACAAAATGGTCCTCGCAGTATTGCTCCTCTGGTGTAAAGTTCGTAGTTCTTTCCGGCACGGATTCGACCTCCCAGAATCTTCTCAGCTGCGTATCCAGGCTTGACATCGTCAGATTTAAGCTTGTGACTCGTTGTGGAGCATCTGGTTTTCCGCATACAATCCAACCTAGCTTGGAGTTTTGGGCTAGTGGACTTCCATCCGACTTCAGAACTTGACCTGGTAGGAGGATCGAGAAAAAAAGATCTACGCCAAGGATCATTTCGATTGTCTCAGAGCTTCCGATGGATGGATCAGCCAATTGCAATCCTTTTAGTAGTGAGAGCTCCTTGGGCGTAACTTGAAACGACGAGTGGGTGGCTGTCATGGTTTTCAATACAAATGCATCAATCTTGAACTTGAAGTTGGGATCAGCTTTTGAAGAAATGAAAAGATTTACGGAGCCCAAGGTCCTTACAGGATTTGAGATTGAAAGACCAGTTACTGGAAGGGTCTTGCGGGAGGTGAAATGTAAACTCAGCTTCTTCATACAGGCCTCCGAAAGAAACGTCGCTTGAGAACCCGAATCTAATAGTAGTCGGATGTCTTGGAGTTTACCTTGAGCATCACAAACTGATACTATTGCTGTGGGAAGTACAGCGGTGCTACAGGTTATCGAGTTCATCAAAAAAGGCACTGGGTTTTCTTCTTCTCTTGACGTGATGGTCGTCTTCTTCACTTCGGGAACTTTGGTGACTGCACAGTTAGTATTGAAACTTTCATGGAGAAGTGTATTGTGCTTACCGTTGCACATTCGGCAGGTGAATTTCGATTGACAGCTACGGTTGAGATGAGATGAGGATAGGCAGTTCCAACATAAAGACCTTTTGCGCACAAAGTCCTTTCGAGCATTCAATCCTAACGCCTTGAATTGTGGACACTTGGAGAGAGAATGCATGCCTTTGCATTTCAGACACGTTGAAGCTGAAATGCGAGGAGGGGTACTGGAACTAGGAATTTGATGCAGGTGATCCGGCGCTGAGTTGACCGCTTCGAGAGCACTGGATCGCTCGTTGAGGAAATCCAAGAAAGACTGGAACGTTGGGAAGGGAGTTGACACTGTTTTCTCCGACCAGAGACGTCGCGTTTCTGGATCGACCTTTTCACATAGAAGATGAATCAACCAAATGTCGGCTGTGGTGGCTGCAGCATCCACTGTCCTCAATCCACGAATAACTTGCTCAGATACATCAGCCATTGATCTGAGATTAGAAGAGTTGACCGCACCTATTTGGGGTTGACTTAGAAAAGTATTGAGCAGAGATGTGGCGATGTTTTTCTTCTTGTCGTACCGGCTCACTAACTTTTCCCATGCCTCTGGGTAGCTGACATCAGAAACTGGGATGTGGCGAATGATAGCTGCTGGAGCTTCGCCGAGAAGACCACGTAGATACTGGAACTTCTGGATGTTCGTCAGATTTTCATTCTTATGGACTACGGTGGAGTAGGGGTCCTTGAAGTTTAACCACTCGGCATAATCTCCTTGAAATGAAGGTAGATTCAATCTGGGGAGCTTGAATTCAGGGGTGGATCTGAAGCTTTGTTCAGGATCCGGAGTTTCTTCTCTTTGCTGGACAGTTGAATTCAAGGCTGCTGTTCTGGCGGCTATAATCCCTCTTAGTTTGGCACAGCAATCGTAGAATCGATTTTCGACGGCTTCCCTTTCTGATTGCTCTTCTGGTAGTGAAGAATCAAGCTGACAAAACTGGTCGAAGGCAACTTGAAGGCGTTCAAGCCTGATGCCGATGGCGTTGATGTCCGTCCGATCGTTGATAGAATTGACGAACGATTCAATTCTGGTAATTGCTCTCTTCTCATATCCTCGAGCCCGAATTGAGGCACTGTAATCTTGATCGTCACCAGCTTCGCTCATGATGAAACTGCAATCTCGGTGGAACCTCCAAACTGTTCGCCTCGGAACAATCCTCAATGCAGGTAAGGAAATAAGGAAGAAAAGCCAACTTTAAGTCGCATCTGTTTATTGGGACAAAAATATACAGCGTTTTGCTTATGAACGTTAATCATAATCATCTCCAACATCCAATCATTCATACAATCATTCGGAAACAGGCAGATACATTCGAATTTATACTGATCCGCCCTAGCGGCATTTTAAGTAAACATAAATTTGCATATAGTGAAAACAAAACTATACAGAGAAGTCACTCTTGCGTGACCAGTAGTGACTGTCGAGTATAGCAAGAATTGCCATCAGTACCCCCGGCTTGATTTAGACCAACATTGGACACGCCCATCATCAAAAGAATAAGAATGCATTTGTATAGGGAAGGGTGTTTAAGAATTTATGAGTAATAATTTTGAGAAACAACGCGATATTGAAAAACAAACTCCAAAATAAAGCTTAAAAGAAAAGTATTTAAAAAGTTAAAAAAAGACTAAAATAACAATTCAAAGAATCCTGAAGAGTTTTATAAATGGAGCGATAGCAGAAAGTGTGAAACTACTTGACCAAATTTATAATCATGGAGAATTCAGTAAATTAACAAATAAAACTGCCATTTATATTCCACATATAGTTAAAGACTTATTTCATTACAACCAGCAAAAATGTCAAGAGTTTAAGGACACCTAAACAGTGTTCACCCTTTTAGAATTAAAATTTAGAAGATTCAAGAATATCAAAATGTTTAATCCGCAGCTCAGGTGCTTATGACCAATCTTCCTAATAATTACCCATTATCATTCACCATTCCTTTAATTATTTTTCGAGAATACAACAAAAAAATTAGTACAACGTATGTATATCAAAAATAATGTTATTTTTAGGTATTGCTAATATTTGATTAAAGTAACTTTAATAAAAATATTTACAAAAAAAGTATGAAAGGTAAAGAGTTAAATAAAAATAGCTGGGATTGGATAAAAACGACAAAGGTTATACTTCACCAGAGTATAATCGAGAGAAATACTACGATCTTAAGTCGCGGGACATTCAGCTATTACTTTATCCAATTATTGATCCTTAACTTTTGCCTTCCCCATCCGAGTTGCCTTTAATAAGTCTATATCGGATCTAAATTTACATACGTAATGTTGTTTAGGTCCAGACAAAACTGTATTGAAAGCCAGTTGAGAAATCAATTTTGGGCAGTAAATATATTCAGAATATCTAATTAAATTTTATAACAATTACATTTATCAATATTTTTGTCCCGGAATATCTAAAAATCTATTAAAAATGCTTTAAATGGGATGAAAAATCAACTTCCAATTAAAAATTTCATGATAAAAGTTTATTGAAAGAGAAAATACTATTTTGAAGCTTACATTCGGTTTTAACTATCCTCGGTTAGGAAATCTTTTCAAGTTCTCGACGTCCGATCCCAAACAAGATATTTTCTCTCATTTCATCACTCCATAGATTTGTGGAGACTTCTTGAAACAATAAACAGTGTTCTTAGTCCAAACGACGAACTCGTATCTGCAGTTTCCATGAAAAATTCATCCTAATTATGAAAATAAAAGAAAACATCTAGATCAATTTGCATGTAGATTTCAAAATACTTTAGTACCTCAATTTAAACACAAATCCGGAGTTACGAGAATAAGAAATTTCGCAAAGTTTATGTTGAGTTTGGGAAAAACTGTTTCTTTCAATCATTAACGGTATTTTGAATAAAGTTTTACAACCAGTAATGTTATTTTGATTGAAGGTTTTACAATCAGTTATGGTATTTTGATTGAAGACATTGTCAGTGTTGCTACCTAGACAATGAAATTCTAAAGTAGATAATGAAAACTTTTGCTATCGATTGTATTCTAGGTTTCAGACATTTAATCATCAACATCCATGGCGTGGGGTGGGCCAAGGCTGAACTAGTCGTTTCAAGCCGCCCCTGCTAGCAGCCAAACACCTCAGACATTTAATAACTATTTTAAATATTATATTAAATCAGTCAAAAAGTTCAACTGAATACCTGGCTGGAAAAACGTTGCACGTAGCGAAAGTTCAATTTTCAGGAGACTGAATTATATTCAAAAGGTAATTAAAACGGCAGCTGTGGCACACACAAACTAAAGAGCAACACACAACGTTTTTCCACTAAATAACACTCAGTTGCAAACTCAGCGCTTCCACAACATGAAACGTTTTTCCACCAAACTCAAGCACGATTCCCACTTTTCTAGCGCATTATAGGCTATCTAGCGGTTTGAAAACTAACTACTTCAAGGTTTTATTCGATAAAGCAAGTAACACAGATAGTTTTCCCAACAAAAACAGACTATGTGGAAAAAAACGACATGCAACGTTTTTCCAGCCACCCATTCAATTAAACTGTGCAATTCATATCTTTGATCAAAAAAACTAAATTTGATATGCATAGTCACTCATTCGAATAAAATTGATAGTTATAAGATGAAGGGACCAAACTAAACCAGGTTATTTGAGAAATACACATTCTCTCGTTTAGCAAACCGTGTAACTTTAATATAAGGCAGGGGTCGGCCAGTATATTTGCTTGGGATCCATTTTTTCCAATTTCTATCGAAGTCCGGAGAAAGAATAGGTATTTATCACTACTTTTGATTCTTATTCTTCAAATACAATATTTCTCTACAAATATGTAATTTAACTACGCCCAACAACACTATTTAAAAATCAAGTTACTCGTATAATATTTTTGAAAACATTGACAAGACTCAAAATCAGTGTTAGTCCTAGGATTTTTTTCGAGGAGTAAAAATACTCCTTGACTTTTTTTTTTTAGGAGGAGTGAAATTGAATTATGAGGAGTGAAATACGGAAATAGCAAAACTATACAAATACAGAGACAAGAAAACCGCAATCAAACTCCCTAAGCATCAGAACAATAAATGAAAAAAAAAATTACTATGGCTGCATAAAAACAATTAAAAAGTATGATAATTAGGGTGCCGTGGCTTTTGACAATGGGCTTTGGCCAGAAGTCGGGCGGAAATGTCTCCGGCTCCGCAGAGATCAATTGGTGTTTTGAATAAAAAAATATTATTTGTTGATTTCGGTGGAGCTACGCGGTACACTTTTAAGCTAAACCTTTGTGAAAAATACAGAGTGAAAACACTCCTGGCTAGTTTTTTAAAGAGTATTTCCGATTTTCAATGAGGAAAATACTCTCTGAGGAGTTAAAAATATCTCTGCTCAAAATCATTGAATGAACTTTTTTCTTAAGTACGTGTATGTTATTATTAAGAGCTTTATATTAAATTAAAAAGGGAGGGTCTACAGATTTCCCTCAAGAAGTTTCATTCGAAATTTGATCATTAAATAGCTGGTCAAACTATTTTTTATTGGGTAAGAATACATATTAATGATTTTCAAAATGTTTTGGCGATCCAGGAAATAGCCTCGCGTGGTCCGCCAGTTACCGACCCTTGATATAAAACTTCATACCATTTTATTGACACAAAAACAAATAACTGACTTTTAATAGTTTAAAACAGCAAGCCGAAAATAAATTTAGTGCAAAATCTTACCTCACTAGCCATTTTCTCGTACCACCAATAACATACAGGGTCATCTTCTAAGGTTCCGCCTGGGACAAAAGAACTGGGAACTTGGTTTAGGAAGCCACATAACTCTTCTAACTCTCAATACGAGTGGCACATCCCAATGAGAATCCATCTCGGACGATACACTTTAACAGAGGCTGTGAACGGTCAAGGATTGTCCCAGAACTTTGTGCATAAACACATGAAAGTAAAAAAACAATAGTTATTAGATTTTTTTCCTTATAAAATCCAAATTATTACTCTTAAAATTATTTAAAAATTTAAATATCCACTGTCAACTATTTTAGAAATTTTTTTAAGCCCTTAACAATTTTTTAACTTAATATGTGAGGCGGAAAGCGAAAAGGGACCTCTTGTCGGCAAAGTTGATTTCGAGAAAAAGCCAAAAACACGGAAGAAGGTTTCTCTCGATTATCGATCCTTGGACCCTTTAGAACCGAATAGTATTGGGTTTGGGTACAATTTTAGGCGAATTCAGTCGTTGGAATCATTCCTTAACTCTGAAAAATAACGAGAGGGTAGCATTTTGAAAGTTTAAGGTCGTTTTTCGCGAAATCCACTTATTCTATTATTTACTGGCGATTCGTCATTTTTTGAGCTACAAGGATGATGATGGTCTTAAAATCTTCATAAATCTGTACAGATTGAGAAGAAAATAACTCCATTTCGACAAACACCGACAAGAGGTCCCTTTTCGTTTTCCGCCTCACATATTTAGGTATCAAAATTGTGTATGTTTTAAGTGAAAAACCGGAAAAAAAGTTATGTATTTCAGACGTTTAAAAAATTTAAATATAAAAAAATGAACCAATCATTTTATTTGGACTTTCGGTGCAGTAAATTTAAAGACATTTATGTACATTAAATTCTTTAAATTAATGTATTTCCTGTTTACTAACAACGTTTGCATTGTGATTTAGTTCCATGATGGATTGATATTTTTTGGTTTTTAAATAGTATCGAACTGGATATTTTACATTAGGTTTTTAGAAAACTATCGAGATCTCATCTGGCTCATCACAATTTGAAGAACTGTAAGGATAAGGAAACATCTACATTTCTTTCTTTTTCATCATACAAACTTAAATTACCTTTAAACATTAACTTTCACATCCTCGACAGTTGAGACTCGACTAACAATTAATGCTTTGCAATAAACTAATAAACTTTATTATAGTATATGATGTTCCTCTTTCTAGCTTTTATTCAAAATTGCATCCTATTATGTTACAAAATCAGAATGAACTAATTTGAATCATCATTTGCTTTTTATGTTTACAGATTTCAAGTAATTAAAACTGTATTTGAGAAAATAAAAAGGCTTTGTAGCGAATTTTGTACACATATACCAAATCTAATTATTTTCCTGTATTCTTAAAAATTATGCTATCTTATCTTAGGCTGGGTAATTCTTTCAATTTTTTACAAAATGCGAATAATTTAATCATTCTTATTAAAATTAACTAATATTTTTCTGAATTTCAAAAACTGAAAACTTATTATTTAATACTTTTACAGTTGCAATTAAATTATTCAATTTTTGAAGATATGACACTGGTATATTATGTTTTCCGGAGGTTTTTCTCCTTAACGTTCAAAACTGAATTGTGTTTTGCGTCTGCTTATCCAACTTGCAAATTTATTGTCCTTTACCCAGAACGTATTTCGCATAAATCGGTTTAGTGAAAGTGTAGGTTTTTATTAGAATATTCTTAAAACAAATCTAAATAGTTTAAGTTAAAATTGCTTTCTCTTGTTGCATGTTATAGCGTAAAAAATTATTTTCATTATATAGTCAAATCCGATTAATGTGATCACGGTTAACGTTATCAATCGGATATTATTTATTTATTTACATATTGTCATACAGATATAAAGTATCCATTTACATGACAAGATAAAAACACCAAAAGGCAAAGAAAAATACAAATACACACACGAAACAGATAATAAAAAGCAAGTGATTATAGCACTTTCTGAATTTTTTTAAAAGAGTCAAAAAAAATATCATAATTATTGGGAAGATTATTTACTATTTTTATGAATTGTATGAATGTTTGGTTCTGAAGATATTGATTAGTGTAAATAGGTTCATGGAGTACTGTGTGTGTGTACTGAGTGATCACATTAAGCGGAGTCGACTGTATTAGTCTAATAAAAATGATGAAATTATCAATAAAAACTAATATTTATGATTAAATACATCAAATTGTTATTTAAGTTAAAAGACGAATCGTAAATATCGTAAATTAAATCAATGATACAAATCGTAAATATCGTAAATTAGATCAATGATACAAATCGTAAATTAAATCAATGATACAAAACAAAGCACAAAATAATTGCAAGGATTTTTTTCCTTCTAAAATAGCTTTTTAAAAACATGTATACGGAAGAATATTAGTAGAGCTGTTCGAAAAAAGTTGTATATTTTACTAAGCGACCCAAATGTTATATTCAAAACCTAAATATAAGAAAATGATTTCGGTGATTTTACCCAAAATAATTTTTTAAATTTCTGCGAAGGGTGTAAAGTTGCTTTCTCCCCTGTAGTCATTCTCTCTGTACATGTAGTTTCTTTGCGATAGGACCCTTTCGGGTGGAAAAACTAACTCTCTAAACCAGTGGTTCTCAACCTTTTTCACGATTGTACCTCCAAAGGAAAATATATTTCACTGCGTACTAGCATGAAGTAGGCGTCGTCGGCTCCTAAAAATTACGGGGGGGGGAGCGACCTAAGAATTTGGGATTCCCTTCAGAAGGATTTTACAAAATCATTCCCCCAAACATAATAATTTTCGTAAAAGCCCCCGTTCAATGATTTTAAGGTGGTTCTAAATCAATTAATTAACCTTTGTCCCAAATTTTTGTGCATTGTTTGTAACTTTCCACTAAAAAGGGGGAGGGGTCTGGGGGTCCTCCCTCAGAAAATTTAAGAAATTTGACCTTTTAAAACAAGGACAAACTCATTTTCAGAGTTAGACAATTTCAGAGTTAGAGATTAGACAATTTCAAAATTAAATTTTCTATGCTTTTACCCAAAGGTTCTCAAACTGTGGGTCGCCAGTTAGTTTTTGGTGGGTCGCGACAAGTTTTGGAATTCAAGAATTTCTTTAGGAAATGATGTTGTGATTGAAATTTATCCTAGATCACCAAAAAAACGAGTTAAAACCCTGTTTTTAAGTGTCAAATTTCAAAAATTTCTCTGGGGGTGGACCCCCAGACCCCCCTTCTGACTCTGGAGCTCATCTTTGCTCCCACGATCAAGCAATTGGATACGCTTAGGTTCAAATATTTCTTTTTAAATACCTAAAGAGTTAAAATAACATCTAATGTAATTTATTATTTTTTATTTTTATTTATTTATTTTTATTTATTTATTTACATTACAGTACAGGTTTAATACAGAAATTAGGAAATAATTATATTTGTCACCAAGAAGAAAAATTTATGCGAATTTTGGCCACGTAGGGTTGCCGTAAGTAGGGTCACCAAATTTGGCGATTTATGCGAATTTTGGCCTGGTTGCGATAATACGTAAGTACCCAACTTGTTTAGGTGACAGCAATAAATTGAGTATAATATAATTAATTTGGAACAAAAATTAAATTGTTAAAAAACATTATATTACACAAAGCATATAAAAATAAAACAATAACATAAAACATACCTAATAACAGGCACAGCTAGGCGTTATATAATTACTATTGCTTCACTATAATGAAAAAAATACATCCAAGTTATCTATTTCATTTAAAAAATTATGTAATAATCGTTTAAAAGTGGTTACATATGGAATACTTTGAAGATTGTAAGGTAGTCTGTTATATAGTTTGGGGGCAAGATAAAAGAAATGCTTACGAAAAATTTCTTTGTGTACGCGAGGGACTTGAAATATTTCAGATGGTCTTCTAACAGAGATATTGTTTTTAGTTATACAAATATTTTTATTTCGATGTAAAAATAAAATTATACGAAAAAAAGGAATGCGACGAACAGGCAAAAGACTAAGACTATTTTGATCCTGGAGATAAGAACTAAAATTTAATATTCTAAAGCATTTATTTTGTATGGAAATTAAAGGCTATAAATTTGTTTTGTAGTCACCACCCCAAACAATAATACCATAGTTTAGCAAAGAGTAAAACCATGCAAAGTATAGACTAATTAAAAATGACGTACTGACTTCATTTTTTAGATGACGAAGTTTGATCAAACTAAAGCGAAGTTTTCTGCATAACTCTTTTATATGAGTTTTCCATTTAAGGTTCGAATCTACAAAAAGTCCTAAATATTTAAGACTGTTTACCTGTTGCAATAATGTACAATTACAATTTGATACAATTCCATTGCAAGAGTTTGAGTGGAATTTAATATTTACATTGTATATTATTGGTCTTAGATTAAAATATATTAATTTAGTTTTATTCAAGTTCAGTGTTAAATCATTTAAAGAGAACCATCTACCAATCGCAATCATATCAGATTCTATTTTCAATTTTAAATCATTCAAGTCTGAGCATGAATATAATAATACAGAATCATCAGCATAAGTTATACATTTACCATTTAAATTCAATTTACATGTCATTTATGAAAATTATAAACAGTAAAGGAACCAATATAGAACCCTGGGGAACACCACGATTAGATATAATATAATCACTAAAAGTATTGCGTATTTTTACACAGTGTTTCCTGTTAGAGAGATAAGATAAAAACCAACTTAAAATTGGACCTCTAAAGCCTGCACTTTCTAATTTCTTAATTAATATTGAATGATTGACATTATCAAAAGCTTTCGATATATCCAGAAATACAGCAGCTGTAAACATATTATTATTTATACTATTATAGATAAATTTAGTGAAATTTAAAAGTGCCAATTCTGTATTACGACCCTTTATAAAACCAAACTGGTTTTTAACAAAGAATTTTTAGTATGTTTTAGATAGCTGTACATCTTATTAGAGTGTTTTTTCAAGTGATTATTGTAACAAAATAGTAGATGGCCTAACCCCACACGCACAAAGCTAAAGTCATGTAGGGGGGGGGGAATTAACTGAAGATAAGGTGGGTCGCGATTCTCAGCACTGGCCTCAACCTATTCTAAATGAAATCGTGTTCTAAATCGTATTACTTATATCAGTCACCCTCTTATATACGCCTCTAATATTATCTGCCATTGGTAAATTGGCACCATCCTTTATCATTCAACGAATTTTCGGTCTTCCTCAAAAGTTAAATATAAAGTTGAAAACTTTAAAATCATTGAAAGTTGAAAAATTAATAATTTGTGGCGTACCCCTTAAAAGCTCTCGGCTTACCCCCGGTTGAGAACCATTGCTCTAAACTATATAGCTCGAAACTCGTATAACAACGTAAGCGTAAGAGACTTAACCAAGAAAACTTTCTGAAGAGAATTTGGTATTTTGAAGGGGATAAAGGGTGGTGATAGATCTTTAACTTTAAAGGTAATCAATAAGTAGCTACATTTTTCAAAAAATCAAAGGAGATCGATATCGTTCGCTTGAAATTTTTAAAACGCAATAACAAACTTAAATTTTTGGAACAGCTTTAGAAAGAGTCTTGCAGTCGCCATGTGTAACCACAGTTCCCTCAGCAACATGCTTAAGTGTTGTCATCATTTGAGCTGTGGGTAAACATGGAGACTGAAGGACTCTTTCTAAAGCTGTTCCAAATTTTCTTATGCACAGAAGGCTCATAGTACAAATACAAGGGTTGGTTTTTTTTTACTATACTCGACAGAAACGTTTCCTGACCCTATGACGTCACTAACAAAGAGGTTTTCCCAGCGCGGTGTCTGAACTTTGAGTGAAAAGAACATCAATTTCTCCTTCCGCTTAGTGACGTACTGGGTTTAGGAAACGTTGTTGTCGAATAAAGCGATAGATATTAAACTAGTTATGAAAGTTACGAACTCGCCTTTACGAAACGCTTGAGATGTCTCCGTATCCCTGCCATCATCTTGACAAGGCGAAATCTACTATCACCCTAATAACAACATCACTAACTGTTGCCACAAAGAACAAGAAAAATCATGAAATATGTTTCAGCGTGATTGATTGATTGATTGGATTTAAGAGAAGAATAAAGTACGAAAGATGACAGGGGCGGCTTAGTGGGTTCACGTGCTGCCCACTAAATACACTAGCAAGGATATCTGGAAGCAGCGAAAGCCTCGCGGCAAAGCATAATCCAGAGTAAACATAAACCAACCAACCAACTAAATACACTAGCAAACTGCGCACTGTACCTGTCGTCGGTTTGATTCCGTTTTTTTTTTCTTAAAGTTCAGTTTTAGCAGATTTTTGAACATTTTATGCTTGGAGGACTGACCACCTCCTTGCTACTCTACAAAATTTTGAACAAAACATCCAGTAAAAAAATTAGCGATCATAGAACCTACTTAAGTTGAATGAAAAATAACTCTTGACTTAGAAACACGAATAAACTATCCAGTATACTTATATTTTTATCCCTTGTGATGGGACTTAATCAGAAAACCAGGAGATTAGTTGAAAAGCCGGAGGAAAATACTTTTGTTTCGGGAGGGGTTTTGACTCAACATTATTTCTAATGTATAATAACCCCAATCGAGTCCATATATAAGTCCAGTTTAAGATCCCCTAAATTACAAATTTCGCAATGGGAACTCCAAGGAAATATGTGGAGTCCTCAGAAAAATTTTGAAAATTTGTCTCTAAAATAGCGTTTCAGCTCCATTCTGAGATCCTTTGGGTTCCATCCGAAACAGCTCCTTATTAACTACCGATTTTTCAAGGAGGAAAATTATAAGAAGGCGTCAAATTTCGAGGGGTCCAGGGGTCTTCCCCAGAAGACTTTTTGTGATTTGCTCCTTCAAACAAGTGCTTTAGGTATATAATTTTGAAATTTCCTCTTTGGTGAACTGAACACACAAAGGGAACAGTTTCTTTTAAGCGGCAGAATTTACAAGGAAAAGACACAGTATAAAATACGTCATATTTTTGGAGGGGGGTAGGGGTTGTCTCCAAGAATTTTTTTTTTAAATTTGACCCCCAAAAGTAGTGTTTTAACTCATTTTGAGACCTTTTGGGTTAGAACCGAAGAGAATTTCTCCTTATAAATTCGGATGTTTTCCAAAGGAAAACACAGTATAAAAATTGATGTCAAAATTTCGGGAGGGGTTTGAACCCCTAGTGTCCCCTTTGGATACGGCCTTGAAAGACGGACTTTTTAGGTGGGATAATCGGTTATCCATTAAGATAAAAAGCGGGACGTCTGATCACCCTAGAAATAATGCCTATTTGAGCCTGTACTATCAGTAATAATAGTTTTGTAGTGGGTTAATTTCACAAAAATAAAATCCTCCTCCATGTCATATTGTCTCACACCCTACGGAACCTACTCTTTTCCCGAAAATGGATAACGTAATTTGTAAATGGTCCCTTAACCAAGTTTTAACCGAAGTTAATCCCGAAGTTTTAATTTGCACAGATTGCTCACAATGAATGCCTTAATTGAATATAAAACTATTTAACTCTTTTGGTACTGCTATTCCGTTATCCACCCCAAAATATCGCAGAAAAACATTTGTTACACATGTTTCATTCAATTAAATGCTACAACAATGCATTTAAGAAAACACTTTGTTGTCTTTCTTTAAACAATGAAAAGCAATAATGACAAACTAAAAATTGAAATTCCTCCTCACAATGATATATTTCGATCCAGAGTACGCTGTCAAATATTTTACTCTTGATCTATGTAGTGAATTTCACCATTGAGTGAAGTATTTTAAGAGTCCAGAAAAAGGACTTGGTTGGTTTAATGCATCTTGGATACTGTAGTATTTCTAAGATGGAGAAAATTGGCCGATTTGCCTTCGTAGCTCTGATGTAAGTAACATATTTCCTTGAAACGGTTGACGTTAGGAGATGATTATAATTATTTTAGGATGATTTTATCTTATACACATTAAAATTTACAATAAACAATTCATAGGTTTTGACATTACATTCAACAACACCACAGACTATCCTGTAGATTCAGAGTTATTAATTCATAGTTAAAAACTTTTCTTAAAGTATCCAATGTACCAAATTTTGTTCAGAAATAAGATAAAATTTGTTAAGATTGTTAATTTAATCGGATCCGTTGAGGTTACACAGTAATTTTTCTTATTATACCTAATTCATAATGATTTATGTTCAATTTTATCTGTACTGTCAAAAATCACCAAACATTTAAACATAGCCTAATTTGTATTGCAATATAACTTTATACTTTAATCGGTCGGGTTGCAATTTTTAGAGATATTTCTAATCTTTTGCTTCCAAAAAAGCTTAGCAATATTTAAGTTTTGACAGGTAACGGTATTAATTTAAATTTAAATATTAAAAATTAATAAAATAAATTTCATTTCAATATTCATGCACGGGTTGAACATAGATTACAGAAACATTGGGGAATAAAAAAACAGTTATAAATACACAAGTGGGAAAAATGATTTTGTTTCAGTTACTTAGGGACCACCAATTGAATTCTTTTACATAAAATATTTTCCCCACATTTCTTGGGGGTATTCTTTAAGTTAATGTTCTCTTTCCAGGCGCTGCTTAGGAAATGGGCTCCCCATTATTGACGAAATGGGCATTCTGTACGGATTTGACAACAATTGTCAACCTGTTCCAGAGGTAAAACACCCTTCCGTATATATTCTCTCTGTATTTATCATGTTTTGATCGTCTATTACTTTTCAAGGTGCTTAAAACGAAAATTACAAAACTTTTTCATCTGATGTAAGAGTTTTGAGAAAAATAATTTGAATAATTATTATTAATTTTAATATGCCACTGCATTTTTAAAAATAAAATTGAACGTTGCCAATTTAACGTTTAGAAATTTTATTTATATTCTATCTTTTTATCTACTTTCTTTTAAGGCAATTTAAAATATCTCTCAACTCGCAATGTTTCTTTTAATTTTTGTCATATTTTTATGTGTAACAATAAAACGTTGCTAATATAGTCTGATTGGAGACATTTGCGTCTGGCTAATCCTAAAGTACCTAAAACTTTAACGATGGTAATCAGTCTTATCAATATAAAAATAAGTTCTCATACTCTAATATCGTCTAATACGCAGGACACCAGGGATGAAGACCCTGAGGACCATTTGTCCTTCCTCCTGGACACAGACAGTCCGATAGATGTCTTGAATCCCCAGGAACCTGTCGAACCTGCGGGAACCCCTATTGTGTCATCAGAACCCAGGAACACAGACGTTCTTGTGGCAGAAAAGGAACCAGAATCAGCATCTGCTGGACTTTTCAATAAGCCAGATGCCTTCACTGTTCCTCAACAAACAGTGTCTACGGAACGGGAGGAGTTTGTGGGACTTTATGGGACACCTGATCCCCCAAAGCAAGACGAACTTCCTCAGTTCCTGTCTTCGGATCCCGAGAACACAGACGTTCTTGTGGAGGAATCGGAACCAGAAGCATCTGCTGGACTTTTATATGATAAGCCAGATGCCTTCTCTGTTCCACCAATTACAGCGTCTATGGAACAAAAAGAGCTCGTGGGACTTACTGGGACACCTGATCCCCTGAAGCAAGACGAAGCTCTAGTTCCAATTGAATCACCTATTGTGTCTTCAGATCCCAAGAACGTGGAAGAATCGGAACCAGAAGCATCTGCTGGACTTTCAGTGAAGCCAGATGCCTTCTTCGTTCCACCAAACACAGTGTCAACGGAACAAAAAGTGTTCGTGGGACTTTGTGATGGGACACCTGATCCCCAGAAGCAAGACGAACCTTCGGTTCCAATAGATAATCATGACCCAGATGATGACCTTTCGAGTCTTATTTTGACATCTAATGCCCAAGAAGATCCTGTAGATCCCATTGAAACATCGTATCCCCATGATCTGGGATGTACTGAAATGATGTCTGAGGATCTAGCAAAACCAGGACCTATGGAAATGACTTACCAGAAGGATGACAAAGAATATCCTGCAGCAAGAGACAAAGACGATCTCCAAGAGGTACCTGTTGGATCGGTTGACAGTTGTGATCCTCAGGAGCAAAAGGGACCTTCCCGAATGTGTGATGTCAAAAATCTAGAGGATCCATTTTGTATGTCTGAACCCGAAGAGCAGGAAAGTCCATCAAGTCTTGAAACAGGTCATCTTCAAGATGCTAAAGAGCCAGGAGTCATTATTGGGGCAACGGATCCTCAGGATTCTGACGAACTTGTTGATCCACTACAGATGGATGATCCTCAGGAGCCATGTAAACAAGAGGATCCTACTGAACTGACCGTCGATCTCATTGGAATCCCCTTTGAACCTGGAATCGTGGTCAAATGTGAAAGATTCCAGGAGTCTCATCCCGAAAAGCTCCTAGAATCGGGTGAAGGGGTGGAAATCTCCAAGATTACTGATCGGACCCAGGATCCAAAAGAAACGGAGATAATGATCGATCTTCAGCAAGAAGCCATCATAATGGGATCAAGTGATTCATCTAATCTAGAGGCTGAAGCGATTCTGTCAACTGATCCCCAATGGCAAGAAAGTTCTGGGAAACCTGTTGAAAAGATAAATCTCCAAAACTCAGACAGGGATGCGACACCTATTGTGATGCCCTCTAATTCAGACGACCACACAGGATTTATGGAGATACTGGCTACTCAAGATGAACCATATCCTTCTGTTCCATGTGAAACGTCGGAACCTTTCATGCCTAAAGATATTGTGGTGCGTGACTTAAAGAATTTCAAGCGGAAAACCCAAGAAATCCTGAGTCAAAACGAGGTTTTGAAAGCACAGGTGCTCAAGGAATTTTGCCCTATTGTGATGAAACTAGAGCAGGAGAAAAACGAACCTGTTTCTATGAAAATGAATGACTATCCCATGAATGTAAGTAAAATGGTTCAATTTTTAAAAAATTGGAATAGATTATTAATAACATGCTTTGGCAGCTCATAATCTTGTTAATTTTAGCTTCGGGTAACAATGCAAGAAAAGCTATAAGTCATACTCAAGAGATTTTATGGAGATTCGTTCATTTTTATTCAAATAGCTTTAAATGTTCATCCCTTGGGGAACAATTTTTCATGTTGCTCGATAGTATAATATCCCTTTCCTTTATACTACGTTTGATGTAATTTATGCATATTGAATTCATTATAATTATACACAGAATGACAACCAAGTGTAAAGTGTTTAAATAAATTCCTACACTCTTTTCCTATAAAAACGGATTGTAACTTAATGCATAGTATGAGGGGAACATAGCGTAAGTACTAGCAACTAGTATAATCGGGTCGTCCTCTTTTGAATTGGGATAGTGTTTAACAGTACTAGAGAGAAACGCCTTGCGATAAGAATTTCGGAGTGTAAAGAGCATCAAATTATTTTATTATATTTATTAATGTTCAATTTATTAGCAGCATTTTAACTAGTGAATTTATCGATAAGATTTTTTAAAGTTAGCTTACAATGCATGAAATAATTTATCTTTTGAAATTTTAGACTCATAAAAAAGAGGAACTACACGACTTGGACATGCGTGAGACTGATACGCTAAAACAGCCTGAAGCCCTACCTGGTACATCCAATGATCATAATCCCAGTGTTAAGGCTGAAAAAGGCGGTTTCTTCGGGAGATTTAAAAAGCTAAAGGTAAGGTCAAAATTTATGAATAAGTTAACTAAGCTTTAATTATAAGAACACAAAAAGTATACTTAAATATGTGTACTCCCTTATTATATGTTAAATATATAATTACACTAATTTAACAGACAAATGTATTCAGTTCAATAACACTCACTGAAAAATAATTAAATATAAAAATGCATATTAATTAACGATTGACTTTTTAATGAAAAATAATTGTATAATATTATTATTAATGTAAACTGTGCTTACCAAAAAATATCTGAAAACTCGTACATTATCTTTACTTATTGTTTGACATTTTGTAAAACGAGCTTTGTTCTAAGTAAGTCGTCATAGAAATTTTTCGGTTTAGTAGTAATTTTGATACTTTTAACGAATTTAGAAATAAAAAAATACATATAAAAACTGTGCATACTTATGATTCCTAATAATGATTTTATTGTTCTCTATTTCTCTAATATTAATTTCATGCATTTATTTCACAGAAAGGTAATGAAGAGTTGAAATTTAATGATGAAAAGGACTTTTTGATTAAAGGTACTAAGCATTTTGATTAGTTTACATCGGCATAAGAAAATAAGGCACTGTTCGCACTAAGCATTAATCATTCTCTACTTAGTATTCATATTATTATTTTCTCACTTATTATTGTTACCATTAATTTATTTTTCTTCAGTCAACTAGTTATCAACTAGTTCCCAGATAGTTATTAATGTCGTGGAAATTTAGTCGTAGTTTAAGTGTACAACATTTTACGCTTGTAGTTTATAATTTAAATTCAAATGATAAAGATTTCAATAAAAACTAGTTAATTAGATTTCAATTTGTTTACAGATGACCAAACTTCTAAGAAGAAGAAAGGTTTTAAGAATAAATTTATTCGATTGGTGACCTGCTCAACAGTGAAAGAAAAAGATTAAGGTTTGTCGAGAAATTTTTTTAGTTCTGTTACTTAATGATATGAAATTGAAATGGAAAAAAAAAACTAATATCAAAGCCTATATTTTTCAGTCTTAAGCTCTCAAAACTATATACTCCTGCTCAAAAGTGTTTTGCTTTTCTTACTAATCCTTAAGAATAATTCTAATCCAGATAAAGATAATATAGGTTTCAAATAAACATATGAAGAGTAACTTGAAATTGTTAGAGTAATATTTTAAAATTAGGGATTCATAATATTTAAACCTTTGTTATAACGTAATAAATTGGTTCAATGAAACAAATTATTTTTAAAAGTGTTTAAAATAAATAGAAGTAAAAGTTGATTCTTAATAGTATTTTACACATTATTTTTAATAATTTTCTCAATTAATGAATTATTGTTAACATGCTACTTTGTTTAAATTTATTTTTTTCTGTGTTTTAGGTGTGAGGACGTTTGATGTATGAGAAATAGAATTACTGGCCCACAACCCAGAATTATTTCCAGGTTACATTTCTGGCTTTTGGAAATTTGGCGACCTTCCTCCAGCATCGTTTATAATAGATCCTGATTGACAATTAACGTCCAATGGAAATTTCTTGTACAGTTCGCTTCACGAACTATTTATTTTAGGCCTTTCTCGTGTCAATAAATACAACGCAACTGTCATATTGTGTTTTTCTTTTATTAGCAATGTTTACAAGGAAACGTTTCCAGACTTAACTCATAGAAATGGACGAATATTTTACATTAGGTAGATTAGAGGACTCAAAAATTATTGTGAAAATATTAACTGCAGAATTACAATAGAAAAGCTGTAATTTAAAAAAAAAATCATCCTTTTTAACGCCAAATGCAAACCTACTAGGCGAGAAATGCAGAGAAACCGCCAAATTCTTAAATGAACTGGCCGCGTTTTCTCTGAAGCAGTTTAAAGCCGCCAATAAAAAAGGTTCATCAAATGCACGCCAAGTGGTGCTAATTCAATGAATTCGGTAACTCAGAAACCAATTTTCAATATTAATTTACTCTTATCCTAATGAAATTCCGCAGCTAATTTTTTCACAGTAAGTGTTTTGATTCATCTTCTTATGCCTGTAAAATGTTCGTGCGTTTTTGAGAGTTTAGCCTGAACGTTTTCTTGTTAGAGATCAAAAAGTTAAAACTTTATGTATTTAAAAATTTGGGGTGCTTTTAAATCAATGACACTTCTTGAATAATTTTGAAAATATTTTTAAGATTCAAAACATAGTCTATTAAGTTTTTTTTTCCGAAGGCAGGGAACACTTTGAACCGAAACGCATAAACACATATTCAAA
The DNA here is from genome assembly GCA_963680715.1 of Tetragnatha montana. NCBI lineage: Eukaryota > Metazoa > Arthropoda > Arachnida > Araneae > Tetragnathidae > Tetragnatha > Tetragnatha montana. The sequence goes on from OY796677.1 coordinate 7,395,074, forward strand.
GGGTCATCATTGTTTCTTAAAAAAAAGTTCTTTTTTTTTTACATTGGATGAAAAGGCTTTTAAAAGAAAAGAAAACTTAATTCCTTTTCATTTTTGTGGATAGGTAGTATTACATATTTTATTTCTTCTTTAAAAGCCGATTACTAGTCTAAACTTTGAAAGATGTCTTAAATAATAATTCACCATTATTTAATGGAATAATTAAAAGAATGAATAGAATTAAAAAAGTCGCGTTGATAATATTTAACTTAAAGTTACACGAAATTCATGATGAATAAATTAGAGAGTGCAAAAAATACAAAGTTTATATGAATTAGACGGCCGTTTTTTAGCAGGACTTCCAAACTTTTTTCAGTAAATATGCAGACAAAAATGTAATGAAATAAATGTATAAAATAAGACTGGAAAGAGTTCTCAAGACAGAAGTGAAACTGAATTGCTTACGAATGTTTTAGAAAATAACATGATTGCAAGAACAATGTATAAGTGAGATGAGAAAAATAGCTAAATAAGATGCAGAGACAATATCAGTAAAGGTATTGCAGTCGACTCCGCTTAATGTGATCACATTCGCCCAAGATCCGATAACAATATCCGATTGATAATAATAATAAGCGGTTTTATAATAAAAAAAATGGCAAACAGTGTAACACGAGTGTTTGCATTAAAATCGAAACTCTGTATTCCTAATTTAGGTATTTAAAAAGATTTTCTAGTACTATGTATTTTGCATTTTAAGCCTTCTTAAAGAACAATATAAGTTTGGGTCGTATAACGCTTATAAATTAATGACATAGTTAATTCCTTTTTTAAGATTCAATTAAGTGTAAGGGGGTTAATGTGGACCAATCTATTTTTAGGTACCTGAAAGACAGTAGCCTAACTATTCAAACAGAATATTCTATTTTTTTTTAGCTAATTTAGAACTAGATTTATTGGATACTTTAAATATGAATATAATGTTTTATTTGCTTAAAATTATTCCTGCAATCAGTCTACAAATAAAATTATTAAACATTTTCGGGTTTTTTTTAAGAAAAAAGTGAAAGTGGCACGAATAATTTTTTTTTCCAAAATAATTGCACGCTTCTGAAAAAGGTTTTTGTAATAAATTCCAATTATTTTTATCTACAATGTCTATTTTTTGTGGGAAAAATGGTTTTAACTTTCCAGCATAAGCTTTATCCAACATCTCTTTTAAAATCGAAAAGCTATCCATCATTATTTAGGAATACATTAGTATAAAAATGTAGTTTGAAGTACCTTAAGTGAAAAACCAGGTTTCGATTGTTAACATTGTTGTAACAAAATCTTTTAACAATGTACTAGCTGGTTTGACCCGGCAAAGCCGCGTCTTACCAGCTAGATTACGCGCCTTTGGCGCTGATGCGAGCTTCGCTCTTTACTACCACATGCTTGCAGCGCAGTTAAATTTATTACAATTTATTACTTTTTATAAGTTGCATCGTCAACGCTAAACTGTTCAATATTTTCAATCAAATTATAGGTTTTTCTAACCACAACTAATTTATTCTTATGCGTCATCTGAACAGAAAGAAGTAATACTTCAATTAAACCTGTACCACTATTTTTTTTATAAATCCAATGTGCCTAGTATCCTGTTGCGATAAATCTAGTAAAACGTCAAAACATTGAAGTTTGATAATTTCAAAGTAGATTTTCTACACTCTCTTTAAAAGGCGTTTTGCCTGTGTTGGTAAAAATATTAACTGAAAACAATGGGGCAATTGAAAAAAAGTTTCTAATTTAAAAATGGAATGCTTTGAAGGAACGTGACACATTTTTGGCTCATCTAGGGTTGGAAATCTTTCGATCAAGACCGAGTTTGTCAAAATCGGTTCAGGGGTTCGGGCTGGCGGCCGGCCGCCAGCCCGAAATTTAAAAATGGAATGTTTTGGAGGAACGTGATGTATTATTGGCTCATCTAGGGGTGGAGAGCTTTCGATCAAGACCGAGTTTGTCCAAATCGGAACGGGGGTGCGGCCTGGCGGCCGGCCGAAAGAAAAACCAAATTATTTTAATATATAAGATTTCCTAAAAACAAGACTTATAAGTTTTGCTTTTAGGAAATACATTGTTAAAATATTTTGTTATTTCTACAATTTTTACTCAACAATCTACATATTGTTAAGTGAAAAGAGTTTCAACAATAGTTCATATTCATAACAATGATCTAAAGTCTAAAAGTGAAGTTGCTTTAAAAGTTTGACACAATCGACTTTTTCTTGAGCTAGCTAACAAGCAAAAACTCAAGTGCTTTTGAAAATATTTCACGATGGATAAATCCACCTTTTTTGGTGGAATGTTTGCATTCCCCTTTCTTTGGGGAATACTTAAGCTGGTGTTGACCGGCAACCCAGCGTATGCAGGCTACTTAGTAGCATTTTGCATGGTCTTAGACCTTCTCAAGACCAATGACGAATCGGCCCGCACAGTTGATGCTGACCAGGCCATTGGTGCATCCGAGGAGCAAGCCACCGAGGCTGAAAATCTCACAACTGGAGACTCCGGCCCAGAAGAGATCAGCCCATATGTGGCTCCTGGAGACGATGCCAGTCTGGATAGGGGAGGAGCTTCGACTACTGAGGCCAAGCCTGAAGGCTGTGTGCCTGTCTCCGTCCAGCCTGACACGACATCTGTCGAGTTGGGATCTTCCACTGGTTCCAAACCGTCGACAAAGGAAGATGGAAAACGGAAGTTTGGAGACAACAGGAGACCCCAGCCGAAGGGAAACCTGACCATCGTATTCGGAGACAATCCCTTGCCTGATGACAGTGCCTACTTCGTGAAGAACAGAAACTTCTTCATGGGACACTCTTTGCACGATCTTCAGAAGAAGAGGGACACTCCGATACGCCACTCCACTAAGGAGAATGAGGGGGCAGCCAAACCCTCCTTGCCTGTCGACAGCCCTTTTTTTGTGAAGAACATGAACTTTACGGGGTCCAACAGGTTGGATATGAGAGAGAACGTCTCTCAGAGACATGAACTCTTGGAGAATGTGGGGCAATCTCACGAGCCAGTCCCTTTTGAGAATTTGGTGCAAGAGGGATTACTGGACTCAGACGCAGAGGCGTCAATTTTTTGCAGAGCATCAGAAAAATCTGCTGCTGCTGTTGTTGTAAATAGTTTTATGTGTTGTGATCGTTTTGTGAGTGTGTCTGCAATAGAAATAGAAATAGGAAACCATACAATAGCCCAACCACCCATCAATAGCCAATAAAATAGTTTCCAAAAAAGCTGACTTTTCTCCGATTCATTTTTTCTTTTACATTACATAACCTGAAACTAAGCATTTGGTGGACACTAGAATAGCTTGCTAATAGCAAACGTATCTTGACCAAGTTGGAGAAGATGTACAAATATATTTAGATATAGTTTAGAGTATTTTTATATTTTTTTTGTCAGTTTTAATGTGGCATATTAGGTACGGAAAGCATTTTTACGGCTTAGTCACTCAATATAATATCCCGAAAATTCACTTTAATATATCTGTTCCAAAAATTTTTACCCAATTCTTTTATAACACTTTTAAACACCGGAATTTTATTGCAAGCAACTGTGGCACTATTAATGAGAAGTTCAGGATCAATTCTCGATACGTGGAGCAGAAATTTAACATAGAAAACAAATGCATTTGTATAATTTTAAGCAATATCTAATCGTGAAAAAAAGTTTCACAAATATCAAGACGGCACTAATACATATGAAATTATAAGTTAAAACTGGAGCTTTAGTTATTTAAACTAAAGCATAGAAAATTCTAGATGCTTTCAAAACCTAAGTACGTATATCCAGCTTAAATATACTACGGGTAAAAGAAAAAGAAGCCTTAGCCTGTTGTTGAAAACTAATATATTTTTCACTAGGTATAACCCCTTTTGCTCCATGTTTCTCATTATTTTTACGGAAATATTAAAGTAATAATTTTTTCTATACATCAACATATAGGATATATTTTCTATACATCGGTTTTATATCAACTTTTAACCAAAAAGACAAAAAAAGAGCTCAAAAATATTTTTTTCTACACTTTTCCGATTTTTGTGCGAAAAAATGTTTTGAACTTTCTAGGAAACATTCGCTTTGTCAACATTTCTTATAGAATAAAATTTAAAAGTTATCAACCATTTTTATTAATAGTTCATTTTCAAAATATCTTTACTGTTAAATCAGTGTAAATTGTTATTCTACTTGATGCTACTAAACGTTAACAATGCCTTTTGTAAAAAAAAAAAAAAAAAAAAAAACATTTTGATTGTTAAGGTATGAAATGCAACAATAGTTTTCAACAATTGCCCAAAGTCGTAAAGTCAAGTTGTTTAAAAAGTTCAGTCACAATCGATTTTTTCTTGAGTTAGCTTACACGCAAAATCTCAAGTGCTCTTGTAAAGAAATTTTACGATGGATAGGTCCACCTTTTTTGGTGGAATCTTTGTGATCCCATTCCTTTGGGGAATTCTACAGCTGGTGTTGACCGGTAACCCAGCGTATGCTGCCTACCTGGTAGCATTTGGCATGATCTTGGACCTTATCAAGATCGATAACAACTCGGTCCTCACAGATGATGCTGACCAGGGCTTTCATGGATCTGAGGAGCAACCCGAGGAGGCTGAAAATCTCCCGCCAGATGGAGACACCGTCGAACCAGATGAGATGAGCACGTCTGTGGATACTGGGGACGATGCCATTCTGGCTGGTAGAAAAACCTCGACTCCAGTGGCCGATCGTACAGGCCGTGTGCCCGTCTCCGACACAGTCCAACCTGACATCCCGACTCCTGTCAAGATGGAACCTTCCTCCGATGCCAAACCGTCGAGAAAGGAAGCAGGTGGAATGATATCTGGAGACATTAGGAAGCCTCAGCCAAAGGGAAATTCGACTCCCGTATTGGGAAATCACCACTTGCCAGAAGATAGCCCCTTCTTCGTGTGGAATGACAACTTCTTCATGGGACACTGCTTGCAGGACCTTCAGAAGAAGAGGGTGTCTCCAATACGACAGAACACTGTGGAGAATGAGGAGTCAGACCAATCCTCTTTACCTGTTGATAGCCCTTTCTTTGTGAAAAACATGAACTATAAGGGGGCCAGCAGGCTGGATATGAGGGAAAACCTCACTCAGAGACTCGAATCTATCGAGAATGTGGGGCCATCTCACGAGCCAGACCTTCTTGAGAACTTTGGTGCAAGAGGGATTACTGGACTCAGACGCAGAGGCGTTAATTTTTTGCAGCGCATCAGAAAACACTGCTGCCGTTGTAAATAGATTTATGTGTTTTGTGAGTGTCTACAATAGAAATAGAAATAGGAAACCATACAATAGCCCAACCATCCATCAATAGCCAATAAAATAGTCTTTAAAAGATGTTGACTTTTCTGTGACTTTTAGTTAAATTCTTTTAACTTATTATGCATGTGGGACCGATATAGTATAGGGTATTTTTGCACCAACCCTTTTTGGCATGATCTTAGTATAAGTGTCACTGAATACACAGGTCTGCAAAAAAAAACTTTCTAAAAGCTGTTTTGGATATTTCATCTGATTATGATAATATTTGGTGCTCTGAATCCGAATATGACCTCCATTTTTCTCCTACACGTCAGGTGTTTTGACAATTTACGTTTTAGGTTAATAAGGGAAATACCTCAAAATTAATGAATATAGACTAATAAAACCAATTATTTAATTCAGAATATTCCTTAAAACCTATTTTCTTATGTATTTGGTGCGCTGAATCCAAAAATTACCTTTGTTTTGTCCTAAAAGATCATGTTTGCTTACAATTCAGGTAAAAAGGGCAATATCTCAATAAAAGTTAAATTAAATTTTAAAAAATAATTTTTTTATTCAAATTTCTTGTAGAAAGGATTTTCCTAATGGATTTTGGTGTGCTAAATCCGAAAATGACCACCGCTTATTTTTAGGACGTCGCGTTTTTTTACAATTTAGCTAAATATGTAAGAAAATACGATTTCTATATAAATGAAAATTTCTCACAGAAATTAATTTTTATTACATATTTTTCATGATAAAAACAACTCCTGTAGTTTTCTTTAGTAGCTCATTAAAATATAATCCATCATTGGTTCATGAAAATCTAGCGAAGAAAAGAATCCCGCACTCTTGTACTACTGCATTTCTTTATTCGGGATTCCTTTTACAGTTAGGGACTTTTGGAAATATGCATCTTAAACACCTTGATATGAATCATATAAAAATAGCTTTAACTAAAAATTTCGTTGAAAACTCTCGGATAAAAAAACACCTAAAATTGGGGAAAAAGGCCAAAATTGAAAATAAATATGCGTTTTATGAAAAATCCTGACGTGTAGGATTTTTTTTTCATTATTTTTCCCGTAATCAGCACACCAAAATACATAGGAAATCGATGAAATTACTCAAACAGCTTTTTCGTTGCAGACCTGTGAATATTAATCACTTGAAAATTTACAAAAATGTATCTGTTTCAAAAATTTTTGTACCTATATAATTATTTTATAACTTAAAAAAAAACCGGAATTTTCAACATACTCTGACATCTGACACTTGTAATGGGAAATTCAGAATGGATGCTCAATACTCATACCATTAAATTGACGTACGAAACAAATTTATTAATCTTTATCCTTATTTATTATAAGAAGTGTGGAAAAAAAAGATGATTCAAGAAAATCGATTAGAAAATAAAAGTCGACTATCTCTATTATTCATTTTAGGTGTTATTTAGTGACAACTAATACAAAACATAGAACTATAAAAATAAACTAACACTTCTGTACTTATTATGACTATTTATCGTCAAGTATATGTTACAAAACATAGAAACGTTATTTTTTACTTAACACAAACGACATTTCTAAAAATAGTTAAAGAAAAACATTAGAAAAGTATAAATTAAAGTACTTTTAATATAAATCATCGGATTTCATGGGTGTATATGTTATGGGCAAAGTTATTAATCCGGGCATTATTAATAATGCCCGAAGTGGAGGCGGGAAAAGTGATAAATTTCATTCATAAATTCCGCTGAATTTATAACATTGCCCGGGTATTATTAATAATGCCCGGATTTATCACATTGCCCGTAACATATACATCGCCTTTATAGCTGTTTATGATCCTACAGTGTGTTGGTATATAGTTAGATTTACGTAAGCACTTCAACAATCTCAAACCTATTAACTTATAAAGGAAAAATATATTTTATAAGTGAATATTTTTATCGACTGAGGCAAGATACCTCCGTAGGAGAAAGAATAAAACATACGCATTTAAACCAGTTCAACAGTTAACAATGGAACCAAAACCTTTTCTGATCCTAAAACCTTTAAACGTAAATGATTGAAAATCGCATTTTTTTTTTCTAAGAAAAACTTATAACTAGATGCTAAAGGTACCAAAATAGTATATCTAGCTCTAAAGTATAACGAGATAAAGGAAAAGAAACTGAAACTTTGGTTCTTGATCTTTTTAAAACAAAAGTTTTTTTTTAATTAGCGCAAGATATGTTAAAGTAGTGCAATTCACATTGCAATAACAAATTAATGACATTTAACTGTAGTACAATTACATATCAATGATGCATGCTGGTAAAATTATTTACTCACCTCCAGCTGACATTCCCAATAGAACGAAGACGTCAAAGATGATCCACATGTTCAACTCCTTCACTCAACAACAAGACATGGTTTTCAAGGGAATCTGAAAACGCATAAAAAGATTTCTTTAAAAAAAATTTTTTTAACAGTAAACTTGAAAAGCATAATTAACTTTTTAGAAAATTAAAAGGAAGGATTTGAACCTGAGCTTATTAAATTGTTAAATTGTGGGAGCAACAATTACCTCCAAAATAAAAAGGGGGTCTAAGGGTCTAGGGGGTCCTCGCACTAATATTATGATAAGTCACAAATGAAGGGTATTCATTTAAATTTCATATAACTGAAGCTGATGAAATTACTAACTAAGATTATTTCAAAAATTACTATTAAAGGACTAAACACTTTCATATTCAGAATTAAATTTTTAAAACATAATGAACTATTTTAGTGCTTCTTATCAATTAGAGAGGCCGGAGCTCTTTGGGACACTTTTCAATACATTATTTTTAAAATGCTTTTACTATCAAACGTAAACCATTTAGTTGTATAAGCATTGTACTTTCAAATCATTCTTTTGACCTAATACCTCTTTTGTGAAATTAATAATATAGCAAATTTTAAAAAGCTCTAGTGTAGCTGCTTCAAGTAGTGAAGCAGCAAAAAAAAAACATCTTTTCTTGAGGACTTAGAATTCACGAAGTAACATAAGTTACGTCAAGATTTTAGTCATACCTGTAAGGGTTTTTAAAAGTTTCATTTAACCTACACTCTGTGTTTTGAGAGGTTTATCATTGATTTTGAGTCCCCCCCCCAGAAATTAGTTTTAGTTAAGGGCCAAAAATTTAGATTTAATAAGAAATCTAACTACCAAAGGCAATCGTTTTAAAAAGTGTGGCCCACCGTTAACTTTCTGTTCTTTGATTCTTTTGGTCTCTAAGCCAAAATAGTTACCCACCATGTATAAAAAAACTTTTTAAAGACCACAGAGTTTGGCCGGCCTTGTTTGGTATACCCTGAGGAGAGGAGGCATGTTTTATAGAAATAAAAATTACTTTTATAATAAGGCGTTGTTTTTATTCCAATTTTTATCTAAAAGAGATAATAAAAATGTATGTGTCCAGAATAAGATTTTCTCTTTTCATTTTTATTAAATTTCCACTTTATTGTAAAAAACATTTCAACTTAATTTTTCAACATCTGCTTTCAAAGACATTAAAAGCTGTCTATAATTTTTTAAGTAAGACAAGACTTTTTTAAATTTACTACGAATGAATACAGTTATTGGAAAACCACTGTTGTAAACTGTTAGCATTGTTCCAATGAAATTATTTAAGAATACTTTCACCAAAATAATATTTTATTGTTAAGACAACAATGGTTTACAACAATGATCCAAAGCAATAAAGTCAAATTGTTTAAAGAGTTCAGACACAAGCGACTTTTTCTTGAGCTAGCTAACTTGTGAAAACTCAAGTACTTTTATAAAAAAGCTTACTATGGATAAATCTACCATTTTTGGTGGAATTTTTGTATTCCCGTTCCTTTGGGGAATGTTTCAGCTGGTGTTGGTTGGCAACCCAGCTTATGCTGCCTTCTTGGTAGCGTATTTCTTAGTCTTGGAACTCATGAAGACCAATGATGATGGCTTGGCTCCCACAGACAGTGCTCTTGATGCACCTGGAGAGAATAGTACCGAGGCTGAGGCTACAAATCTCCCGCCAGATGGAGACACCATCGACCCAGAAGAGACCAGCCCATCTGTGGAACCTGGAGACAATGCCATTCTGGATGATGCAGAGACCTCAACTGATGTGGCCGAGCCAAAAGTCTCCGATGCAGTCTTGCGCGACATTCCGTCAACTGCCCAGATTGGAATTTCCACCGAGGCTATTCCGTTGAAAAAGGAACATGGCGGACTGAAATCTGGAGACGTCAAGAAGGTCAAGCCAAAGGGAGATCTGACCAGTGTGTTCGGACACCAACCCTTGCCTGAAGACAGTCCCTTCTTCGTGAAGAACGTCAACTTCTTCATGGGACACTGCTTCCAGGATCTTCAGAATAAGAAGAGGGAGTCTCCAATACACCAGTCAATATTCAAGGTGCACCAAACAGCAGGTGTTCCAAAGGCTCACAAGAAGACCGATACATATATTTTTTGTTATTTTACTCTAATGGCTAATGTTATCACCATTATTGAGAGAAATTTGAGACCTGCTCCACTGGCTGTGGCTCTTCTCCTAGATCCTAGATCACATCCAAATCAGCTGGAGTGGTTGTAACAGAATACTTCCACTGAGTAATGAAACTTATTTTTATTTTGATAGCATGAACGAAACCACAACAATCTCTTTTTGGGTATCAATGGACCAGTTTTTATTAATACTCGTTACGGTATGCCAAGGGTTTCGATCTGTCATTGACGCCGATCTTTGGCATGAACTCGGACAAATATATCATACTGTAGACTCCCCAAATCAAAGATACGAGGTTATCCGATGATTCCCTTTTGCACAAGCTTGCTGGTTTCTCGTATTTGGTCCTCCTATACACTACTTTGTGAGTACCAGAGTACATATCTACGGTCACGCCTCAGTTTTATGTCAACATGACCTGAAAAACATACAATCCGTTATCTGTCTCGTTTGAAAATGTCAAGCTGTTTTAAGAAGCGTGAAATAACAGAAATATCACGAATTTTTATTGATTTCATCACATTTCATATTTAACGGGACAGTTAACGGAATTGAACCAAAAGTACACTTAGTGACAAAAAAAAATATTTGTTAATGTAGGCGTTTTTGAATCTTTTACTTTACTTTCAACCTTTTTAGAACTTACAGCTCCTTATTTTTCTTATTGAAATACACATGACTAAAAAGTGTAGGGGCTGTTAAGAAACATCACACAAAAATTCATATAATTTGAAAGTGTAATATTTTTTTCCTACCTATCTAATAGCACAAATAAGCTGTCTGAAAAATGTAGACGAGAGTATAAGCAGTCGGGATTTTGAACCAGACTCCCATTCAACATTTAACTCTCTTTCAAAGAGTACAGTTTTCATAAAAGCAAAAATTTAGTTTTTATTACCAAAATTATGATATGAAGAGAATCTTTTACCCTTAGATAGTGAACTACTTTTATAAAATAAATTTTAAGGTGAAATTCAACCAAAAAGGAGCACGCAAACGTTAAAAATCCATCAAACTTTTTTAAAGCCCTTCTGTTTTACCATTTTTGTATTTTATTTACATATAGTACAACATTAGCATCAACAAAAGGAGGGAAAAAAATTAAAACTCTACACTTAGGAGAAACATGTACATTCGTTCTACCATTACGTTGTATCAGATATTCGAAATTTCAATATTTCATAAAAATCTTTTGATAGATGATTCTAACCCAACGGTATAAACGGTAGGTTAAGATATTCTTATTGACCTTACATAAAGGAATAAAAATCTATTCCTTTTCTTATTGTGGCAAGTTTTTTTTGTAGGAAAGTAATGGACAAAAGGAATACTAAGTTCTACAACATAAAAAATATAAGCAACAACTAGACTGATAAACGAGGGGGACACTTGAGGAAGTACCTAGGTCGTTAGACCATCAAATTCCAGTATAGCCAGCCTCACCGGATGAGTCCATGAGCAGAGCTGAGTGTGACTGAAAGTTACAGTCAGCTGAGGCAAATCCCCTTGTTTCCCCAAGTTAACTTGGTCCTCCTTTTATCGACCTCAGAGGAATGAAAGGCAGGGTCTGTCTTGCCCAACACGGGAACAGAACTTGGGTCTGTGGGGTGGCAGCAAGAAGCACTACCACTTAGTTAGCCACTTTGCTTCAATACTGACGAAAATACTTAAAAAAATATTTGTGGAAAACAACCAAAATTTTATAACGAATATTTTAACAGCCATGTCTCCAATATTCAGGTTGATTATAACAAAATAGTTACACGTCGGATTAATCTACCAAATTTTGTATGGAGCTCTAATACCCTCAGTATAAACAAGCCATAGGTAGGTTCCCGATTTTAGACTCCTCTCGGCATACAATGAAGGAATTGAACTTTTTTTTTAATTTTATTATGATAGAGGATGAAAATCCATGAAAAATGACGTAAAAATTATTGAAATCGGAAAACTATTCCCCAAGATATTGATTTTTAAAATGTCTTTTCCAGTATTGGCGGGAAAAACAGTAATTTCCTTATGGCTGCTGTGTGACGTCACAGCGCTTGGACCCACTTGGACCCGCTATGTTATTGTATGCTTAGCTTGCTTCATTCTGCTATTCTTCACAAAGTTTTAACTAAAAAACTATGATATTTTAAAGACACATACAAATATTTTTTATAAAAAGATTGGCATTTTGTTTTTCAAAAAATATTAATTGGTTTTGGAATGTGATGGAGATCCATCACATATCCTTTCACGATCTAATTTTAACTACTGCAATTCAGCACATCCCCGTAAACTCTCAAACAAATTCCTTTTCATCCAAATATAGTAAAGATTAGAAGAATATTGGTTAAATTTAGGGGGATAGTGGATAGTTACATTGTGTAATAATGTGATAACCTCAGGATGAAAACCCTTGTGAATTCGTATTTGAAACTACATCAGTAAATTATTGTAAAGGGAAGATTAGGCCGTGAATAAATTGTGGGATGGAGTTCTATGAAGAATATGGAAAGAGAAACTTCTTAACTTACATTGGTTGAACTGCTGAGCAATACCTGAATGATGAAAGAGCTAGATGTAAACTGGAAATTAAGGAAGGCACTCACAAAGTCAGTCAAAAATGATGACGCACAGATCTTGAGGCATAGTTTCTTTTTATTTATGTATCGGGGCACATTCTTGATACATCACATCCATTGGTGAGAGCTGAGAGCGGTGGCGGGGGTATGGGCATTTGTACCCAGATTTTGACATACTACACAAATTTTGAGACGGTTATGACGGGAGCACACAAATAATCTTTAAGTGCGGCACAGTGACGGCGCGAATAAAATCTCTTATGAACGGGATTACTTTTCGGATGCACAACACCACGGAAACGCGCACATTATCTTATCGATGAAGGTGTAGAAGGAGAAGCAACGTTGGTTTTACGGATCCGGGTTCGGTGGTGATGGCCGGTGATGAACTCCTCATCTGCCATTTCTGGCTATGCTGGTGGGGCCAGGTATCGCATGGAGTCCCGCGCTGACCGGACGGGAACATCGCAGCAAAGGTGTGGACCCGGGAGGATCATCTCGAGGTGTCCCCGCAGATGACGGGCGGGAACGCCGCAAAAAAACGGCAGCAGAGACGTTGTGTGGAAGCGAGGGCGGCGAGGCGCCCCAGCGCTTGGGCAGCAGCCCGACTTGATCAGTGGAAGTGTGGGGGACCGTGTGTGGTGTGTCTGTGTGTTGTATGTGAAAAAACAAAGGGGGATGGTTTTTATACCACCTCGGTCAATAACTCAAAGGGGGCCAACATCCAAGAAAAAGGAGCCAAATGCGGGGGAGATGAGAAAGTCAGAAGCAGAGGTCAAAGGTTCCCAAGAGGGATTATGAGTGTCTAAAAACGTTTAGGATAAATATCAAATGAAGGGTTTAAGTTAGAAATTTGGTTCTTGAATTTTCCGACTCAGTGTTTCAGGCTGAACAAAATGAGTGGAAGTTTCACAAGTTTATTGTTATTATTTAGGCATTTAGAATTTTGAATATCAGGGGTTTAATTTCTTGAAAGTCCCTGTTTGTGGGTGGTAACAGAGAGGGATACATTTCCTCACAGCTGCATGCTGGCCTAAGACCTGTGTGGAAGGCGGTATGATCTTCTCAAAGGACGGGGGTTTAGTAGTGAAGATGGATATTATAGCTTCTGTCTGATTTTCGAGTTTTCGGGGGTCCGTTGCACTTTTTCGGCAAACGGCCTCAAAGGAAGAGAAAGACTGGAGGATACTGTTACCAATAAAGAAGTCAAAATCGGAATAGTTGGAGAGGGTGCTAGGAAATTATGTGACATTTGCGTCGTGAGAAATAAGGGGAATTGGATGTTTTGCAGTAGCCAATATTCTGCAGGTGGTGTTATCGAGTGGAAAAGGAATTTGTTTGAGAGTTTACGGGGATGTGCTGAATTGCAGTAGTTAAAATTAGATCGTGAAAGGATATGTGATGGATCTCCATCACACTCTTCGTCTGGATTCGGACGTCATGCCGGTCTGCCTGCCACCCCCGCAACTGCCGGACATCACCGGACGGTGGGCACTCGTCAACGTTTGGGGGTGGTTCTCCGTAGGTTCGTATTATTCGTTCCAAGGTGTTTATGAATAACTAAGTGAAATAATGCTTTTAATGTTATCATTGAAACTTCGAGAGCTTTTTCACCGTATTCTTCTACGTGTTTGTCTTTCAGAACATGGCCCATAGAGTTTTTAGCCATAACAGATTTAAACGCCAGTGCATGATAATAAGCTTGGAGGCGAAATTACGTCCGAGACTGCTTAAATGTCTATCAGAAAAAGTTTCTGAGCACTCTGAAAGCTTTATTTCTTACCATTGAAATTTAGTGGTTTGGAATTGTATCAGTATGTCTGTGTATTGACGGTTATGTGAAAATACAAATATAGAATTCAGAAGAAGTTAAACTTAAATTGTTTTTTTAAAGTTTATTATTTGAAGAACTTTAGAGATCTAATGAACCCTCTGTTTTTTAAATGAAGAAAAATTAAACAACCCCCTGCCTACACCCTATAAAAGTTAGAATATTTGCTGAGAATAATACTATGATTTCTTAGAATAGTCCCAGGATTATATAACATTTCTCCTGTTTTGTCGAAAATTGGCTAAATTGATCAATAAACATTCCAAATAAATGAAACTATTTCAAGTTATCCCTCGCCATGACATCTTTACTTGTTTTCTTTAGAAGATGACGTGCCAACATCACTGCAAGAAATATTTGTACGTATTCGTTCAAACGCCAAGTGCAAAGAGATGTACGCTAAAGCTGGATACAACAGAATTAGTACTGACTATATTCTGGACACTTTCCTCTGTGCGGGATTCTCCAGAGGAGGAAGAAGCGCATGCAATGTATGTATGGAGCATCATAGTTTTTATTCCCTTTATAAACTCCGGTGATAACAAATTCTATTTCTGTTATTGACAGTTGGACAATAATTTTTAATTACTAGTACTCTTAGGGATTACGCGATTATCTCATTATAAGATAGCAATTCTCTCCTTTTGCTTCGCTTAACTTTAAATATATCATCAATATTTTATGCGTAAATGAACATTAACAATAAATCATAGGTGGTATCGTAATACTGTTGTAGCTGACTTAGGGTCGGTTGCCCAGTGAATGAGCATTAGGATTTGCGATTATCCCACTTAAAATATCATTTTCACAGCACTTTTTCTCGGTCAATTCTTAAAAATATGGTATGTTTCCATGCAGTTTATTTTTCTGGGCTAACTATTAATTCTTATTCTTTTAGGGTGATTCCGGAGGCCCTTTGGTGGTTCGAGGAGATAGAGGCCAATTTGTTCTTGTTGGTCTAGCATCCTGGGTAGGGGGCGGGAGATGCGGTGCTCCCCAGCGTCCAGGAATGTACACTAGGATTTCGCAATTCACTGACTGGATAGACAGTGTCGTGAACCGAAGTGTCTATTTGCACGGTAAAACCGGCAGTTGGCGCATGCGCCGTAGGTCTCGCGGTCCCGGCGCTCCAACCAGAACCGTTGTCAGGCAAGTGCCGTAGGGGAGCCCATGATGCTAAATGTGGATTTACTCGGGCGCGTCAGATAATCATAGGGGGGATACTTTGCATGCTTTTGAGTAACTCCACCAAATATAAGCTCTCTATGTAGGGGGGTTTGTTTAGAACAGCCCGTCAGATTTCTAAAAAAAACTAGTTACATGGACGTACTCGAGCGCTTCAGATTGGCTACCAAGGCAGTTAACAAATAGTTGAGACTAGTTTCCTGCCTACTAGTCTATAAACATTTTGTTTCGTACATTTTTCTCGAAAAGAGCTATAGCGTCTTACCGGTCTTGGCTTTACTTTGCAACTTTGTAACCCTCCCACTCCCTTGCCCACCGCTCAAATCGGCAGATTTTAGGAAATGTACACTTTATAGATGGTAACTAACCTACCTTATCTTTATCTGACGCGCTCGAGTATGTCCATGTAACTAACTTTTTTTTACAAATCTGACGGGCTGTTCTAGACAAACCCCCCTACATAGAGAGCTTATATTTGGTGGAATTACTCAAAAGCATGCAAGATACCCCCCTATGATTATCCGACGCGCTCCAGTTACTACCCAAAGACACTCTGGGCGGAGAGCCCTATAGAGTTAGAGAGTAGATATCTACCGGGCAAATAGAAAGTGCCGTCGTGAAATTTGAATTTTTTCAACATTCAAACGACTTAATTATGCTTTCGGAACTGAGGTAAACATTCAAAAATTTGAATCTGAATGTTCTGCATTGTTTTATCCAGCGTTCGAAATTGGAGGTGGTCCGCTGGTCTGAGACCACTGTAAGACGGCTCGGACCACTACGGTCAGAAAATCACTTGTCTGCCGGACCAGTGGGGAAATGAATGTATTAAAATGTAATTATTAAAATGAACTTATGTTTATTGACTCTCTGGGGTACCTAAGATAATTATCTGCTCAATAAAACACATTTAATTGTAATATAATTTTTGTTCCACTTTCTTTTTTTAAGTTTTTCCTGCAATACACCTGACCAAATATCTGCATTAAAACAATCACAATATCGCCCTTGACGTTCAAACTTCGTTGACCTTTACACACAGATTAGTAATAATTATTACACTTAAGTGTCTAGCTAGAACATCTGTCAACAAAATTTCAAGAAACTGCTTTACTCAACAGCAACGTTTCTTGAATCCAGTACGTCACAAATGCGGAAGGAGAAATCGGTAAACTCGAAGCCTGTTGGGTTGTTTCGGTAAGCAAATAGCACGGCTTACTAGATACTTATACAGGCTAGCCGAGTTTTAAACACAGAAAACCATTTGACAACTTTTCCCGCTTGGAGCGCTACAAGACCTACCTATATCACCCGCCGCCTTCAACACTGTGGATATGCTTTGCCAGTTGGTCCAGTATTGCCATCTGGATTTGCAATGATTTCCGTACTCGGCTAGCCTGTATAAGTATTTAGTAAGCCGTGCAAATAGTGATAAAAAGATGCAATATGTACATGGGTTTAACATAACAAAATAATCATATTTTTAAATTGACGTTCTTCATTTCACTCAAAATTCAGACACCGCGATAGGAACTACTTTGTTTGGTAGTGGTCGTAGGGTCAACTTAAGTTGCTGTCTAGTATAGGGGCTTTCTTGAATTTCAAGGGGGAAGGAAGAAACATGTGACAGAAGTTTCAGTGGAAACCCCGTGGCAGCTTTATGACTTGTGTATTGTAATTCTTTAAACCAGTATACCAATACCACACCTCTTACATTCTTTGCTTTTGGAATTGAATGGGACGAATACATTGCAAGAAGGGATTGAGCCCCGGCATGAATCCAATAGAACACAATAGGGAAGGCGTAAGCGGCTCTTTAGGAGCAAGCAGATTATGCCTCTACAACACCCAACCAACACAATAGGTCCCACAATAGGGTACGTTTCCTTATCTATCAGAATCATTTGCAAGGCGCAGAGCACAGCAATACAAATTCGGAGGCGAATTATATGAAGGTGAATATATGGAGGTGAATACGCGATCTGAATACGGTTCTTAACCATTTTCACCAGGGCCGTATCCAAGGGGGGGTTAGGGGTTCATCCCCCCCCCCCCCGAAATTCTGACATCAATTTTTATACTGCTATTTTTCTTGAAAATTATGTCTCACAAGGAGCGATCCTCTTCGGGTATAACCCAAAGGGTCTCAAAATGAGTCAAAACCCTACTTTAAAGGGTAAAATTTCCAAAATTTTTCTGGGGGAGGACCCCCAAACCCCCTCGAAATTTTGAAATCTATTAAGTATGGTTTTTCCTTCAAACTTGTGTGATTTACAGGGAGTAGTCCTCTTTGATGTAACTTAAAGTGTCTCAAAATGAGTTAAAATGCCTTTTTTAGGGGCAAAATTCAAAAAATTTTCTGGAGTAGGAACCCAAAAACCCCCTCAACATTTTGCCATTTATGACAATATACCTATCTTCTTTTTACCTTGAAAATTCGGCCGCTTATAATGGTGGTTCTCTTTGGGAGGGTCTCAAAATGAGCTAAAACACTGTTTTGAGGGGCAAATTTCCAAAATTTTTCTAGGGGAGGACCCCCCAGGCCTCCCTTTTGCTTGGAATTCATATTGTTCATACAATTTTGAAATTTAGTGCATCAAAATTTAAATCCAGTGTTGTCATCCAAAAATTAACATATAAAAGTACTTGTAAGGAGGTAACCTCAGAAAATATTTGAGTCACCCCCCCCCCCGAAACAAAAGTCTGGTTACGGCCCTGATTTTCACTTCCTTTCAATGTATGCGGAGCATGGAATATTTTTTCTTACAATCAAAGCAATAAACGGTACAACTGACTCATACTGAGTTTCAGAAAAAAGAAGCGCAGGATTTTAGTAAACTACTTTTTCTTATAGTAGTGTATTTCTTTATTCAATAGGCACATACCTATACCAGTATCAGCAAAAAAAGAAAGAGTGTAAACTTATATTTGACAGTAAGGTTCTTGAGTTCACAATGTCAATGAAAAGAGGTCATTACAATAATATCCAATTCTTGTGTAGCACACATTTCTCTAACTTTCCATTCAAAAGCCAGCTTGTTTCTCATATCTGATAGTTTATTGCCTCCTCTTCACTCTTTTGTGTGTACCACAGTATATACCTATGGTTTGGCTTGAATTTTATATCAGCATGACCTGCAACACATACGATACGAAAATGTATCACAACAAAATCACTTGTTGCTCTTTTAGCTTCTCAAGCTTTTCCCAACACTCCCAAAACCCACCTCCTTTGCCTTCTACACTGCAAACGCTTAGAACATGTTTAAGAATACTTTTTTAGTCCTCAAATTAACACCACTTCAGTTTGTATTGTTAGCTGGAACACTTAAAACTTTATTGCTTATTTTACACCTCATTATGCTGTGATAGTGTTCTGAATGTATCGAAAAGTATTGCTATCCAGACCTACATTCTAAAATTTTGTTTTAAATTGATTTAGAAACTGAATGTGGTCTTATATTTGGATCGAAACACTAGTATTACACATTTTATTTTCTGTGTTAGTATTTAACTTTACAAACACTATTTTTAAACGATATTTCTGGAAAGCAACAGGCCAATGAAACTTTTATTCATTAGTTTTCGGAAAGAAAAAAAAGTAAAAGTCATTGTGTATCTTCTGAAGATAAGAATTAAAAGTAACTCTACTAGAGTAGCTAGAACTCTTTTACCATAAATTATCTCTTCCATAAATTATGTGAGTTGGGTTTTTCTCAAATTTTGGACCCCTCTCTCCTCGTTGGTCAGATTTAGGGAGATTTTATAAATTAATTTCGTTGGTATGTTTTAGCCATGTTTGTTTCGTCTTATTTTGATGCAAATAACTACATGTTGAAATCAAAAATTGGTCTCAACTTGAAATTATCACGACCGAGTGGATAATGATCCGCTGTTTTGACAAATCTGTGCATTTTTCTTAAACCTGTGCAAAAAAAGATAATAGAAAAACATGTGTTTTCTAAACTAAAAGTTGACGTAAGATTTTAATTGACTCCTCCCTCCCCCTGATGAGATATTGCTGGACCCCCCCCTTATTTTTACCTCACATAATTTATGGACGTCATTTATGGAGTTGTGATATTGTTCTGAATAAGTTTGAAGAGACAGCCCAGATAGCATGTAACCTTATGGCTCACCTTCTCATTTCATTGGTATTGGGTTGGCCCAAAACATGATTTGCTATACAACCCTCTCCAAATGTTATAGAAAGGTTGTACTGCCAACCCAGTTGAGTTGTTCCGAAAAAAGTTTGCCGTATAACGTTTTCCCAATGTTATGAATAAGGTGTTTCCTTCAATCATTGAAAGAGCAAGGGGAAGAAAGGTTTTGAAACCTTATTGAGACCATGCCATGTGACTGACGCACGCATGAATTTCCCAGCCAATCCTAGATCAGCACGCCAGGATGATGTCCAAAACAAACGGGCGCCATTTTTTGCAGCGGTCTTTTTGAATTGGACATATCAAGTGAAGCGTATTTACATAAAAAGTAAGTGTTTTTATAACTATTTATTCATTTATTTAACCACTTTGTTAACTTTTGATGCTTGTTTTCATTATTTTATTTGATGATAAACTCGCCGGCTTTTATGTCAGTATAATTGTATTGATATATGTTTAGTTAACAATTTGAAACGATGAGATGGAAACCACAAAATTTTTAATATTTTTAATAGGAAAAACTCAATAATTGTCCATTTGAAAACTCTATCAGCTATGAAAACGCAAAAATAAATTCAAATAATTTATTTTCAAGCCTTTATTTTAAAACTTTTTACATTAAAATAAAAATATTTATGGAATAACTCATAAGACAATATTTACTAGACAATATTTACTGGGATTTTTATTATACATATTTTTTAAATTTTTCTCTACCAGCTATTATATCTGCTTCACACACTGTTGTAAATGAGATAAAAACCTCAAAATTATATATTTTAATGGGAAAAATCCTAAAAATGTCTATTTAAAACATTTTCAGTTATGAAAACATCAAAATAAATTAAAATAATTAATGGTTTAACATGGAAATGTGAAATTTCAGTTGTTGATACTGATAGATAAAAGTTTAAACAAATTTTTGACAACAAAAAATTATATATAAGTTGATTAATTTGGACATTAAAAATATTACTTTTTACTAATATATCTGTTTGAGTGTAGAGATTTTGTTCATTTTTTTTTTCATTAGGTTTTCATGAAGTATCGAAACAGGTCTACTAAATAAGGAAAAGACTAAGGAAAATCAATTAAGGGATGCTGTTAGTTCATTCACGCAAAATTCAGGATTGCTCGAAGGTAATTTTTTATGACTTAATATCAATTTTAAAATGCAATTAAGTGAATAAAAGTATCAAAAGGTATGATGAAACTGTTTTTCAGTTATGATTTATTTAATATGTTGAGTATTGGCCGGCTTGAACTTTTTAAATGTATGTAAGGCTTTGTAAGGCTTTGTAAGGCTAAGTAAATGTAACTTATTACTTAAGCGCAATTCTCATATATTATGCTGAGATTAAAAGTTTATTTATTCTTTAGTAGATTTTTTTGTTAAGTTAAATAAACAGTATAACTAATCAATAAACAAACTATATTTTTTCCAGAGACAAAAGAAATGAAAAAGAAAAAGTGTGAAAGAGTCCTGTGTATAAAGCAAAATTTTCAATATTTTATTTATAAATGCTTGTGCAATTTTGTTTCTGTGTTCAAATAAATTAAATTCGCTTGTCTCACTTAAAAGGTGTTTTGAAAATTTTGTGCTTATCAGTTTTTTTATCAATTTCATTACTAAGTAAATCTTAGTAATTATTTTCAATTGCTTCAAAGGAGGTTATTTAGTTACTTCAAAGTTAGGAAAATATACAGTATTAACAATATTTTGTACAATTTAGTTAACTAAAATCAGCCTAAAATATGGTAATTTTAAGAATTTACAATATTCACATGGTTGTTGAGGACCATTTCAAAGGTAAGGATTTCATATCAGATTGAAGAACTTGCTTCTATTTATTGCATTTTAAGTAATTAAGATTTGCAAGCTGTTTTCTAAGTTATACATTTTAGTTGAGTATGTGGTTAGCAAAATTTTGTAATTACAGGTTTTTTTGCTAAATTTTGTGATTGTGAATGTTATTATTTATGTAAAAAATATTGAAAATATAGCCTGAAATATTTCAGGAGCAATTTTGACAAAATTCAACTAAGAAACTTCTAAGAAAAAGTACATAAAGCTAAATTTGGTGAACCCCATACCAAACTAAAATCTTTACATTGTATCACCCCATAATTCATAACCTGTATTGGGTAATTCCATGGGTAACTGACTGACATTTTTTAAGAAAAACACTTAGTATTTTGTAATTTTCTTCCCAAAAATAAATTATAAAAAACCAATTTCCACCCAGTATATTGCTTTCTTGTTAGTTAAATCTAATGGCACAGTTAAATTTTCAAATATGTTGTTATTTCTATTTTTGAAAAATCTTAATCAACGAGGTAATTGACTGACATAAATGTTTCATAAATGTCAGTCAATTACCTTGTTGATTAAAATTTTTCAAAAATAGAAATAACAACATATTTGAAAATTTAACTCTGCTATTATAGATTTAACTAACAAGATAAACTGGGTGGAAATTGTTTTTAATTTATTTTTGGGATGAAAATTACTAAATACTAAGTGTTTTTCTTAGAAAATATCAGTCAGTTACCCGTGGAATTGCCTTATTACGCTTGATATGGGAACCTTTCCGCAACCCTGCATCCAAAAGGCTTGTTAAGGCTCATTGAAGGTGGATTTAACGTGTTCGCAGGGTTATCCTGACAACCTTAAGGATTGGTTAATATCATAAGGTTAGTACATGGTGCTATAAACCTTAAATACTATTTAAGTAGGGTTAATTAAAGGGTTTTTTTCAACCTTCCAAAAATAAGGTGTTCGGAAGGTTATTTTTTTAACCCTATAAACCCTATACCTATAACCCTGTGATGCCTTACCATTGCATTGGAAACCCTTCGTAATGTTGATTTGGCAGGGTTACAGAAACCTTAATTAGCGTCAACTAGGCAAGGTGAGCCTCACCTTGCCGTAGGGTTAACGGGGTTGTCCTGAAAACCCTTCGCCAACGTTAAATGGGTTGGCGGGGTAAGGTTATGCCAACGTTTTTTAAACCTTACATTGCTATTTGGGAGTGTTTGCTATCCTTTCTAAAATTCTGATTTAAATTTATTTAGAATCTGAATGTGTTAGTATAGTGTTTCGATCTAAATTTATGAACACATTTTTGTGTTATTACTTCACTGTAACACTTTGCAAACACTATTTTTAAACGAAATTTCTGGAAAGCAACAATGGAACTTTTCAGGGTAAACACTTAAAAGTAACAGGTACTTTTTTTCTTAGGACCTCGATAAGAAAAATTTCAAAATTATTTGGACCCCTACGTAAAATTACTTGCCACGACCCATCATAGTTTAGTGAAGGTTAGTAGTAGGGTGGGACACCCAGTATTTACTTAAAAGCCAACTCACTCTGTGTTAAAAGTGTCAGTCTTTCCTTCGGCCACTTGGTTTGTTCATAGGTGTACCAGAAATAGCCAGTTTCAGTGTTGTTATCCCTGCCAAAAAGAGAGTGGAGGTATGGCTTGCCGTCCGTTCCATTGTGATAGGTCACACTGCCTGGACTGCATGGAAACAAGACAAACATCTCAAAAAATACTCTTTTTTTTTTTTAAAAAATAAGAAGAAGAAATATGTAAATAAACAAAGCACTTTGTCCAAGTGTTATTCTTAATTAAATGAACTAAATTGAACAGATTCATTTTACCATTAAGTTCTCATAATTTTACTATTGCTCTTGCAAACTTCGAAAACAATTATAAATAACGAAAGACAAAACCTGCAGGACACTTAATTTTTGCGAAAAAGGACTGTTATCTATGTTAATTCAGGATAAAAAATCTGCATGAAAAATCAAGAAATTTTTAAATCTGCGAAGAGATCTTATACAGTCTGAAGTGCACTCTTGTTAGTAAATTGTTAGTAGTATGTCCGAATTTGGAAGGATTAAACCATCATATTGATGGTAGAGGCTTCATCTTTCAGGGGTGTTTCTACATACTATATACGGGAAAGGAGGGTACGCACGACCCACCTTTCTGTCAAACCGCCAGGAGAAAAACTTAAAATATTGTGGCGATTGTAAAGGAAACAGAATTTTCCACTCAATTTCAGGGGTAATGGTGATTCATAAACGCTGAAAAAAACGCCATGTGCAAAATCTGCGATCATTTGGCTTTGTAGTACTTCTTTTCTGAGCTAGGGTTTCTTTTTCTGCTGGTGGCATAACTATTAGTCTAAGAGCCAGTAAACAGATGATGACACATATTTTAGGAAAGCCTTAAATTTTCTCAGTGAGTCAGTTGTACGTACCGTACATGAGATGGGGATTAGTTAAGCCCAGTCGCGGTAGGTTCAGCATTGCGCAGGTGTGTCACGTGGTGTTAATTTGGTGCACTAAAAAAGTATTTTAGGAAGGCTGCCGTTTTGACATGTCAAAATATATTATAATATATACTCAAAAACAATATGGCAGACGATTCCCACGGTTATGACGTCATGGCAGATTATTTAAAACTTTAAAAAAAAATTTTTTTGAAAAGTATTTTAGGAAATTTGAAATTTGCAATATTTTATTCTTAATAGTATTAGAAGCATATATCTTTTAAGGCAGACGGATCTGACGGTTGCTTTGACCTGGCAGACAGGAAAATACTTTCACCCGCGTTAGCACAATACATGAAATTCTTTTCAATACATGAAATCTGCTGACTATATTATGAACTAATATGAATATAAACAATAATATGAATTATAAAAAGGATTATAGTTACTGTCTGAGGAACTTAATTAAATACACACAGTTATTTAATTATGTTAGACCTAATAGATATGGATTCTAAATTTTCTTTTCTTTAAAAAAAGGGCATGTTAGATATTTTAAATTATACTAGTGTATAAATCTATCTACTAGTTCTCTATGAAGAACTGGGTGAACTATTGACTAGGAGCTTAAGTGGGTTTCACGCATTCACCGGCTCAGACTTCAATCCTGCCTTTTTCAACAAAGGAAAGAAGAGACCTTTCGATTTATTGAGAAAGTACAACGAATTTCAAAAAGCGTTTGCAAGTCTTGGTGATGCTGATTTAAGCGGGGAGCTTTTACAAACTTTGTTTGTCATCATACAAAAGTTTACTTGTCAAATGTACGGCGCTAAGAAATCTGTAGACGTAGATGATGGGAGATTCCAGCTTTTCGTCGGTAGCTATAAATCGAATGATGTAAACGGACGTTTTACAAAAAAAGTAAGAACTTTCGACGCAAGCTCTATACCTCCTTGTAAAGCCGAGTTGTGGCAGCAGTTTGTGAGAGCGCATTATATTTCGAGCATTTGGAAAAACGCTTCTCAGAAACAACCAACAACATTGGACCCGCTTCAGTATGGCTGGATAGAGCATAAAAGCTCCTTCATGTTTAAATGGTTCGAAGGAGATCAACTGCCATGTCTTGTCAGCGATTTAATTGACGATTCTTCAGGTAATGATAGACACTTAAGTCATTAAATTCAAATATAAAGCCTTTCATTTTCTAATTTTAATTTTATTTATCAGAAACCGATGCAGCCGGCGATGACATTCTCTCCCATGACGAGGACGAGAATTCAGAAGATGATGACACGGAAGAGAGAATATGAGTGTTTGAATTTGTATTTCTTAATACTATTCAAAATTAATATTTTCATTTTTTTATTCATATTTCCGCCTCAAATAAAGAAACAATAAAAATAATTTATATATTCATTATGTCTTTATTATACTCCAAAGGTTTGTAATGAACGATTTACCTCATAGTCCTAGTAATGACAGTAACTATAATCCTTTTTATAATTCATATTATTGTTTATACTCATATTAGTTCATAATATAGTCAGCAGATTTCATGTATTGAAAAGAATTTCATGTATTGTGCTAACGCGGGTGAAAGTATTTTCCTGTCTGCCAGGTCAAAGCAACCGTCAGATCCGTCTGCCTTAAAAGATATATGCTTCTAATACTATTAAGAATAAAATATTGCAAATTTCAAATTTCCTAAAATACTTTTCAAAAAAAAATTTTTTTAAAGTTTTAAATAATCTGCCATGACGTCATAACCGTGGGAATCGTCTGCCATATTGTTTTTGAGTATATATTATAATATATTTTGACATGTCAAAACGGCAGCCTTCCTAAAATACTTTTTTAGTGCACCAAATTAACACCACGTGACACACCTGCGCAATGCTGAACCTACCGCGACTGGGCTTAACTAATCCCCATCTCATGTACGGTACGTACAACTGACTCACTGAGAAAATTTAAGGCTTTCCTAAAATATGTGTCATCATCTGTTTACTGGCTCTTAGACTATATATTTTTTCTTTGTCTTTAAAAAAACCCGTGACCACACGATGCTAAGACTTAATTTATTTTTTTTTTCATTCCGAGTTTTTTTTCCGATTTTTAAAAGTGTCCAGAATTTTTGCCCACCCTATATAGAGATTTTATATCTACAACTTTAAAAAACGTATATAAATTTCACTTACCTTTCCTCATAGAACCCTGTCACTATACTGTATAAGGTAGCAAATGATTCAATCGAAAAGTACGCCTGAGCTATAAGTTTATCGTCCAGTATGGTGATAGCAAACTTATTTTGTACACGCAGCCACTCATTCACTAAAAAAAAGTGAAATATATTAACTCGCATAAAATTTAAAACGTTTATTGTGATGCACATTGGTAGAATCATCAATTTCTAGTACATTTTATGCCAATTTGGGATACATGTTTATATGCCAAATTTTAGGGATGATGTTGAATATTAGGTCAATTTTGCAATAAAATTTGGAGAAAAGGTGAAAAAAAATCATATCAAAGCAAAATAGATAAAATTTTCAATATTTCAATCGTTTTTTTTTCTAATTTTTAAGAGGAAATTGGCCTGATGTACAACATTAGGCAACTTATTATTCATTATTAACTTACTTATTATTATTATTAGGCAACATTACAACTTATAACAGTGTTTCTGAGGAACTGGATATTTTTTGTATGCCTTTGAATGTTTTTAAAGCTAACTGTCGTAATAGACCGGGAGCCAGCAACATATTTTGTCAGCCATTTCCTCTCAAGCGATATTTGGTGGAAAATTTCAGGGAGTTGTATCATAAAGCCTGGTGAGCGTCAGCTGCTTGTCCGTGGGTGGGTTGAGCGGTGGGAGCCCCCCAAACACTCCCCCCCACACAAAGTCAAAGTATCTTCAAAGATTGGATGAAAATAGCCATAACTTGAAGTATTGTGGAAACCCTACCGCTTATTCATTGATAAGAATCTTTGAGGAAGACGCTTCAAATGTTAAAACGACCAGCTGGCGTCTATTCCACCGCCCTACAGCCAGCTGACGAATTTTTTTCTTCTAGATATTGGGTCTACTATAATGTATCAATGTTTTAGCCGGGAGGAAATGACTGAAAATTTTAATTTTTTTTGTGGGGGGGGGAGTGTTTGGGGGGCTCCCACCGCTCAACCCACCCACGGACAAGCAGCTGACGCTCACCAGGCTTTATGATACAACTCCCTGAAATTTTCCACCAAATATCGCTTGAGAGGAAATGACTGACAAAATATGTTGCTGGTTCCCGGTCTATAAGCCATTCTCATTGTAATGTTTTTTCTTTTTTGTGTTTGGCGGGAGCTCATCTTGTGGTAGAAAGACAGTACCTAGAGGTGTAAAAAGGTTTCTCACCGCTCCTTTCAGGACAGTGCTCCGAGGTGATGTTGAGGAAGCTCTTGTTCAAAAGGGCCGGGAGGACAAAGAGGGAGTTTTCTGCCGACTGTCCCCAAGAACCATCCCCGTCCTGGCTTTTCAGAAAGAAGTCCACCGCCCATGGGAGATCGGACACTCGGAGATGGTGGTTGTACATCAGGATCTGGAAGAAAATTCTCATTCAGCTTCCTGCTTGAAGAACATGTACAACCTATGTGACAGGGGTTTACAACTTCCAAGTACTCGAGGGCCGCAATCGAAATTACAAGTCAGGTGATTGGCCGCTACGTAATCTGGCTCCTTTTTAGCCATGATATATTTTTCGGGGTAGAGTCTTTAAAACATGGAACTTTTCCAGCGAAAGAGGGAAGAAGTTTATTTACATATTGTGAAAGTATTATTAGTGAAGTTACATATTGTATTTATACATCTTACTACTGTATTTTCAAAATTTCAGAGGATATATAATTTTTTTGACCCTATACATCTTTAAATACTGAATATTAATTCAAGAGGGGGTCTATACCTCCTGAAAATGTTTGTTAAATTTCTTACAAAATATTTCACATTTAATTTTTGGGCAGTCTCCTCGTAATAAAGGTTGCCAGCTTGATAAAGGTTGTAGTTTGAAAAAATATTTTTTTTTAATTCTGAAATGTAGCGTATGATGGTGAAAATGTCCCATAAATTATAATCCAGCTAATGAATTATCCTTAATATTTTAATCCTTAATGCTAGTTGAACTAAATAAATGTAAATATTTCTATATAATTTACTGTCCTCTTCAATTGAGTTTTTCATTACTGTCTGTGGGTGCTACCTCTAATAACGACAATAGGCCAAAAGTAGAATAAAACCTTAGTTTTTGGTCTAACGAAAAAAATAACCTTCCAGCATTACTTTATGGCCTCTCGGTTTTGAGCCTCTCACGCTCCCTTCCAGTTATAGGAAACCATTTTATGCCCAGAGGTAGGTTAAAACTCAGCTTCTACACTAATATTAAAGGAAAATCTTACTTGCATAGCAGCAGCAATTGCAGACAATGACGTGGTGTTTCCATCTGGTTTCATCAACTCCTGGATATCTTCGGCAGTCAAGTTGGATGTAGAATTGCTATATCCAGATCTGGAAATGAACGGTTGTCGTATTCTAATTACCTTTGGTACATCCCTTGGATATGGATAATGGGACTCAAGACACCCAAAGGTCATTGTAAGAAAATACTCATCATCTAGAAGTAAAGCATTCAATTATACACAGGTACATATGAACCAAGAAAAATGGCGTAGCCAAAACATTTTGGATATCCCTTGATCTTGAATTAAAGTTTTCCTTACCCGTTAACCGAAAGGAGGCACGGGACCCTGGACCCATGACATCCATCACGAAATAGTCGACATCTTCTGAGGCAGTAGCCCTCGCGTTGCACAGCGCTAGCATGGCGGACGAGGGGAAGCTGCAGTGTCCTCCCTTGCTATGATGACGTAGGACACTTTGCCACAGTTCGTGCGTCATGTCGTAGTCGAAGAAGTTGCGGGGGTCCACGCACGAGACCAGGAGAGCTTGCACGTACAAGGCCAGCTCCTCACTCGGGATGTTAGAAGGAGTAACCAGGGGCCTTTGGAAATCAAATGAATCGTCAGTTAGAAGAAGGGAATAAGTCCAAAAACGAAGTTTTGAGAAAATCGAAAAAAAAACTGCATAAGTAATGGAATTTTTATCCAAAAGGCACCAAATTATTTTTACAGGAAATTCATGACACTGGTAAGAATACAGAACAATCATCGAAAAAGTGTATTTAAAAAAATTTTTACAGTTAGAAAAAGAGGATGGACTTATTCCCTTCTTCAACCTTATGAAATTTCAGCTTAACAATAATCTTAAAAACCACTTCCAGTTAACAGTACAAAAATGAAAGATAGAAAGACTAAGACGAATAAAATTAAAAATTATTATGAAACTGCGTCATTAAGGCGCTTAATCAATGGAGTCAAACATTCATTGGTTAAAAAAAAAAGAAAAAACGCTTTTAAATTCAAATCAAATTTTATTTTGGCTAAGTTTACAGGCCAAAGAATAAGAAAAGAAAGACAAATTAAGTTAAATTTCAAATTTAATCAAAAAATACAATGAATGGACATCGATTTCACAAATTCAAGGGGCTATATCTGCCGATAGGGGGAAGTTATTTTTTTCCTCTTTACACTTGTGTGTAGAGCGAAGCTTGGAGGTTTTTTTTTGCTCACAAAAAGTCAATTTGCCATTTTTTAGACTTTTTCCCTTCTTCTAACTGACGATTCAAATTATCTTAGATCAATAAAAGATCGATTTCTAAATATCAACTAGAATCAATGACTCAGGGGCCAAGGAACGGCCAACTAGACTCATACCACCGAACCGAAACTGATTGAGACTACAATATAATTATAAAAGTATATGGTGTTCCGAAAAATGCTTTAATTTTAGCTTTATGATCCACGAACGTTTACGAGTAAGGAACCGCTGCTGTATACCAATAATAATAACACCAGTTTGCAAAAAAAAAATAACTTCCTGAAAGCTGTTTGTGTCTTTCCACCTGATATTTATGTTTTCTGCATGGTTTTCTGTGCTGAATCTGAAAAAAAACTTGTTTTTTCCTAGGGCGTCACATTTAATAAAAATTTACGTTTTTATGTTTTACTGAGAAACATCCCAAAATTTTAGAAAATGGACTCTTTACACTAAATCTAATTTATAAGTGAGATTTATACTCATTTTGAGACCTTTGGAACCAAAGACGCATGCTCCGGGACTCCCCCTCTGGCAACGGCGCCTGCCTGATGATTTCGGGTAAAGCTGTATTGATCTGGTCCCTCAGTTCCTGCCCGATCGTGTGTCCTGGAGAGAAGAAGCCGGGTTCCGCCAGGAAAAGGGCCAAAACTGCCCGGGCCAAATCCGGGCCCTCTACGCTGCCGTTCCTGATACTGTTCAGCAACCACAGGACGTTGTTGTTTATAGCAGTCTTTAGGCGATTATCCAGAGATGGCTCTGTTGTTGTAGGACCAACTGCTATAAAAGTTTTAAGCAAAATAATTTCAAATTAATTCATTAAGGATTAGTGTTACCATATGGTCACAGTAAATAGTGGTTTGTATTTATTTTTCTCTATACCAAAATAACTTAAAATCGATAAATGTTTCACGGTTTTTGGCTTGGTAATAGTTCAATTTATCAAACTTATTTTCTAATCAGGCACTTTCAGCAGCTTTTTAGTAGTTCACAGAAAACAGTTCTAGAAATCTGGGCATCTCAAAAATGGCGTGAAATAAGTTTCAAGTTATCCTTTATACCTCATAACTCGTTTTGAAACCAATATTTTAGGAACTTTATATTGTTAGACTATTAGATTCAGTAATATGTAAATTTAAAAATTAATACATAATAATACATGTTAAAGCATTTAACTTTAAACAGTCGAAACATCATGCGGCATTTTTACGGAATTAAGTCCCAAAAATCAAGAATTTTTTGGGACATTATGGGTAATCCATAGGTATTAGGCCATTGCAAAAAAAAATATTTTTTTTGGAATTTCCTAGGTGCACATCTCTTATGTTGTTACAAATACTAAAACAGTATTACCTGCAAATTTTCAGGTCTCTAGGCCAATTTTTGACCCCCGCGCACCTTAAAAGTAGTTTTCCCATGTTAATGTATAGGGAAAATAGTATTAAAATTATCTAAATTTTTCATTGTTTTTTGTTTAATACTCCTGAACGCTGTCAATATTGAGTTGAACCCTATATATTACCTTTGGAATATCATTGTCCTAAGATCCCATTGGAAAAACATTCAATAGGAACTACTAAGGGGAAGTTCCCTAAAAGTTAAGTTAGTTAAAGGCTTACTCCGCCCAATTCAATTAACTGATTTCCTATATAAGCCAATGCATATTATGCAGTGCGCTTTTAACCCTCGGGGAACATCCCCGAGTAGGTGCCATTGAATGTTTTTTCCTATAGGATCTTGGGAAAATGATATTTATCCCAAAGGTGATATAAGGTTTTACTCAGTATTGACACAGCCATTCATGCTTATTAAATTAAAAACAACACAAAAGTAATATATATATTCAATACTTTCCCTATACATTAACATGGGAAAACTACTTTTGAGGTGCGCGGGAGTCAAAAATTGGCCCAGAGACCTGAAAATTTGCAGGTAATAATGTTTCAGATTTGTAACAACATAAGAGGGTACACCTGGGAAATTCCCCCCAAAAAATCCCATAGACATTTGCAATGGCGTAATAGGTATAGACACCGAAATGTAACAGGAAAACAAAAGTTTGAGTACTCACGATTTGCTGATCCCAAAGCGAGGGCAACGAAGAAAAAGACCAATGTCTTCATCTCTGCTTAAGACAGACGATTCTAAACTGAGCAGCTTCAAAACCTTCTTTAACAACTATCCACCGAGGAGTACGCAAGAGGATGTCCCAATTAGGTCCAATCTAGTATAAAATGGGAGAGGAGAATAAGTTACGAAAATCAAGTGAATAATATTACTACGTTGACGTGACAGATGAAGCAAGATTAAAACCATTAACTAACACCGCGATGAAAGAAGTAGTCTTGAATAGCACTTAACAAGTTTTTGAAGTGGGCGGTGAAATATCCCGCTTAAATGGGTTTTCACTGGGTGCGATAGTGAAACATTTTGTCAACAACTGGCAAAACATGATACGTCGGCACTTACGGAATCACATAAGAAACCTAATCTTACCAGCTCAGCACAGAAAAGGTCATCTCTAAGGTTTCTAACACTATTTTGTGAGCGTTTGATAAGAGTAAAATGGAAGGTCATGGTCAAGACGCAAATTTTCTTTTTTTTTAAATCAGAGATTCAGATGATGAACGACTTAAAAGCTACACATTTCCAAAACTAGATAATTTAGGTAAAACTTGGGAACGGGGAATATTTTCGGTCAATGGTTTTTCAAGAGCGTCTTAAATATGTAAATTTATCAGAACAAGATCTGTTAGTCTACTCTTGCAGTTGCGAACAGTTGCTAGACGATTTTTAGATAAATTCCCTCTACGATAAATTCTAGACGTTGAATACAACCAAAAAGAACAAACAAACCTTTCAATCATGGGATACAGCTCAAACGCCCGACACCGTTTGCCCTCTACAGGTACGATTGTCCGACAACTTACCGAGACACTCTAACAATGAGGTGTTTAAAAAAACTAAATTAAAAAAACTCAAATCTCCGTTCCTAAAATTTACATAGAAAACAAATCAATTTATTATCACTCAATAATCAATTTTTAATCATCAATCTAATCCCCACAATTTTAGGTTTCTTAAGTTGTTACCATTACGGCATAATGCCTTTTATCGAATTCTACTTTATATTTTTAGAAATTAATCTCTTTGCAAATTTAGAAAGAGGCAATATAATACTAGATCATCTAAAATTTTTGAAATTCCAACTTTTTCTACGGACATATTTCGTAAGCACGTCTTTTACCTTGCACCTCAATTGTGCTTACCTACCAATTTAATTCAAACAAAGTTACTCAGTTTTCAAAAGAAATATTTTTTAATTTATAATTAACATCGACGACCAAGGTCTGTATTTCTCACTTCTTTGAAGCAAATTTTTCATGTTAAAAATACTCAGCCTTTTTGCCAGTCTATATTTGTGTGTGATTTTGTTGTAGTTTTCTTGTGGTTTTTTTGTACTTTTTACTGTTCATTTTTCTTTTATTTTCATTACTCAGTTAATGTATTAATTTTTATTACGACTCTGGACGGGATTTTTGTTTCCCCTTGGCGTATAATATATTCTTCCTATGTTCATTTTTATTTTTTTCTTTAAATTTGTTTAATAAAGATTATTATTATTAAGTACTAACTTTATCAAAATTTATAACAGAGGTCCCCAAACTTTTCAGTCCAAGGGCTGCATTTAACTACTAAAGAGCAATTTGAGGGGCCGACTTAATTTTATGGTCCAAATAAGAAAAGAATCAAAGCATAATCTGTTAAATAACACAACAGGAATCAAAGTGAATGAATAAATGACCTGAAAAGTTTTTAAAAATTATCTTGATTTCTTTAGTTACCTGAGTATTGTCTGCAAATATATCCACTTCTGGTAGAGATACGCTTGTTTTTAATATTTTCTTTTCAGATTATTCGGAAAATCTCTCATATAAAAGCCCACGTCACTCACTGACTCACTGACTGATTCTGGAACGCTCGCACACTATGATGCCATCTCTCATATAAAAGCCCACGTCACTCACTGACTCGATGCCATCTCGCAATAATCAGAAAAATAAATAAATAAAAGTAATTAAAATTTTAAAATAATATAATAGCTTTTAAATAAATATCTTTCAAGAAAGTTGGTTTACTTAATAAAGGTTAAAAAGTTACTTTTAGGGAAGTTGGTTTCTAATTCAACAATAATAAATTATTAAAGTTAAACTTCTTATTTAATGTATAATTAATAGGAACTTGAAGTAGTAACGAGCGAAGCTCGCATAAAAGGCTAGCCTAGCTGTAAGACCCGGCTTTGCCGGGTCGTAACAGCTAGTTCTATATAGTTAAACTAACAACATTCCCAATACTTTCCAAGCGTTGGCTAATCTTGGCAGAATTGTGACAAAGATTGCAAATGCTCCAAAAGAAGCATTCCACGACCAGTTATTTTCTTTTAACTGTTAACTGCTGTAGGTCAACGCGTCCGTTGCTAAGGCCGTTGCTAAGTCCGAGATTAAAAATGCTCTATGAATGGAAGGACTTTGCTGAAAGTGGGTTTGAGCATCATAATTAATTTTAGGCACTGATACACCTAACACACAATTAAATTAGCTTAATAGAATGTTTAAAATATTTTAATCTTGTTGAATTTTCTTTTATAAAAATTCTGAGCGTGAATAAGTTGTGAAGATGGGAGATGTGAAAAGGTGTGTTTTTGTAAAATTGATTCTCAAAAACAGTGTTTCGCGTTTTTTTCTGGAATGGCAACCGAGGCAAACTGTCCACTTGATAAGCCATGAAATTTCTGTCTTTAAAAAGTACAGAATAACTCTCTAAACTATAGAAATAACTGCAGAAAATAATGCGAAATAAAAACAGGTTGAAGTTAAAAAAAACATAATTTGTTTTAAAAATTTAAGCATATATTTATAACAATCATTACACACCAGTGTATTTCATGCTCAGTTTAAAAGAAATTATAAATAATACACACACATTTTAGTAAACTACTCTTCTAATATATTTTTTCATTCAATAGGTACAGATATATATCAGCATCAGCACAAAAGAATGAGCTTAAACTTATATTTGACAGTAAGGTTCTTGAATTCACACTTTCAATAAAAAGAGGTCATAAAATAATATCCATCTCTTGTGTAGCACACATCTACATTACTTTAACTTTCCATTCAAAAGCCAGCTTGTTTCTCATATCTGATAGTTTATTGCCTCCTCTTCACTCTTTTGTGTGTACCACAGTATATACCTACGGTGTGGCTTGAATTTTATATCAGCATGACCTGCAACACATACGATACGAAAATGTACCACAAAAAATGACTTGTAGCTCTTTTAGCTACTCCAGCTTTTCATAACACTCCCAGCACCCACCTCCTTTGCCTTCTATATCTACCCCGCAAAGGCTTAGAACATATTTAAGAATACTTGTTTTGCCCTCAAATTAACGACTCTTCAGTTTGTTTTGTAAGCTAGAAATCTTTTACGCCTTATTGAGTTGTGAGGGTGTTCTTAAAATGTTTGAAGAGACAGTGTTTGCTATCCCGACATACGCTTTAAAATTCTGTTTTAAATTCTTGTAGAACCTGAATGTGTTAGTATAGTGTTTCGATCTAAATTTGTGAACAAATTTTCTGTATTATTATTTCACTGTAACAACACTTAACAAACACTATTTTTAAACGACATTTCTGGAAAGCAACAAGGCAATGGAACTTTTAAAGGTAAAAATTTAAAAGTAATAGGTACTTTTTTTCTTAGGACCTCGGTAAAAAAATTTTCAAAATTATTTGGACCCCTACGTAAAATTACTTTCCGCGATCCATAGTTTAGTAAAGGTTAGTAGTAGGGTGGGACACACAGTATTTACTCAAAAGCCAACTCACTCTGTGTTAATAGTGTCAGTCTTTCCTTAGGCCACTTGGTTTGTTCGTAGGTGTACCAGAAATAGCCGGCTTCAGGGTTGTTTTCCCTGTCATAAAGAGAGTGGAGGTATGGCTTGCCGTTCGTCCCATTGTGATAGATAACACTGCATGGAAACAAGACAAACTAACATCTCAAAAAATACTCTTTTTTTTAAATATAAGAAGAAATATGTAAACTTATAAGAAGGTATTATATGAATGGTAATCTTATAAGAATGAATATGTAAAGAAACAAAACACTTAATCCAAATGTTGTTCTTAATTAAATGACCTTAATTGAACAGATTAGTTTAATCGAGTTTAATCATTAAAGTATTCCAAGTTCTCATATTTTGACTAGTGTTTTTGCAAACTTCGAAAACAATCATAAATAACGAAAGACAAAACAGACACGACCCTTATTTCTTGCGAAAAAGGACAGTCAACCATGTTAATTCAGGATAAAAATCTGCATGAAAAATCAAGAAACTTTTAGATCTGCACTCTTGCTAGTGAAATTTAATGTCCAAATCTGGAAGAATTAAACCGCCATATTGATCGTAGCGGCTTCATCTTCATCTGTTCTGGGTTTTCTGTCAAAGTTTTTCTCCTGGCTGTATAACTATTTCCTTTTTTTGCCTTAAAAAACCGTGACCACACGATGCTGAGACTGAATTTTTTTATTACGGATTTTTTCTGATTTTTAAAAAGCGTCCAGAACTTTTGCCCACCCTATATTGAGATTCTATGCCTACAATTTTAAAAAACGTAAAGGCTTTACTTACATTTCTTTTTCAAAATTTGTCAGTGTATTGTATAAAGTAGCAGACGGGGAAAGGTCCAATAACCACTGAGATTTTAGAAAATTATCAACCAGTATGGGGATAACCACCTTTCTTAGCTCCACCAGCGATTCATTACCTAAAGAAAGTGTGCGACATATTAACTCGCATACATTGATATCCAACATTAGCACTAAAATTTAGTCCATAGACACGTATCACATGTCTTATACAGCAAAATTTAAATTCTGTATTTTTTTTTAATTTCCTTTTTTTCCAAGATTTGTTCTTTTTAAAAATTAAATTAGTATTTAAATTATTTACTGTAGAATATTATTGAAAGGTTAACTGTTACAACTTGTTTGAAAGATTCTCCTTGTATTTTCAATTTATTTAATTAAGTATCTAATGATTTAACCATCATTTTTATTTTTTTTTATATAATACTATAACTAAGTAACTGCCATTTTCATGGGAAAAGAACCATGACAAATGCCTCAAAAGATTTCAACACAAAAATGTTAAAAAAATTTTTGGTAAAAAAAATTTGATAACCTTAGTCAATAATCGTCATGAAACAACTTACCTTCAAGAAAATTTTAAATTTATTATGAGCATTTTCAATCACATGACTTGGACCAACGGCTTTAGCAACGTTGTTTTTGTCCTCCACATCGTCAAGTGTGACGTCATGTGCGAATGCTCTATATCAGAGGTTCTCAAACTGTGGGTCGCGAGTCAATTTTCGGTAGGTCGCGACAGTATTTTAAACAAATGTAATTTTATATTATTTACGAACTTAATGTTGACTTTACCAGAAAGTAAAAAAGAATAAGTAAAAAAACAACTTGGTGTTGAAAGTAAAAGATAAGTTTAGAAAATCTTAACTCACTTTAATGTGCTGTTGTTGCAAAATAGTCATTCAAATAATGTAAAGATTCAAGAAATTCATTCAAATCAGTTTCTAAACGTGGCGACGCACGTCCTATTGAGGGCCAATTACAAATTTTGGGAATTTTCTTAAGAAATGTTGTAACTCGAAATTACCCTCAGATTACCTACTAGAAAACGAGTTGAAAAACTGTTTTTAAGTGACAAATTTCAAAAATCTTTCTGGGTGAAGACCCCCAGACCCCTCCTTTTTTTATCGTGAGAGTCAGTGTTCAAGGTGCAAATTTTATCACTTTCAACAAAAAAAATACATTAAACCTCTACTGCTTGCATGTAATTATTGCAAGTAAAGTAGTTGAGGACCAAACTGAACTATATCCTGTTATTGGCTGAAAAAATTTTATACCTTAATTAAAAATGAGGTGGGTCGCGTTAGATTCTGTTCATAAAAAGTGGGTCGCGATGTTCAAAAGTTTGAGAACCCCTGCTCTATATTATGCACGTGCGTATCTTATAGAGCATTTTCAATCACATGACTCGGACCTGACAACGGCCTTAGCAACAGAAGTTTACAGTTTTTTGCCCTGCAGAAGGTAACTGGTCGTGGAATTCTTCTATTGGATCATTTGTAATCACGTGACCCCACACCTAACAACCGCCATAACAACAGATACCACGTCACCTAGAAACCGCCTAAAGCCCTGAAAAAGGTTAACAGTTAAAAGAAAATAACTGGTCGTGACGTCACCTGAAAACACTCTATAGTGAACCGTCAAAAATAAAAGAAATCAGACATTTTATTTGCTGTGATTCAAGAACATTTAAAATGTCAATTCACTTTTAAATTATTAACTTTTTTATCTTAAGTAATCACACTTTAACCCTGAAAAAAAGTTTATATTTTGTTTCAGGCGTAAGAATTCACTGGTTGAGTTCATGAAAAATTTCACGGTTAAAATTCCGTTCTTTAGCTTACGGAATTAATCCGTAAAATATTCACGAAAACGAACACGTAAAAAGACAAATATTTTTTTACAGTGTATATTTTTGGGGAAAATGAACTTTCATCTTGCAATTTCATGAGGGGTGAAAGGTGTTAAGTTCCTAAAGAGTGGTTCATAAAGGTTTCAATGTTAGACTTCGTAAAAACGTGGTGGGCCCCGCACTGTAAAAATAATCCTGGAACGTTCCAAGAAAAACTGGGCAGCTGGGTTGCCCATTTTTTCCAAGTAATGTTCCTAGAAAATAGCAGGAACATAGCAGGAGGTTTTGAAACTAGACGACTCATTTATCACATTGCCCAAAATACATGGGCAAAATAC
This sequence comes from Tetragnatha montana, assembly GCA_963680715.1. Classification (NCBI taxonomy): domain Eukaryota; kingdom Metazoa; phylum Arthropoda; class Arachnida; order Araneae; family Tetragnathidae; genus Tetragnatha; species Tetragnatha montana. The sequence goes on from OY796677.1 coordinate 7,433,517, forward strand.
ATGGGCATGGGATTTATCACATTGCCCGTAGCACATATATGTATAAGAAAAGTATAGAGGTGTAAAAAGGTTTCTCACCGCTCCTTTCAGGACAGTGGTCTGAGGTGATGTTGAGGAAGCTCTTGTTCGAAAGGGCCGGGAGGACAAAGAGGGAGTTTTCTGCCGACTGTCCCCAAGAACCGTCCTCGTCCTGGCTGTTCAGAAAGAAGTCCACCCCCGATGGGAGATCAGACACTCGGAGATGGTGGTTGTACATCAGGATCTGGAACAAAACTCATTCAGCCTCCCGCTTGAAGAACTTGTACCAATCTATCCAACTTCCAAGTACTCGAGGAACGCAATGGAAATCGCAAGTCAAGGGGCCTCTTAATGCATGATATATTTTTCGAGGGTAGTCTTTAGTATGTAACTTTTGCAGCGAGAGAGGGACGAAGTTTATTTACATATTGTGAAGGCACAACTGTATTTTCAAAAATTTCAGAGAATATAAGTTTTTGACTCTACACATCTTTTAATACTGAATATTAATTAAAGAGTGGGTCTACCTCCAGAAAATGCATGTGAATTTCCCAAAAAATACCGTTACATTTAATTTTAGGATACTCCATTTTGTCCTTCCTCGTGAATTGATGAAGGTTGACCTAAGCTCAGGGGGAATTTCAGGGTATACAACCTTCCTCCCGAAACCTCAATCTTTTAATTTTTTACTATAGAAAACGACTGAGCAAAGCTACTCCATAATATAAGAGGTAAATAAATTACATAATTAATTATTAAATTTATAAGAAGTTAAGGGTCAGGAAAATGTTTTTATTGTGATTGATCTTTGAATTAAATTTCACGAATGAATAAGGTTCGGGAAATGAAATTGTGCTTTCACGTACGAAGATTGGTATTTAGTATTATTGAAGTAGAATTATTTTTTATGAATCTAGAAGATTCAAGTGGTAAGATAATTAAAATGAGATAAATGTAGGAAGGTCTTTCATTTTCTATATGAATTTTCATGATATTATTTAATCAAGAATTATAAATTATTTAATCTAGTGTATTTCTTTAATGTTAATAGACGACATTAGCCACGAAGTCACTTGCTTGTTCGGAAACGTTGATTCCATCCGTGATTGGTTCCGTACGGAATTACTTCCAATCACGGATGGAATCAACGTTTCCAAACAAGCAAGTGACGTCACACTAATATCGTCCATTGGAACATTATTTACATTATTCTATAAATGTAAATAAATTTACGGTCCTCTTCCATTGAGTCTCTCATTACTGTCTGTGGGTACTACCACTAATAATGGCGATTGGCCAGAAGTAGAATAAAATCTTAATTTTTGTCTCCCAAAAAAACAGCCTTCCAGCCAGGTAACATTTGTCTCTCTCTATGGTGCAAGTTTGAGCCCCTCACTTCCAGTTGTACTTTTATCATTGCTCCCATTTTTCCAGTACCAATGAAATATATTCTAGGAAACCATTTTATGCCCAGAGGTATGGTAAAAACTCAGCTTATACACTAAGGAAATATAAAGGAAATTCTTACTTGCATAGCAGCAGCAATTGCAGACAATGACTTGGTGTTTAACATAGGGTCACCATCCGGTTTCATCAACTCCTGGATATCTTCGGCAGTCAAGTTGGATGGATAATGGCTATATACAGATCTGGAAATGAACGGGCGTCGTATTCTAATGTCCCATGGCAGATCCCATGGATATGGAGAACGTGACTCAAGACACTCAAAGGTCAGTGTAAGAAAATACTCTTCATCTAGAAGTAAAGCAGTCAATTATACATATGAACCAAGTAAGACTGGGCGATATATCGAAAAATATCGCTATCAATCCAATATCGATTTATCGTCAAGAGATCTTGACTAGTGGTCAAGACCAAAATGTTGCACGTCCCAAGGCGTTTGGTTTGAGCCCCCACAGCATTGACTATATTTCCATGATATATCGAAATTGACGATATGACGATTTATCGATATTTCGACGATATATTGATATTTGACGATATAACGAAATTGACGATATATCGATATTTGACGATGTATCGAAATTGACGATATATCGATATTTGACGATATATCGATATTTCATGATATATCGATAGTTGACGATATATCGATATTTTGGGGTCGCGCCCGTATTCCCGAAATCCATATTCCCGAAGCCCACAATCCCGAACGCCACAAGACCGAACGGGACACTTTCCCGACAGGACTTTTTACCGAACGGGACACTTTCCCGACAGGACTTTTTACCGAACGGGACACTTTCCCGACAGGACTTTTTACCGAACGGGACACTTTCCCGACAGGACTTTTTACCGAACGGGACACTTTACCGACAGGACATTTTACCGAACGGGACACTTTACCGAACGGGACACTTTACCGAATGGGACACTTTATCGAATGGGACACTTTACCGACAGGACATTTCACCGAACCGGACACTTTCCCAAACGGGCCTTTTTACCGACAACTCACTTTGGTCACTAATTTTTAAATATGGACTCTCGATTTAAGTTTCATCTTGCCCGACCTGGTCAGTTTCACTGGTCAAGATTCCTTTATGTCTAAAATTCATTACAAAACAAATGTTTGAGTTGCTAATTGATATTTCGTAATCTTTTGTAGTGTTGACATTGGTCTTTTGTTCCTGGTGACCATTGGTCAGTCCGGTTCACATAATGTAACTTCTTTGCTTTAGCACTGAAGTATGTCTTGTGGGGGCTCAAACCAAACGTCTTCGGACCTGAAATATTTTTGTGTTGTCCACTGGTCAAGATCTCTTAACCAGTGGTCAATCCCTTTTTTTCCGCTAAATGCTACTTTTCTGATCTTATCTTTCTGTCTCGTGTTTGTTTTGGGGGTCCCTGATCTTTGGAATCCCCATTTGACCACTGGTCAAGATGACTTAAATTCAATACAAAACAAATGTTGGAGTTGCGAATTGATATTTTGTAATCTTTACAGTTTTGGACTGTGTCTTAGGTTGAAGCTGACCATTGGTCAGACCATTGATATCGTATTTTTAATTTTTTGATACACAAAAATAAGCATAAATTTTAATAAAAATAGTTACAATGGATCATATTTTATTATAGAATTATCCTATATATTTAATTAAAATTAAACTTTAATGTTATTTGCAATTTACAAATATTTTAATTGTAATTAAATTCTTAACAAACTAGGAAGCAAGAGAGTTCACTGCTCACTGCTTTATTTTAAACTAGCAGATATACCCGGCCTTGCCCGGGTGGAGTGGTAAATTAATGTTTTAAAGTTTATCTTATATAAGCAGAAGTTTACATACCTATAACCAATCTTATAGTACCTGTATTTCTCTCTTCTTTTTTTTCATATTCCAGTGTTTCCGTTATTTTCCTTTCCTGATGTTCCTGGTAATATTTCCTATCTCGATAAATTTCCTTTTCCCGGAGTTATAGTAAATTAAATGAGTCTAGTGAACAAAGTAACAAATTTGAAACAAAAAAAAATATCTAGTAAACTGAGATCCTAGTAAACCGTCTCATTTGGACCAATGTTTTTTTTTAATCTTCCTCCATTAAAATAAAATTCAGAAATTCCATAAATATTTTAATTTTAAAGGAAATCATATTGAATAGGAGAAAAAAGATTGAAAATTAATTATTTGAATTTATTTCGCTGTTTTCACAACTTTTAAATGCAGATATATCGAGTTTTTCGTATTGTAATATATTTATTTTTGAACGTATGCTTTCGTTTACAACGATTCAAACGGATCCACTCTAGTAGAGAAATGGAGAAATAAGCGTTTTGGGCTATGGACGATGTCAACCGGAAGCAATCTTTTGGCAAAAACTCCGATTGCATTGTTGAAATAGGTTTTATTTCTCCATCTTAGGGTGACGTTTTGCCTCACTGATAAATTTTATTTCAAAAAATTTTAAATTTACAACGAAATTCAAGGCAAAAAAATATTAATTTATATTTATTAAATAATAAAAGTTATCAGAAAATTCAAATTACTGATTAGAAACATTGTTTACTTTTATTTAAAATTTTAAATGAGCTGGTCAACTAGTGATCTGAGTTCGTTCGGGCAAACTACCTTTTACATTCAATGGCGTTCGGGAATGAGGAGTTTCGGTCAAACGAGACTCTTCAATCTTGATAGTGGACAATACAAAAACGTCACACTTCCCAAGACGTTTGGTTTGAGCCCCCACATGACCAACTTCAGTGCTAAAGCAAAGAAGTTCCATTAAGTGCATCGGACTGACCAATGGTCAGCTTCAACCTAAGACACAGTCCAAAACTGTAAAGATTACAAAATATCAATTCGCAATTCCAACATTTGTTTTGTATTGAATTTAAGTCATCTTGACCAGTGGTCAAATGGGGATTCCAAAGATCAGGGACCCCCAAAACAACCACGAGACAGAAAGATAAGATAAAAAAGTAGCATTTAGCGAAAATAAAAGGGATTGACCACTGGTTAAGAGATCTTGACCAGTGGACAACACAAAAATATTTCACGTCCGAAATTGATTTGAGCCGCCACAAGACATACTTTAGTGCTAAAGCAAAGAAGTTACATTATGTGAACCGGACTGACCAATGGTCACCAGGAACAAAAGACACATGTCAACACTACAAAAGATTACGAAATATCAATTAGCAACTCAAACATTTGTTTTGTAATGAATTTTAGACATAAAGGAATCTTGACCAGTGAAACTGACCAGGTCGGGCAAGATGAAACTTAAATCGAGAGTCCATATTTAAAAATAAGTGACCAAAGTGAGTTGTCGGTAAAAAGTCCCGTTCGGTAAAGTGTCCGGTTCGGTAAAATGTCCCATTCGGTAAAGTGTCCCATTCGGTAAAGTGTCCCGTTCGGTAAAGTGTCCCATTCGGTAAAGTGTCCCATTCGGTAAAGTGTCCCGTTCGGTAAAAAGTCCTGTCGGGAAAGTGTCCCGTTCGGTAAAAAGTCCTGTCGGGAAAGTGTCCCGTTCGGTAAAAAGTCCTGTCGGGAAAGTGTCCCTTTCGGTAAAATGTCCTGTCGGGAAAGTGTCCCGTTCGGTAAAAAGTCCTGTCGGGAAAGTGTCCCGTTCGGTCTTGTGGCGTTCGGGAATGTGGGCTTCGGGAATATGGATTTCGAGAAAACGAGACACACCCGATATTTTGACGAAGTATAGATATATTGTGAAATATATCGATATGTGAATGTCACAAAAAACATTTATACTTCGCGCAAAAATGGTCTTTATTTCTGCTTATGGTATTTGAGTACTCTACCTTTGATAAAAATTTTAAATATCATTTTAAATTTTAAATAAAAAATTTTTTTTAAGTTGTTGAAAATTTGAAAGTTTTAACTAGTAGTTAATTGAAAAAGTAGTTAAACTAATAGTTGAACTACTTTAAACTAAAAGTAGTTAAACTACTAGTTAACTAGTAGTTGATTGGTAGTTAACTACTGGTTACAACTAGTTCTAGTTAACTAAGTGTCGAACACTATAGTCGCAGTTCGCAGTGCACTCAAGAATCTTAAAGATCGGTTAAATTTTGGAGACCGTACAAGTATTTCCATCAACAATAAACTAAAATCTATATCACAACATCACGAAGTACATTTACACTGGGTGCAATCGCATGTGAATATTCATGGCAATGAAATGGCAGAAAAACTTGCCAAATTAGGCTGCCATCAACAGATTTCTAGTCCCATCAAACAAACATTTCAGGAACCTTACTCCGTCAAACATCTACAGTTAAAAAGGCTTGGCTAATACCCCCACTAACAACTTACTGGTACTTAGTGACTGAACCAGGGTTCTTTCTTTCCTTCTCAGGTAACAGATCTTCCCAAACCTGCCTTTCAAGCCTCGCTAGTGGCCACCTGAAGTGTTTGAAATTATCTGGGGGCGAGAAAACCTTCCCTCTCTATCCTAAATGCCCAACTACATCAGGCTACTTCCAACCATATCTTGGTTATGCAGAGGGGATATCTACTCGTCATCTCTGTTAGTTATTGATCTGCTAAAAGTCTACGGTTTATTTGATCTGGTCTGACTACGTCAGACCAGTAGGAGATAAGAAGTTTTCCTTACCTGTTAATCGAAAGGAGGCACCGTACCCTGAGTGGGATCTTTTTACTTCCTGCATGAAATCTCTGACATCCTCATAGGCAGCGGCCCTTGCGTTGCAGAGCGCTAGCATGGCAGACGAGTGGAAGCTACATACTCCTCCCTTGCAATGATGAAGGATGACACTTTGCCACAGTTCGTACGTCAGGTCTAAGCCGAAGAAGTTGCGGGGGTCCACGCACGAGACCAGGAGGGCTTGCACGTACAGGGCCAGCTCCTCACTCGGGATGTTAGAAGGAGTAACCTTGTAGTCCCTTTGGAAATCAAATTATCTCAGAATAGCAATAACGGACAAGATGCCTCAAAATCAACTAGAAATGACTCAGGATGTGTTACTGGAAACTACCTCAAAATTTTAGAAAAAGGAATCATTATATACCAGAGGTTCTCAAACTGTGGGTCGCGACCCAGTCAATTTTTGGTGGGTCGGGACAGTTTTTTGAATAAACGTATTTTTATGCTTTTTACAAACGTGATGTTCCTTTACGAGAAAGTAAAAAAGAATAAATTAGAAAACAACTTGGTGTCAAAAGTAAAATATAAATTAAGAAAAACTTGTGTAACTTTAATGTGCTGGTGATGCAAATTATTCATTCAAATAATATAAATATTCAAGAAAATCATTGAAATTAGTTTTTTAACTTGGCGGCGCATACCCTACTGGGGACCAATTACAAATTTTGGAATTTTTTTTAAGAAATGTTGTGACTGCAAATTAACCTCAGATTACTAAATAACGAGTTGAAAAGCTGTTTTTAGCTGTCAAATTTCAAAAATCTTTCTGAGGAGAACCCCCAGACCCCCTTTTAATCGTGAGAGTCAGTGTTCCAGTTGCAGAGAAAACAATAAAAAAATGTTGCAAAAAAGTAATGATGCACTGAGATTCAATTCCATTCACTTAATATTCAACAAAAAACTTATTAAACCTCTAACTAACTAACTCCCTGGCATTACAGCCCGGGCTGGACTATGGCCTCTCTAACAATCTTCCTCCAAACCCTTCTGTCTCTTGCCTTTTACTTCCAATTGCGGACCTTTAGAATTTTTAGGTCTTTTTCAACTTCATCCAACCATCTTTTAACTGGTCTTCCTCTTTGTCCCTAGCACTGGCCTTTGAAAATGTTTCTGGTGCCCCTATCTTCTTCCATCCTCTCGAGGTTTCCCAGCCATTGTATTCTCTTTGTCTTTACATAGTTAAGGATATCTTTTTCTTTAAATAGTCTTTCAATTTCACCTTAATCTCTTAACCTCTAGTAAGTCTTAAACCTCTAATGCTTGCAATGAATTGATTATTGCAAGTAAAATATTTGAGGACCAAACTTAACTATGCCCTGTTGCTGCCCTGAAAAAATTTTATAACTTAATTAAAGATGAGGTGGGTCGCATTAGATTCTTTTCATAAAACGTGGGTCGCGATGTTCAAAAGTTTGAGAACCCCTGCATTATACTAAATCAAATTTGACCTTTAAAAGTGATTTTTAAGCTCATTTTGAGACCTTCGGCTCCAAAGGAGACGCGGGGTCACGAGTGCCCCTTGTCGGTGCTGCCTGATGATTTCGGGCAATGCTGTACTGATCTTGTCCCTCAGTTCCTGTCCGATCGTGTGTCCTGGAGAGAAGAAGCCGGGCTCCGCCAGGAAAAGGGCCAACACTGCCCGGGCCAAGTCCGGGCCCTCTAAGCTGCCATTCCTGATACTGCTCAGCAACCACTGGACATTGTTGTCCACGGCGGTCCGTATGAGCTCATCCCGAGATGGCTCTGTTGTTGTAGGACCAAATACTACAAAAAAGTTTTAAGCAAAATAATTCCATCAAATTAATCTGTTAAGAATTAGCGATACCATATGGTTACAGTAAACAGTGGTTTGTATTTTTCTCTATACCCAAATAACTTATAATCAATAAATGTTTCATAGTTTCTAGCTTTGTAATCAGGGCCTGATTTACCATTAGGCCCACTAGGCCGCCCCACAATTTGGGAGGCCCCTAATTTTAAAAAGTTGACAAAAATATGTAGTAGAAATAGCTTTTTATACTTCCTAGAATGCTTTTTCATTCCTTTTTTAAATCGAAAATAAAAATCCAAACCTTTTCAATGTAAAAAACGTAAAAGATAACCGAGAACATGTCTGCCCCTGACTTCCTGACGATAGTAAATTTTCACACTAAGCAAACAATTACTTTTCACGCTTCTACATTCATATAACATCTTATGTGGCAACGGGGGGCCCCCTTCCGGTATGTTGGGCCTAGTGTTCCAAATTTTCTAAATCGGGCCCCTAAATCAGAGAAAATAGTTATAAGGATCTGGGCATCTCAAAAATGGCGCGAAATGTTTCAAGTCTTCTTTTATGCATCATAACTTGTTTTGAAACAAATATTTTAGGACATTCTTATGGTTTAAGTCAGGGGTTCCCAACCTTTTTGCACCTGCTTACCACTTGACTTTTTGAGAAATTTTGGCGTACCACCAGACCTAAATATTTTAATAAATGTATAATATTTACTCTTCTAAAAGTGTTCAAAGGATTTTTGAATTAAACTCCTTAGAAAACTTCATATTTAATGGTTAGATATTTGTTTATTTATAACATGCTTATAATAAAGGAGAAATAAAAAGATGAAAATGGTATTAATTTACAGTTTTATTTATTATACCCATAGGTCTAAAAACATACAAATGAAAAATTAGTACCAACTCAGCAAAAAATTAATCATCATACAAAATATACTTTTATAGTCTTTAGTGCGAAAAACTGTCCTCGCTTTACATACATCGCTTTGACTCACGCGCAGGGCTTAAATTGCACCGGAGCGCACCGGAGCGGAGCTCCGGTACTTCTTGGTTTTCAGTAAATTTTTACATTTTAACCGGAACGCACCGGAGCGCATAAAATCGCGTTCCGAACCCTTTTCGGAAAGACCAAAATGTACCCCTCGATATTTTTCGATTACCGAAAATTACAAACGCCTTTCACCTCACCTCACTACCCGACTACCCCCGGTCAACAACGACGAACGACCTTGTTTTCCTCACCCTCAAAGGGAAGGACACCCCCTTCGGTGACTAATTACGGGACAAGAGATAAGAAGCCCTCCTGAATGGAGAAGTCTCGCTTCTGTAAAATTTCGCTTGTTAACCAGATGTGTCCAGCAGTCCATTCTTCTGTAAACATTGAAAGTAGTCTTTAAGATAACAGTGGGGTCACAATAATAGGTTGAAAGGGGATGGGGCAGGTAGGGGGATTTTAATTTGGTCAGTGAGGCATGCCTTGAAAGATTTACGAGTTTTGGTTGTTTGTGTCCACCTGGGTCTGGGTATGTACTTCCTGTTCTCAAAGGGAGCGTTGCTGTAATAACAAACATTTCATCTTGAAACTGTAGATTCTGTGAGGGTTCTTGACCAGAGAATTCCAGAAATTTTTGTGTGCTTTGGGGGGGGGGGAGGGAGCCTGTCCGAAGGAGTGATTCGTAACTTTCTTCGACAGATACGATACGACATTGAATTAAAGTTAAAGAGAATTTACTCTTTCTGGTAAGTTCCAATTTGTTTTACATATTTTATTGTAATTAATGCATTTTAAGAAACTAATTTGATTTTTCTAAGTGAAATTTTTCTGTTCTGTAATAATTACCTTTTAGAGGTTAATTGTGACTTAAGCTAATATTGGGACCTTTTCCTCCAGAAATACTTTGTTTTTCTTTCGCTTCTTATTTTCTTATATCATTCCCCATTCCCTCTTATTTAAGTGAAAGAAGGTTATAAAAAAGGAGTAAATTTTACATGAAAACACTGTTTATCAGATCTATGCTTTAATCATGAATTTTTGAAAATTTTCCGAATGAACTAAATGCTTATTATCGGTACTATTTAAATACGTTTCGACGTTTTAAAAATATTTAGAAAAATGCACTAGACCCTCGATTAACCCGGATTAGATTATCCAGGGTTATCCCTCATCGCAAAAAAGCACTGAAATTCTGGAGTGAGAATATGGGAAGGCAATTCATATGTATACATATGACTACACATACATATATAATTACTACACAACTTTTTGGGACAATTATAATTGTCCCAAAAAGTTGTGTAGTAATTATTTCAATATTTTTTACGAAATTATTTTCAATTTTTTTTCAAATTTTCATGAAGTTGATTATTCGAATTACATTATTTGCTCTTAAGGAAGGGGTATTTCTGTCCATCTGGGTTACTTGAGAATTTACTGTGCATTTATAAGGTAATACATAAAAGGAATTTTTTTTAAAAGCGCACTCTCAATCACTTCTTTGGGAAAATAATAAATGTACGCGCTTACCATATATTCCCTAAATGCCTATATCATGAAATTCGTTATTCCTATAACCTTCACATACTTTTTACTGGAGGATCTCCGCCCCCCTTTGAAAACTTGATGTTTATTTATAACTTTTTTTTACCTAGAAAATTCTATGCTTTACGAGTAACTGTTATTTTTTGATGTAACCCAAATGATCTCAAAATGAGCTGAAACACTACTTTAAGAGGCAAATTTCAAAAAATTTTCTGGGGGAGAACCCCCAGACCCCCCTTTAAAATTTTTACACATATATGTTATACAGAGTACCTTCTCTTTGGATGTACCTTAAATGTTGTAAAAAGAGGCTAAATTTCTAAATTTTTCTGGGGGTGAACCCCAGCCCCACTTAAAACACATCCTTGCCCCCTATGACCAAAAACTGAAATGACGCCCCTGTTAAGCGGAATGTTGAAATAGTAGCGCTCCGGTACTTCTTTGGTTAGAATTTAAGCCCTGCTCACGCGTACCACCTGAAACGTTCCCGCGTACCACCGGTTGGGAACCCCTGGTTTAAGTATAAAAGATCAGTAATATGTTGATTTTAAAAATTTAAACATAGTAATTACTTGTTAAAATACATAGTCGAAAATAGTCGAAACATCATGCGGCATTTTTAAGAAACTAAGTTCCAAATATCAAGACTTTCCCATCTTTTTTTTTGCGGATCATTATAGGTAACGCATAGGTATAGACACCAAAATGTAACAGGTAAACAAAAGTTTCGAGTACTCACGAATCCAAAGCAAGGATCCCAAAGCAAGGGCGACGAGGAAAAAGACCCACGTCTTCATCTCTGCTTGTGACAGACGATTCTAAACTGATCATCTCCAAAATCTTCTTTTAAAGCTTTCTTTCAGCCTAGGAGAACGCAAGAGGATAATTTCCAAATTAGGTCCAATTACTATAAAATGTGAGAGAGAGTTGAGGGACAGTGTCAGTAACGCAAATCAAGTGAATAAAATTAGGACCGGAAAATCATTAATTCGTTGACGTGACAGATATAGCAAGATTAACAGGAAAAAAGCAGTCTTGAATAAATAGCACTTAACAAGTTTATCAAATAGCGGCGGAATATCTCTTTTAAGTGGATTTCACTGGGAGCGATTAAGCAACATTTTGTCAACAAGAGATTTTAGAGATTATGATGAATAACATATCCTATTACATATTACACTTATCCTATTACTAGGTAATTCAGGGAAATTTCTGGGGAATATTTAAAAGAGCATATAAATAGGCAAAGTAATCACAGAACAAGGTCTGATAGTCTACGCTTGTGGCAACTGCTGGACGATTTTTAGATTAATTCTAGACATTGAATATAACCAAAAAGAGCAAACAAACCTTTCAATTATATTTCGCAAAACTATTTTTTCGTGTTCTTATGGTTATTTCTTCATAAATTAAACCGTAAGCATTACTCAAAAGGCAATTTCAATGAGTTCTTATACTTCTACCAGTAAAATCTCAACTTAACGGGGGGGACGGAACCAAGGTAGAATTATAATTATTGCCATATTCTCGTTTAGTCTTGAAGATTTTGCTCTCTCCTTGAGTTTTTTAATTAACTTTTTAACCTTCTTATTTCGCCGTTAGCGACGCTGTATGTCATCTCAAACTAACCATCTCGGGAAGATCGCTCTTTATGCGATCTTCGATGATGCGACGATGCAATTTTGAAATTTGCCCAATTTTAAAAAACTATTTAGTTCTTTTTTATTTTCAAACGTTGGTAATGACTGTCTAATTCTGTTTTCATCCAACCTAATTAAGTATGCAAAGGAAAAAAAACACTACAGTGTTCTCTTAAAAAACCCTCACAAGACATGTCTATAGCTGCCAACCTGATGGAGAAAAAATAGGAGTACTTTCGCGGACTACACATGAAAGCATAGCCACCTACTTTTCAGTCACAATTTAAAATTTAAGCTGCTTTTTTAGTTAATAGTTGAACTACTAAGCACAAATAATTCAGATAAAAAACCCCTAAAACCTATAAAGAAACAAAAACAACATCCCTCTTAAAGTAGATGAAAAAAAAATCAGAAATAAGTTACAACTAAAGGATCTCAAACTGTTTAAATATTAATCATGGTTGTTTTAAATTGTATTGAATTTAAATTTAACTCATACTTTTAAGAACATTAGTTTTATTCAAATGATAGATTTCCCTCTTTGTTTTCTTTTACTATTTTAATTTGCCAGCTATTAGTGAACACTTTCTCCAAAAACAAGCTTTTAAAGCCAAAGACATCAACGCAAAGCAAAGAAAAACGCGATCGCGACGGTGAAGTTGTTTTTTCAGCCCGCCATAGAAATGTGAAAAGCCAACTTTACAGGCAAAAGTCCGGAAGCATAAGTGAAAATTCGCAATCTTTCATTAAAATTTCGGACTGTAATACGATTTTAGGACTTTCACATAATCAGTAGACACCTTGAAATAACTTTAAAGGTTTTTAGAAATTAAAATTATGTTTAACGATTGCAACAAAAGTATTCTTAAAAAATCGGAGTTTTTAGGGAAAAATCGGATTATCAGAGAAGAAACCAAAAATAGGAGTAACTCCGATTAAATCGGAGTACTTGGCAGCTATGCATGTCCCTTTAGCCCCCATGATGTGAAAATTTACAATATTATAAGTAGTTCTTTATATGTGCAATTCAATGGCCCTGGAAACTATCACAGCATTCCAGAAACAGCGTTGAGTGTTCACTGATGGCAGCAGGGGTGATGGTATGGAAATAGGGAATCGGGAGTGGGTTCAGAAAAAAAAACTTTTCTAAAAAAAAACATATCTGATATCCTATCTGAGCTTTATTCAGCAAAAAATGCATAAGCATCGAATGATGTTATCTGACCTTGATCTCTGTTCCACTGCCAGACGAAAATCTGTTGCACAACAACTTTTCATTCACAACTTTTCCAGACTCGCGGCAAAAACCAAAATAATTACTACTACGAGATTTTGGATAGCTTCCAACAAAGCTGAAATACAAGACTACTGTGAAAGAAGGTGATACGATACTGGTTTCATTCGTTAAAATGGCTGATTCATCCTGATTATGAAACTCGCTCAACAGCAATAACGCAATAACATTGAGAGAGGCCTCCTTAAGAAAGCAATTGAATGAAATGCAATGAAGCAAATGAAAACTTTTTAAAATAGCGAACTGTTAAAAAGATACACAGGGAGGACTAGTGAATCGATTTGGGACAGCGGTAGTAGAGAATATACAATAATATTTAAGTTTCTCTTTCATAATTTGGCAATTGTAAATAAAGAAAAATAGAATTTTGGTTTTTAGAAAAAAATTAGTTAAATGTTTTGGAGTGAAAAGTGTTGGTAATATTTAAGTAAATTAAAATGTTTAAATATTATAATGAAAGCGTAATTTTTTATGCGAGTCGTATAGTCATCTAACAATTCTCCCACGGTTATAATAAACAATAACCAACTACTTAAGCAAGCACCAAATCCTCTCGTAAAGGATGTAGGAAAGTACAAAGGGAAACAAACGAATTCATCACAGCCAAGAAATTATTTTAGACTGAAAAGAATGTTTATCCAGCCTTGTAAAACCTTTCACAAATTCTTAAAGGCTCAGAGGAACACTTTGGAAAATAAGGCTTTAGTCTTCTCATATAGGGTGACCAGATAGTTTTGCGTTAAGAGTTTTTGTAAATATAGGTTTTCAAATTCAATTAAGGTGGTTTCAGAGATCCAAATACAAATTGTCATTCAAAAATCTTGTCTCGGAAAAATATAATTTCAAATGCTCATAATTTGCCTTGTTGGTGGTTCTACCTTTATTTCAGAGCCATCGTAAAAAAATATTAAGATTTAAAAATGTTATGTAAAATCTTTTGAATTTTTATGGCCAATAAACTGTTTTATAAAAATGTGAGTAATTTTTTTTCAGATAGCTTGGAAATATACAATGTAATACAGAAAACTCCTAGTTTCATACTATTATCTACTATACGTTTATCATCCAATGTCCGTCAAGTTGTACGGGGAACTTTAGCCTAATCATACGAAAGTAGTGCCAATCGTTTGTGCTTCGTTTGTGCTCTAAAACTTTTCGTTTGTGCTCGTGCGCAAGTTCGATCTTTTTTAAAAACAAAAATCCCCCGTACAACTTGACGTTTACGGGGAACTTACACCAAATTAAACAAATGTGGTATCATTCGTTTGTGCTCGTTTGTGCCCTAAAAATATTTTCGTTTGTGCTCAAAAATTTCTATGAGATTTTTGACAAAAACATTTGCGCGGGAAATTCAAATCTTACGGGGAACTTTCACCAAATTGAAAATGAGTGGTATCATTCGAAAGAGCTTCGTTTGTGCTCGTTTATGCCCTAAAAATTTTCGTTTGTGCTCAAAAATTAGTGCCGAAAATTTTCAAAAACTTTTTCCGGAAAATAGAACAATAAACCTCCCATCATCCTAATCAAACAGAACCGATCTCATTCGAAAGAGCTTCGTTTGTGCTAGTTTGTGCCCTAAAAACTTTCGTTTGTGCTCAAAAAATAGTGCCGAAAATTTTCAAAAACCGTTTCCGGATAATAGAACACTAAACTTCCCACCATCCTAATTGAACAGAACCGGTCTCATTCGAAAGAGCTTCGTTTGTGCTCATTTGTGCCGTAAAAATTTTCGTTTGTGCTCGTGCGCAAGTTCGATTTTTTTTGTATTAACGGAAATCCCCCGTACAACTTGACGTTTTCGAAATTATTGACACTTTCACCGAATTGAACAAACGTGGTATCATTCGAAAGAGCTTCGTTTGTGCTCGTTTGTGCCCTAAAAATTTTCGTTTGTGCTAAAAAAATAGTGCCGAAAATTTTCAAAAACCGTTTCCGGATAATAGAACACTAAACTTCCCACCATCCTAATCGAACAGCACCGGTCTCATTCGAAAGAGCTTCGTTTGTGCCGCAAAAATTTTCGTTTGTGCTCGTACGCAAGTTCGATTTTTTTTGTATTAACGGAAATCCCTCCCGTATAGATATATAACTCAGTATTGACACAGCTATTCATGCTTATTAAATTAAAAACAACACAAAAGTAATATATTTTCAATACTTTCCCTATACATTAACATGGGAAAACTACTTTTGAGGTGCGCGGGAGTCAAAAATTGGCCCAGAGACCTGAAAATTTGCAGGTAATAATGTTTCAGATTTGTAACAACATAAGAGGGTACACCTGGGAAATTCCCCAAAAAAATCCCATAGACATTTGCAATGGCGTAATAGGTATAGACACCGAAATGTAACAGGAAAACAAAAGTTTGAGTACTCACGATTTGCTGATCCCAAAGCGAGGGCAACGAAGAAAAAGACCAATGTCTTCATCTCTGCTTAAGACAGACGATTCTAAACTGAGCAGCTTCGAAATCTTCTTTAACAACTATCCACCGAGGAGTACGCTAGAGGACGACCCAATTAGGTTCAATCTAGTATAAAATGGGAGAGGAGAATAAGTTGCGAAAATCAAGTGCATAATATTACTACGTTGACAGATGAAGCAAGATTAAAACCATTAACTAACACCGCGAGGAAAGAAGTAGTCTTGAATAGCACTTAACAAGTTTTTGAAGTGGGTGGTGAAATATCCCGCTTAATGGGTTTTCACTGGGTGCGATAGTGAAACATTTTGTCAACAACTGGCAAAACACGATACGTCGGCACATACGGAAACACTTAAGGAACCTAATCTTACCAGCTCAGCACAGAAAAGTTCATCTCTAAGGTTTCTATATAACACTATTTTGTGTGTGTGATAAGAGTAAAATCGGAGGTGATGGTCACGGCTCACAAATTGACTTTTTTTTATCAGAGATTCAGACCAACCACACACCACCACACATTTCCAAAACTAGATAATTTAGGGAAAACCTGAGGAGTATTTTCGGTCAATGGTTTTTTCAAGAGTGTATAAATAGGCGAATTTATCAGAACAAGGTCTGTTAGCCTACGCTTGCAGTTGTGGACAATTCCTAGACGATTTTTAGACAATTCCCTCTACTATAAATTCTAGACGTTGAATACTGTCAAAAAGAGCAAACAAACCTTTCAATCATGGGATACAGTTCAAACGCCCGACACCGTTTGCCCTCTACAGGTACGATTGCCCGACAACTTACCGAGACACTCTTACAGTAAGATATTTAAAGAAAAACTGAATTAAAAAAACTCTAAACTCCGTCCGTAAAATTTACATAGAAAACAAATCAATTTATTATCACTCAATAATCAATTTTTAATCATCAATCTAATCCCCACAATTTTAGGTTTCTGTTACCATTACGACATAATGCCTTTTATCTCATTGTACTTTATATTTTTAGAAATAAATCTCTTTGCAAATTTACGAGGCAATATAATACTAGATCATCTCAAATTTTTGAAATTCCAACTTTTTCTAAGGACATATTTCGTAAGCACGTCTTTTACCTTGCACCTCAATTGTGCTTACCTACCAATTTAATTCAAACAAAGTTACTCAGTTTTTAAAAGAAATCTTTTTTAATTTATAACTAACATCGACGACCTGGATCTGTATTTCTCACTTCT
The DNA here is from genome assembly GCA_963680715.1 of Tetragnatha montana. NCBI lineage: Eukaryota > Metazoa > Arthropoda > Arachnida > Araneae > Tetragnathidae > Tetragnatha > Tetragnatha montana. The sequence continues at coordinate 7,450,582 of OY796677.1, forward strand.
TTGAAGCAAATTTTTCATGTTAAAAATTACTCAGCCTTTTTGCCAGTCTATATTTGTGTGTGATTTTGTTGTAGTTTTCTTGTGTTTTTTTTTGTAGTTTTTATTGTTCATTTTTTCTTTTATTTTCTTTACTCAGTTAATGTATTAATTTTTATTACGACTCTGGGCGGGATTTTTGTTTCACCTTGGCGTTATAATATATTCTTCCTATGTTCATTTTTATTTTTTTTTCTTTAAATTTGTTTAATAAAGATTATTATTATTAAGTACTAACTTTATCAAAATTTATAACAGTACAGAGGTCCCCAAACTTTTCAGTCCAAGGGCTGCATTAACTACTAGAGCAATTTGGGGGCCGACTTTATTTTATGGTCCAAATAAGAAAAGAATCAAAGCATAACCTGTTAAATAACATAACAGGAATCAAAGTGAATGAATAAATGACCTGAAAAGTTTTTAAAAATTATCTCGATTTCTTTAGTTAAAACTTACCTGAATACTGTCTGCAAATATATCAACTTCTGGTAGAGATACTCTTGTTTTTAATGTTTTCTTTTCAGATTATTCGGAAAATTCTATATAGTTAAAAACCACGGCTTACTAGATACTTATACAGGCTAGCCGAGTACGGGAAATCATTGCAAATCCAGATGGCATTATTGGACAAACTGGCAAAGCATATTCACAGTGTTGAAGGCGGTGGGTGATATAGGTAGGTCTTGTAGCGCTCCAAGCGGGAAAAGTTGTCAAATGGTTTTCATTGTTTAAAACTCGGCAAGCCTGTATAAGTATCTAGTAAGTAGTGTAGTCCAGTAACCAGGTGTCAAAAAAGGGGTGTTTCAGGAAAAAAATCCGGAAGTTTTTTTCTCAACGGTTTTATATGTTTTCGAGGGTGCTGAATCCGAATCTGAACTTTGCATACAAAATTTCGAATGGCATTTTGGTGAAAATTCGAAAAAACCCTCAAATTTCACCCCATCTTTTGATTTTCTACTTGTAGAACGGAAAGTATGGGTTTCTCATGAAAATGTTAAGTATAGAAAATAAAGAAAATAAAACAATCTAAAAAGTTGCCAATTACAACTTTTTTGTCAGACGAATAGTTTGGCCGCGAGAGCGCGGTGAAAAACAGCCATTTTTTGGCCTTTCCGCAAAAAAATGGAAAACGCGCTCTTCTACCCTCTACAAAATGAAAAATATTCACTTTATCAACAAAAATTTTACACCACGTGAAAGAGCATTTAATTTTCTATATATAACTTTCCTTAAATTATATTTTTGAGAAGGAGGAGGGAGCGAAGCAAAGATCGAAAGTAAAGTAGTTAATACTTAACAAAAGACTTTCAGTGGAAGTTGGTTCCTTGCACAAATAAAAATGAACAAGCAAATGAATTTTTCATTGCCAAAAAAAAACCGTTTCTGGGGGAAAATACTGAAGAATAATTAATTTAATTAATAATCATTGGGATAGAAATTAAGATTAAATCATACAAGAAATTTTTAGTAGTGTTTCCTATTTATTTAAATCAAATGTTACTTTTTTACAGAAGATAGGGTGAATTTTCCGCCTCAGGGGTGAATATTGCCAGATTTTTAGTGCGCTTTAAAGGCTAAACTATTGGTCTGACAAAAAAGTTGTAATTAACAATTTTGTAGATTGTTTTACCCTCTTTATTTTCTATATTTAACATTTTCATCAGAAACCCATACTTTCCGTTCTACAAGCAGAAAATTAAAAAATGGGGTGAAATTTTAGGGTTTTTTCGAATTTTCACCAAAATGCCATTCGAAATTTTGTATGCAAAGTTCAGATTCGGATTCAGCACCCTCGAAAACATATAAAACCGTTGAGAAAAAAACTTCCGGATTTTTTTCCTGTAAAAACTACCTGGTTACTGGACTATATTACCTTTTAACATGGGCAATCGGTACTTTTTTAAAATATTTACATAGAAGGTTTTTTCGACGCTTTTATATGTTTTTGAAGGCGCTGATTACGAATATCAAAATTATGCCCGCGTGGGAACTCGGCTTCATATCGAAAATCGGAAAAAATCTCAAATTTTCGCTTTTTTGTTCGATTTTCACCGATTTTCTTAGAAACTATTCGTTTCTCGAAAAAAAAGAAGTACACCAAATTAAAGTACGTAAAATTTCCTATAAGATGCACTGACTCGTTTTTATTTTGCAAACAGCGGTGTACACTTTAAAGCGTTTTGAAGCGCAGCGATTTTTTTGACTTTCTACAAAAAAAGTGAAGAACGTTCCCTTTCCCCCTCTATAGCTCCAAATATATACACGTTACAGACAAATAGTTTATACCACATGAAAGTACATTTAATTTCCTACAAAATACACTAGTCAACTTTTACTTTATAATGTGAGGTATTGTCGCTAGAGCGCGCTGAATTACATCTGTTTCTTGACTTTACACAGAAACATGAAAATCCCTTTCCTTCAGAACGCTCTAAAGCGTACACTGCTTCTCGCAAAATAAAAACGAACCAGTGCATCTTATAGGAAATTTTACGTTATTTAATTTGGTGTTCTTCTTTTTTTCGAGAAACGAATAGTTTCTGAGAAAATCGGTGAAAATCGAACAAAAAAGCGAAAATTTGAGATTTTTTGCATTTTTTTATGTGAAGTTGACTTTTTAAATGAAAATAAACTTGAAATTTGGATTCAGCAATGCAAAATCCATATAAATTCGTTCATTAAAATATTCCCATAATTTATTATATGAATTTAAAAATTTGATTGAATTTCCGCCTAAAATACCTAATATTTCATAAATAAATTTTAAAAATTATTTTTTTAGGCATGCTTAGTCATCAATTTATTCAAAACAACCTATTTTATTGGTAATATACCGGACGTAAAGCGTAGATTGGAGATTAACTACTGCAAAAGTTCGTTTTGGCTGTAAGGCGCAAAAATTTAATTCTTGATCTTTGCCTCGCTCCCTCCCCCTTCTCAAAAAAATAATAATTTAAGGCACGTTATTTGTAGAGAATTAAATGCTCTTTCACGTGGTGTAATTTTTTTTTTTGTTAAAGTGAATATTTTTCTTTTTGTAGAGGGTGGAAGCGAGTGTTTTCCATTTTTTCGCGGAAAGGCCAAAAAATGTCTGTTTTTCAGCGCGCTCTAGTGGCCTAACTATTGGTCTGACAAAAAAGTTGTAATTGACAATTTTGTATATTTTTTTATCTTCTTTATTTTCTATAATTGATATTTTCATGAGAAACCCATACTTTCCGTTCTACAAGTAGAAAATCAAAAAATGGGGTGAAATTTTAGGGTTTTTTCGAATTTTCACCAAAATGCCATTCGAAATTTTGTATGCAAAGTTCAGATTCGGATTCAGCACCCTCGAAAACATATAAAACCGTTGAGAAAAAAACTTCCGGATTTTTTTCCTGAAAAAACTACCTGGTTACTGGACTAGTGGTTAAACTAACGACATTCCCAATACTTTTCAAGCGTTGGCTGATCTTGTCAGAATTGTGACAAAGATTGCAAATGCTCCAATGGAAGCATTCCACGACCAGTTATTTTCTTTTAACTGTTAACTGCTGTAGGTCAACGCGTCCGTTGTTAAGGCCGTTGCTAAGTCCGAGATTAAAAGTGCTCTATGAGAGGGTGGACTTTGCTGAAAGTGGGTTTGAGCATCATAATTTTAATTTTAGGCACTGACACACCTACCACACAATTAAATTAGCTTAATAGAATGTTTAAAATATTTTAATCTTGTTGAATTTTCTTTTATAAAAATTCTGAGCGTGAATAAGTTGTGAAGAGGGGAGATGTGAAAAGGTGTGTGTTTTTGTAAAATTGATTCTCAAAAACAGTGCTTCGCGTTTTTTTCTGGAATGACAACCGAGGTAAACTGTCCACTTGATAAGCCATGAAATTTCTGTCTTTAAAAAGTACAGAATAACTCTCTAAACTATAGAAATAACTGCAGAAAATAATGCGAAATAAAAACAGGTTGAAGTTAAAAAAAACATAATTTGTTTTAAAAATTTAAGCATATATTTATTACAATCATTACACACCAGTGTATTTCATGCTCAGTTTAAAAGAGTACAGATATATATCAGCATCAGCACAAAAGAATGAGCTTAAACTTATATTTGACAGTAAGAGGTTCTTGAATTCACACTTTCAATAAAAAGAGGTCATTACAATAATATCCATCTCTTGTGTAGCACACATCTACATTACTTTAACTTTCCATTCAAAAGTCAGCTTGTTTCTCATATCTGATAGTTTATTGCCTCCTCTTCACTCTTTTGTGTGTACCACAGTATATACCTACGATGTGGCTTGAATTTTATATCAGCATGACCTGCAACACATACGATACGAAAATGTATCACAACAAAATCACTTGTAGCTCTTTTAGCTACTCCAGCTTTTCATAACACTCCCAGCACCCACCTCCTTTGCCTTCTATATCTACCCGGCAAAGGCTTAGATCTTAGAACATATTTAAGAATACTTGTTTTGTCCTCAAATTAAAGATTCTTCAGTTTGTTTTGTAAGCTAGAAATCTTTTACGCCTTATTGAGTTGTGATGGTGTTCTGAAAATGTTTGAAGAGACAGTGTTTGCTATCCCGACATACGCTTTAAAATTCTGTTTTAAATTCTTGTAGAATCTCAATGTGTTAGTATAGTGTTTAGGATCTAAGTTTGAGAACAATTTGTTTGAGCTATTATTTCACTGTAACAACACTTAACAAACACTTTTTTTAAAAGACATTTCTGGAAAGCAACAAGGCATTGGAACTTTTAAGGGTAAAAATTTAAAAGTAATAGGTATTTTTTCTTAGGACCGCGATAAATTTTTTTTTCAAAATTATTTGGACCCCTACGTAAAATTACTTGTCACGACCCACAGTTTAGGTTTAGAGGTTAGTAGTAGGGTGGGACACACAGTATTTACTTAAAATCTAACTTACTCTGTGTTAAAAGTGTTAGTCTTTCCTTCGGCCACTTGGTTTGTTCGTAGGTGTACCAGAAATAGCCGGCTTCAGGGTTGTTTTCCCTGTCATAAAGAGAGTGGAGGTATGGCTTGCCGTCCGTCCCATTGTTATAGATTACACTGCATAGAAACAACAACAATTTTTTTTTGAAATATAAGAATAAATATGTAAACTTATAAGAAGGTATATAAATGGGGAAGCTTATAACAAGAATGGGTATGTAAACAAACAAAACACTTTGTGTTGTTCTTAATTAAATGAATTACCAATTAAAGTATTCCAAGTTCTCATACATATTTTTACTTTTGTTTTTGAAAACTTCGAAAACCTTCATAAATAACGAAAGGCAAAACCTGTACGACTTCTATTTCTTGCAAAATAAAGGACAGTTGTCTATGTTATTTCAGGATAAAAATCTGAATGAAGAAATAAAAAAAAATTTAAATTTGCGAAGAGATCTTATACAGGCTGGGGAACAGACAGGACTCTGGAGACTTTTTATGAGGGCATTCTTGCTAGTAAAATTGAATGTCCGATTCTGGAAGGATTAAACCACCATATTGATGGTAGAGGCTTCATCTATTAGGGGTGTTTAGTATAACTATACGGGAAAGGAGGGTACGCACAAAAATTATTTTGGGCTATTAAATAGATAATTTAAAAGTTACAGCCTCAAGAATTTACTGAACGTAAATTTATTGACTCATGAATCAACCTTCAAAAATTAAGGTCTTGGCTTTAACAAAAATATGCTAAAAATAAAAAAATGAAAAATTGAATGCTTCATGACGTGAGGCCAAAAGTACAATGCCCTGAAAACTTGGCATTAATTGCCAAAAAATGTATCATTGCCTTCGCAATTGAAAGATTATCTCATATCACTTCTCTTTAAGTATAATCCAACCAGGATTCAATCTTCTTGAAAAATTCCACTTTTACTTTTTCCAGGATTTTACATGAGCTAGTTTTCATATTTTGAATGATTGTAAGCTTTAAAAGGTCAATTTTAACATTTATTTATCAATTGTAGCACATACCTCTCATATGGAAAAGAGTAAGATGGGTTACCAAGTTATTTTGTCTGTCCCTACTCTTAGACGCCGATGCATTAATTCTCTAAAAGTCCTTGAATCAATCCTAAAATTCACTGCACTTAATTCTAATGATGCCAGGATGTTCAGAAGGATGTATACCTCTCATTGGTATTCACTTTTAAAGCAATCATTAGTTCTTTTTTTACAAAAAAAAATTAAGATTTCTTCTCAGAAAAATTAGAGGAAATAAACCATATTTGATCTGATAAATAAAATAATAAATGATGCAAATAATAATTATAATCTTTTAAGATGGCTTCCCACGTGATCATACTTGCTTCCCTTTAAACTGTTGTTTAAACCGCTGCGTACTATTACCCTCCTTTCTGTAAAGCCGCCAGAAAAAAAACCCGTGACCACACGATACCGAGACCGATTTTTTGTATTGAGATTGTATTGAGATTTTTATGTCTACAATTTTAAAAAACGTATAGGCTCTACTTACTTTTCTCTTATGAAACTTGTCAGTGTATTGTATAAGGTAGCAGACGGGGGAAGTGCCATTAACCAATGAGATATTAGAAAATTATCAACCAGTATGGGGATAGACACCCTTTGCTCCACCACCAATTCATTATCTAAAGAAAGTTTGCATATTAACTCGCATACATTGATATCCAACATTAGCACTAAAATTTAGTCCATAGACGCTTATCCGCAAAATTTCAATTATGATTTTTTTTTTATAAATTTCACTTTTTTTAAAAAAGATTTGTTCTTTTTTAAAACTTAATTAGTATTTAAATTATTTACTATCGAATATTATTGAAAGACAAACAGTTACAATTTGTTTGAAAGATTCTCCTTGTATTTTCAATTTATTTAATTAATTATCTAATGATTTAAGCATCATCTTTTAATTTTTTTTATAATATAACTAAGTAACTGCCATATCCATGGGAAAAGAACCATGGCAAATGCCTCAAAAGCTTTTAACACAAAAATGTTACAAAAAATTATGGTAAAAAAAAAATTTGAGAATCTATATTAAAACTTTAAAAATTAAACTTTTTACTGTCCAATTTTCGTTTAAATTAATGGACTCTAACCGTCTGACGTCACACGGAACCAACACGTGACCTACTGAGCTTGCAATTGGTTACCACAGATACTACACTAGTAGATCTACTAGTGTAGTATCTGTGGTAACCAATTGCAAGCTCAGTTGTAGGTCACGTGTTGGTTCCGTGAAGTCTCGAACCAGATAGGCGGTTAGAGTCCATTGCAACCTCAGTAGGTCACGTGTTGGTTCCGTGTGAAGTCTCGAACCAGATACCCGGTTAGAGTCCATTGTTTAGGTTTAGGTCATTTCTAAAAAAAAATGTTGAAATTTAACCTTTTAAATTTACTTTATTATGCACGTGTATATCTTATAGTGAACCGTCAAAAATAAAAGAAATCAGAGACATTTTAATTGCTATGATTCAAGAACATTTAAAATGTTTATTCAGTCACTTTGAAATGATTGTCAAACTTTTTTATCTTAAGTAATCACACTTTAACCCTGAAAAAATACTTCTCAACATGAAAAGTTTATATTTTGTTAGGCGTAAGAATACACTGTGGTTGAGTTCATGAAAAATTTCACGGTCAAAATTCCGTTTTCTTGCTTACGGAATTAATCCGTAAAAAATTCTCGAAAACGAACGCGTGAAAAGACATTTTATTACAGTGTATATTTTTTTACAGTGTGTGCAAAAGACCAAAACGGCTCCATAACGTAAGAGATGAATGGGGGGGGGGTCGGAGGCATTTCAGCATGCTAAAAAGTGTTGTGAATCTATTTTTGGTGAATTTTCAGGGGACTTGTTGGGCCGCCTGTTGGAAATCTCTGGTCTAGAAGAGAAGTTTTTGACGTTATGTTTAGTGAATGTCGGGTACCATCGAAATACCAGTCGCGTGCCATAGGTTCGCCATTACTATGCTAGGCTGATGGGCCCATTGTTTATAAAGTTCAATTAATAATAGCCGATGGCTGTATTTAAACAATCGGCTCCAATGTATCGGTCAAGCTCAAATATGTCGAATAGAAATGGGGTTATTTATATCAAGGGCAATGTGATTAATCTGGGAATTATTAATAATACCCGGTTTAGCAATTAGCCCATAAAATAATATGTATTAAAGTGAAAGTAAAATGTAAACAGAGTTGCAGTGTCATTCTCATATTTGATTCGTGATTAAAGTTTCAATACTCCAGCATTTCGAAAAGTGTAAATTCGATTACAAAATTCTACCTATACAGACAGACATATGGACAAGGAAGAAAGTGGGCTGAAGTACCTAGAGTGGTGTAAAACCTATAGCGGTGAGGTTTCTCACCGCTCCTTTCGGGACAGTGGTCCGAGGTGATGTTGAGGAAGCTCTTGTTCAAAAGGGCAGGGAGGACAAAGAGGGAGTTTTCTGCCGACTGTCCCCAAGAACCATCCTCGTCCTGGCTCTTCAGAAAGAAGTCCACTGCCCACGGGAGATCGGACACTCGGAGACGGTGGTGGTACATCAGGATCTGGAAGAAAATTCTCATTCAGCCTTCCCCTTGAAGAACATGTACCAATCTATGTAACAGAAGTTTCCAAGTACTCGAGGAACGCAACGGAAATCGCAAGTCAAATGGCCTCTTTATGCATGATATATTATCCTGGGATAGACTCTTTAATATGTAACTTTTCCAGCTAGAGAGGGACGAAGTTCATTTACATATTGTGAAAGTACTACTTTATTTTCAGAAATCAGGAAACCATTTTATGCCACTAATGCCCTGAGGTATGTTAAAAACTCAACTTATACACTATAATAGTGAAGGGAAATCTTACTTGCATAGCAGCAGCAACTGCAGACAATGAAGTGGTGTTTAACATAGGGTCACCATCCGGTTTCATCAACTTCTGGATATCTTCAACCCTTGAGTTTGAAGGATAATGGCTATATCCAGATGTGGGAATGAACGGGCGTCGTATTCTAATTTCCTTTGGTACATCCCTTGGATATGGATAATGTGACTCAAGACACTCAAAGGCCATTGTAAGAAAATACTCTTCATCTAGAAGTAAAGCATTCAATTATGGCACTGGTTATTTCCACGAAAGTAGCAACTAAACTCGAACTAATCTCGCTACTTATGAAAAATTACTAGTTAAGTAAAAGCATAATAATCAAAAGTAGCAGCTAGAAATCGAACCGGGGATCATTGGGTTACTAGCCCCACACTATACCGTTATGCCATCGGTGCTGATGCCAGGATTGATCAATAATATTTAATGTTATAAACCACAAAATAGTAGGTACTGTTAATAAAAACTCCTATTACTGTCCATGCTTCAACTTTCGTAGAAATAACCACTGCAGTCAATTATACAACTACATATGAACCAAGAAAGCAAGGTCAATGGCGTAGCCAAAACAGAGGAGTTTTGGATATCCCCCAGAAGACATAAAAATGTTTCCTTTTATGGCCATAGAAAACGACTAAAGCTACCCCATATACCCCCGCAAAATAACAATAGCACCTTCCGATTATTTTGAGCAACGCCACTGAACGCATAAAATATATCCCAAACCTGCCTATAATAAAATATATTGCATCATAATTGTTCAAATTTGTTTCTCAGATGAAATATGGAATTCTGGTAACATTTTGAATTTTTACTTTAGTGTTAATTGGAAACTTCTATCTTTAAAGGTCGCGGTTAGCCTTAAAAAATGGGGGAAGGGACCAGTTTTCAAGGGTAGGGGAAGGTATTGTACCACGGACCTATTTTTACTTTTGTCCCCTATTTTTTTTATTTATGTTCACATACTGCGCAGTGGAAATAAACTGATGAAAAATTTTTCATACAGCCTTTCTTTAGCCTTTCATACACAGTAGGGTGGTCCTTATTTTTAAAGTTTGGAAATCTTTATGCGTCGCCCCCCCCCCCCAAATTGTTCCAAATAAATGATTTTTGCAAAATTTTAGCTCAATCAAAAAATAATAACACGTGCCCCCCAGGCCTCAAAGTTTCAAAAAAGTGCTGATTTTTTCAATTTTTTTTAATTGATTTTTTTTTAGCTGAATTTTTTTTGCATGGTACAAATCGTATGAACACCCTCAAGGGAGTTTTTGAATTCCCCATGAGTGAATCGCTTTTTTTGTTAAATTACATAGAATGTTAAGGGACTTGCCAAAATTTCGAAAATTTTTATTTTTTTCTACATGATCAAATTTTATTTTCAGCTTGAAATTCGGCAGAAATGTTTATTTTGTGAGTTGGAAAACTTTAAATTTACTTAATAAAATTTCCTTTCAGAATTTTTTTAATTAAATTTTTTTCCCATTTTTTTTAATTTTGAATTTTTTTTTAAGAAAGGCAATTATGTTGCACATCAAATCAAAGATAGTAAAATTACAAACAAAATGACACTAATTTCAGGTTTTTAAGTTGTATAGTTCTGGAGTTATTAGCTGTTTTAAAATGCGGAAAAAACAACTTTACAAGAGTTATTTTTACTTTAAAAAATTTTTACTAGCGAAAGAGGGGTGATAAAAGAATGGAAATTGGAACATTATAACTACAACTATGTTAGATTTTCATAAAAAAATCAGGAAGAATATGGGAGGGTTTAATCTTTGGTTATTTTGATGTTTTGTAAAAAAATCAGCACTTTTTTGAAACTTTAAGGCCTGGGGGGCACGAGTTATTATTATCCGAATGAGCTTAAATTTTGCATACATTATTGTTTTCTATAGTGACACAAAACTAGGGGGCGACACCAACGGAATTCCCTAAAAAAAAATTTACCATACAAATAAGGACCACCCTAATACACAGCATGTATTTTTTTTTTCGGAATTTTAATTGAAGTATTTCAGTACGTAATTAATTGAAAGTAATTTAAAACAGTGTAAATGAGCCTTTTAGCTTCACGGGCTTGAATTAAAGTCTTCCTTACCCGTTAATCGAAAGGAGGCACGGTACGCTGGATAGTGGGATAATTCCACTTCATGCATGAAATCTTTGACATCCTCATAGGCAGTAGCCCTCGCGTTGCACAGCGCTAGCATGGCGGACGAGTGAAAGCTGCAGAATCCTCCCTTGCAATGGTGACGAAAGACACTTTGCCACAGTTCTTCCGTCAGGTCGTAGTCGACGAAATCGCGGGGGTTCACGCACGAGACCAAGAGGGCTTGCAAGTACAGGGCCAGCTCCTCTGTCGGGATGTTTGAAGGAACACCGGATTTCCTTTGGAAATCAAACGAATCGTCAGTCAGAAGAAAGTCCAAATATGAAGTTTTGAGAAAATCGAAAAAAACTGTATAAATAATATAATTTTTATCCAAGGGACACCAAATTTTTACAAGAAATTCATAACACTGTTAAGCATACAGAACAATCATCGAAAAAATTATAAATGAATTTAGAAATTTTTTAGCGTTAGAAAAAGAGGACGGACTTATTCCCTTCTTCCACCTTATGGAAATTTCAGCTGAACAAAAATCTTAAAAACCACTTAAATTGACAATTAAATTATATTTCTGCTTAGTTCACAGTACAAAAGTAAAAGATGGAAAGACTAAGACGAATAAAATTTAAAATGCGTTAAAAAATGTTTAATGTAAAATGTTTAAAACTGCGTTATTCCTACCAAGTTTCATGATGATATGGGGATTCTAAGTTTAAAAATTTTGAGATTTCTGAGACCTAGATAGGCTTAAGAAGCCTAGTTTTCTATCTTTAAACGGCTTTTTCTCCCCCCCAAAACAAGGTTTTCAATGTTTAAAATCTAAAGGCTTTTTTTCTTATCATCCAAACCACTTCAAACTTTGTAGTCATTATCAGTAACACCTGTTTAACATCTTCAGGCATGGATTTTATAATATATTTATTACAATATTTTTTACGGAGCATTAAAGTGGAAACTTAGCGTGTTTTTTCCAATGCCAAATTTCAGAGTTTTTTTTACTTTTCAGAAACTTTTATAGATAATCAAATTTCTATGCCTACAAATGACTATATATGTTTGATTTATGTTCAGAAAAAAAATCAAGTTAAAATAACCAATAATAAGGGAGGAGTTACAATTTAAATGTAAGGTAATTTCGGGCATTTTTTTTGAAGTTTTTTGAAATTCTTTTAAAAAATAAATTTTTGAATAATTTTTTGGCTAAATATGAATTAGTATGAAGTAAATACATAATTTAAAACCTTAAAAGATAATAAAATCCAGTTATTAGAGAAAAAAAATTTTTGGTACCAAGTCCCCTTAAATTCAAATCAAATTTTATTTTGCCTAAGTTAACAGGCCAAAGAATAAGAAAAGAAAGACAAATTATGTTAATTTTTCAAATTTAATAAAAAAATACAATGAATAGACATGGATTTCGCAAATTCAAGAGGCTATATCTGCCGATAGGGGGTAGTTATTTTTTTCCTCTTTACACTCATGTGTATTGCAGATTTTTTTGCGCACAAAGAGTCAATTTGAAATTTTTTGGACTTATTCCTTTCTTCTAACTGACTGTTCAAATTATCGCAGAATTGCAATAAAAGACAAGATGTCTCAAAATCAACTAGAAATGGGCAGTGCCGGCCCGTCCATAACAGCAAGTGAACCCTTTGTGAACATGTAAAACTAAAATCGAATATAAAATTTATTATTTTTATTTGATAAATAAATATCAAATAAAATATAATAAATCAAGTGCTCTCAAACTTTCCAACATCACGACCCACTTTTTGTAAATAAACTCTAACGCGCCCCACCTCATCTTCCGTTAATTTTCCCTTACCCCTACATGACTTTAGCTTTGTGCGTCTGGGGTTTGGCCATCTACTATTTTGTAACAATAATAAATTACATTAGAGATTATTTTAACTCTTTAGGTATTTAAAAAGAATAATTTGAACCTATTATTTGTGGAAGAAACAATGAGCTCCAGAGTCAGAAGGGGGTCTGGGCTGGGGGGTCCTCCCCCAGAGAAATATTTGAAATTTAACTTAAAAACAGGATTTTAACTTTTTTTTTTATAATCTAGGATAAATGTCCATAAAAACATCATTTCCTAAGGAAATTATTAAATTCAAAAACTTGTAGCGACCCACCAAAAACTGACTGGTGACCCACAGTTTGAGAACCTCTGTAATAGATCATTCTCAATTTCCTTTTACCACTTTTTATATTAGGTCGCTTTCAATTTCGTCTGTTCGAGCGGAATTTAGAAATATATTTTGAACCAACTTCCCGATGAGGATGGACTCTTGAAATTTTGAACATAGTTCAGATCTGGATGACAATGCGATATTATCTCGTTGTCTCGGTTAAATTTGCTTCCCCTGAACCCCCAGGGGGACTTAAAGATTGACATGGCGTGCGAATAAGGAAAGAAAACAAAGAATGAATTCTTTTCGCGTATGCGACAATAAATTTTTCTTACTGACAGGAGAAAGTGGGTGGGGGGGTAGAAAAATTATTCTGAGTATGAAACCGAAATGAGAATGATCTATTACATTTAATTCACATTTAATGACAAATTACTTGTTTATGTGCTATTGGGAAATACCTCAAAATTAAAAAAAAAATGGAATAATTATACTTAATTAAATTTGACTTTAAAAGTGATTTTAAATTCATTTTGATACCTTAGATTCCAAAAGAAACGCGGGGACTCGATTGACCCCTCTCGGTGAGGCGCCACCCTGATGATTTCGGTCAAAGATGTACTGATCTTGTCCCTCAGTTCCTGCCCGATCTTGTGTCCTGGAGAGAAGAATTCGGGCTCCGCCAGGTAAATGGCCAATACTGCCCTGGCCAAGTCCGGGCCATCTAAGAACCCGTTCCTTACATTTCTCAGCAACCACTGGACGTTGTTCTCTATGGCAGTCTTTAAGAGGTTATCCCGAGATGGCTCTGTTGTTGTAGCAAGACCAATTCCTACAAAAGTTTTAAGCAAAATAATTCCAAATTAATCTATTGAGAATTAGCGATACCACATATACTTTTTCTCTATACCCAAATATAACTTATAATCAATAAATGTATCATAGTTTCTGGCTTGGTAATAATTCAATCTGTCAAAATTATAAGTACAGTGAAACCCCGATTTAACGTTTCCCGCATTTAACGATTTTCCGCATTTAACGTCAGATTTCATTGGTCCCAAATGATTTCCTATGCATGTAGTGCTATAAAAACCCGCATTTAACGTTATCACTCTGAAAAGTTTCCCGCATTTAACGTATTTTTTTCAGAAGTATGGCACTATGAAAATTTTCCAAAACATTCACTTATGAAAGAAAAAAAGATTATTTTCATATTCTTGTTCCTCAACAGCTGTGCGAAAGGTTTGCGTTATGCTAGCAGAATTATAAAGCTTTGGTAAATTTTCGGAATTTCTTGTCCTTATGCTTTTTGTATGTTCTTATTATCGCTCTTGGTTCTCCTATAGCAAAGTGACGAGCACAGTGATTAATACTGGAATTATAAGAGTTCTACATAATAATATATTATTCTAATCTGGCATTTTATGCAGCTTTTCGGTACATCAGAGAAAATAGTTCTAAAGATCTGGGCATCACAAAAATGGCTCGAAATAAGTTGCAAGTCTTCCTTTATTCCTCATAACTCGTTTTAAAACCAATATTTTAGGAAATACAAATACAAATGGGCCATTTTCACCATTCGCTTATTTTTCAGAATTGAAAAATATTTTTTCAAACTAAATAATTTCTTAATGTAATGAACATAGGTGTTTTTAAATATGTTAAAAGTATATGGAAAAGCAATTGGTCATACACTTTTCCCAAAAATTACGGATAAAATGATACTCTAATACAAAACACTATGTCCCTGGTATCACAAAAATTTTAAATAATTTACTTAAACTATTATAATCCGTTGCATTTTTAAAGAACACATATTTGTTTCCTGGTTTATTCTTCGTTTATGAATTTTAAACACAAGCAAACGATAAATCAGTCAAAATAAACCTAAATAGCAGAAATAGAAAAGGCGGAGTACTACTCTTTTCCAAATCAACGGCTCAGAAATGGCTGAATCTCTTACCGTAGAAATAGTATGGATCGTAACGGGAGTAGACATTTTAATAAAATAACAAATTAAAACATACTTGCGTTTTTAGAAACTGAAATAAAGCTCCATATATCTTACTTATATCAATAGATAACTATATTTCTAGGCTTAAAATTTTCAAAAAAGTTTATTTAATATTAAAAATTACCGTAACGGGAGTTGACATTTATAAAAACAGCTTACCTTGGCAACAGATTATTTTTTAAAAAACGCGATAGTTTTCGGCTTGAAGAATAAAAAAACGGCTAAAAGATATTCTAAATCGTTTGAAATGTGGTTTGCCATTTTTAAAGCATAATTATTATTATGTTTTTTCAAATTAATTTGAACGTAACGGGAATTGACATAAAGTGAGGGACAAAATATTTTCTTGATTTATAAAAAGAAAAAATTCAAGAAATATTTTTTTTACAATTAGTTTGTTTTCTTAGTTTATTCTTAGTTTTGATATTTATCGTTTTTTCTTTCAATAAGCAAAATTAAATAAAAATAAAACGACTTTGAATTTCATGAAACTCGTTAGGGACAAGCATTTTTGGCTATTTTCGTATTTTTAAGGATCTTTATTTTCATAATTTTACAGCTTTTTTTACTAATTAAAGGCTAGAAATATTTAATTTAGTCTACTTTGCTTAAATCAAAGCTCAAACAGAAATTTTTATAATGATTAATGGTTTAATTTTCATGTTTTACCTTCGGGACAGCAAATGTAAGCAAATTTTGAAAATAACCCAAATACAAATACAAATATTGATGACCAGCTACAGGCTCAAGGCCCAACAAGGCTGGTCGATTGTTTATTAATTCACCAATTCCCACTGCCTGTCCAATTTTAGCTTAAACTCATACACAGCCTTCGAATTAATTATATGTTCTGGCAACGCGTTCCATATGTCAATTACCCTAAAGAAGTAATACTTCCTTAGATCTCTATTAAAATGTGTCTTATTCAATTTCTACCCATGGCCCCTTGTTCTGTTATCCCTAATAAAATTTAAGCCTTTTGTGTCCCCTTGTATTACTAACTTGAAGAGCTGAATCAAATCCCCCCCTCCATATCAAAGATCAGAAATATGTAGATTTTAAAAATTTATACGTAATAATAATGGAGTTTTACACCATCTCTTAAATATCAAAATCTTCAATTTTAACGTTTTGAAAATTCTCTCCTGAATTTACTGTATTTTCCTGGAAAATTTTGTTAATGATAAGACATTTCATTACAGAAAAGCTGACATCATAGTAGGGGAGCACAGAGTGTTTTTGGCAAGTAACTCGAGCGCGTCAGATAATCATAGGGGGGATACCTTGCATGCTTTTGAGTAACTCCACCAAATATAAGCTCTCTATGTTGGTGGGTAAGTTTAGAACAGCCCGTCAGATTTGTAAAAAAAAAATTAGTTACATGGACATACTCGAGCGCGTCAGATAAAGATAAGGTAGGTTAGTTACCAGCTAAAAAGTGTACATTTTCTAAAATCTGCCGATTTGAGCGGTGGGCAAGGGAGTGGGAGGGTTACAAAGTTGCAAAGTAAAGCCAAGACCGGTAAGACGCTATCGCTCTTTTTGAGAAAAATGTACGAAACAAAATGTTTATGGACTAGTAGCCAGAAAACTAGTCTCAACTAGTTGTTAACTGTCTCTGTAGCCAATCTGACGCGCTCAAGTATGTCCATGTAACTAGTTTGTTTTTAATTTTGACGGGCTGTTCTAAACTTCCCCACCAACATAGAGAGCTTATATTTGGTGGAGTTACTCAAAAGCATGCAAGGTATCCCCCCTATGATTATCTGACGCGCTCGAGTAAATCCACATTTAGCATCATGGGCTCCCCTACTATCAAAAGTGCCTCTCGGAAATGTGGAAAAAAATGTGGAAGAAAATGTTCCATGGAAAAACTAGGCTGAAAAACAAAACAAAAAATAGAGCGCAATGCCTTTCAAAGCGGAATGATTGTAAACAAGGCACACGCGACATCACAATCAGTTTCAGCTCAGACCGAAAAGAAGCTATTTTTAATTAAATATAACTTAAAATTTAGAGATTTGAAAGGTATATTAAAAAGTCATCTGGAGGTTTTCAGCCATACTGAACACATTAGGATTTTTAAAAAAAATTGAGTCTAATTGTCCATTATATGTTAAAGTACTTAACTATAAGTAGTCGAAACATCATGCGAAATTTTTACGGAACTAAGTCCCAAATATCAAGACTTCCCATCTTTTTTTGCGGAACATTTTAGATAACGAATAGGTATAGACACCAAAATGTAACAGGTAAACAAAACTTTCGAGTACTCACGAATCCAAAGCAAGTATCCCAAAGCAAGGGCGACGAGGGAAAAGACCAAGAATGTCTTCATCTCTGCTTGTGATAGACGTTTCTAAACTGAGCATCTCCAAACTCTACTATTTATAGGATTTTCTTCAAGCTCCGGAGTCCAATCTAGAATGTGAGAGAAATTGCAAATCAAGTGAAAAAAAATTAGAACCGGAAATCATTACTACGCAGACATGGCAGATTTCGTAAGATTCACAGAAAAAAAAATCTTGAATAATAGCACTTTTTTTTAAATTTTATCAAATGGTGGTGAAATATCTCTCTCAAGTGGGTTTGACTGGGAGCGATTATAATAAACACTTTGTCAACAATAGATTTCAGAGATTGAGGTGATGAATACCATATAATATTACTTGGTAATTTATGAAAATTTCTACGTAAAAATTTATACAAAAGCATATGAATTGGCAAAATAATCAGATCATGGTCTGATCATAAAGTGAGGGTCTATGCGATTGCCCTTTTGCTTTTTGAGCATTGCCATTGGCAGAGACCCCTCTTCCCATTGGGTGACGTCACGGATGAGCCAACCTTCGTGTGTATAAAAAGAGCGTAGCCATTTTCTCTTTTCGCTTTCCCTTTTGACTTGCCTGCCTGCGTGCAGTGCATGTTCAGGGTACGCGCGGCAGATTTTCAGATTCTGAAAACCAGCGTAAATCGGAAACCGGGATGATGAATGAAATGAACCAAGGGGACATCCATAAATTACAAAAAGGGGGAGAGGGGTTTGGAAAAATCTCACCAAGGGGGGTCGATTAAAATCTCACGTCAACTTTTTAAGTTAGAAATTGTACGATTTTCTTTGTTTTTTAAGTTTGAGAAAGGAAAATCATTTTTAAAAAGTTGTTGGTAAATCTCACGTGGGGGGGTCCAGATTTTGGGGAAAAAACACCTCACGTAATTTATGGATGTCCCCAACTGATCTCAGCGGAGACATTTCGCCAAAGCCAATTGCCACGGCACCCTAATTATCATTCCTTTTAATTGTGTTTTTATACAGCCATAGTTATGTTTTTCATTTATAGTTTTGATGCTTAGGGAGTTTGATTGCGGTTTTCGTGTCTTTGTAGGTGTAGTTCATGCTATTTCCGTATTTCACTCCTCATAATTGAATTTCACTCCTCCTAAAAATGTCAAAGAGTATTTCATCCTCCAAAAAAATCCTAGAAATAACACCAGTTTCGACCCTAGTTTAGAGTAAAAATCAACAATGGCTTTGAATCCTAAATCATTGTTTAAAAAACCAATGTTTTGGGTAATGTGATATCACATACTCTCTTAGAAGTTCAAAATCGTGACGCGAAAAAGGCAAGACGTCACTTTTCAACAGCGAAAGATAAAGGATTTCAGACTCTTCTCCTCTCATGGATATCTCTATCGAATAAAACAATAAATTAAAAATGCGGGAATTGCCCATTCCCGTATATCTCTATTCTAAAAAAATTTTTTTGGTGAACGGTTTACTGATCCGAATGACACATTTCTGGTATCCATATTCTTTGAGGATATGCAGTAAGCCATTAAAGTTCTCAATTTTAAAATATTTCCATTTTTTTTTTTTTAGATTACGGATAAGGTTGCAGTTACTAAGCAAGTACTGATAAACTACTTATTATGCAACCAATCACAACGACCTACTTATTATGCAACCAATCACAACGACCAATTGATACCATATTTTATGATGAAACAAGTTTTTTTTACTTTTTAAATTAAATATCATTCAAAGACTGATAAAAGTATCCAGAGACTGATAAAAGAACGTCCACCAATCTTATACAGCCAGAAGTATTATAAAGTCTTACAGATATGCAATTTCATACTAAAAATTCTCACATTTTGTCTGAAATTTATAATTTTTAGTCTGACAATCGAAATTAATTGTAAGCATTGGGTGTCATGTCATATAGGTTTTGTCTCTTATTATTTTCATTGGCTTAAATGGTATTGTTTAACAAGTCTGGGTTTAAACAAAAATATGAATGATAAAATACGAGGTATATACGAGTTACTAGGCTGTACAATATTGAATTTAAAAGATTCATTGGTGGACGGTTTTTTTTTCTCCCAGAATGTTGATAAACAATAGTTAATCGTTATTAATAGATGTGCTGGATATTTTGTAAAGGAAAGCATTTTGATTAAGGAACACTTTTTCCTTCGCAAATCACAAAAAAAAATCATGGAACTATGAAAATAAACTTTTAATATTTTCTGCTATGTTAAGAGGATATACATTTTTAGTGATAATTTTATTATAGGATAATTCTATTCCATATATTTTAACGAAATGTTCAATGTAGTGCTTGTGATACCTGAGTTACTCAGAAAATAAGAAAACTAAAACAAGCCTTACCACGCCAGCTTAAAATTCTGAAAATTAAAGGAATTATATTTGTTTTACATGTGGGTACTTATATATCATGTACTTGTTGCATAAAATATTTTTTTTCCAAAGCTGATACATTTCTGTTCAATTTTATTTATGTGTTTCAATTTATATATTCATGTTATGTGTGTGACCAAGGAGAAATTTATAGGCTTAAAATTTATAAGCACAATATATAATAAACAGCAAAAAACTACTTATTCATTTAATTTAGGATAATATGAATCAAAACTGTCCACTGCAGTTAAGTACAGGTGGTGGCATTTACATTTATTTTTATATACTTCTGCTTTTATGTAGAAAGAAAAATTTGGCTTTTCTAGCCAATTTAATATTTTCTTAAAAGGACCTTTAACAGTAATAGACAGTTTTAGTTAACATTATTGTAATTTGAATTGAATAAATCATACTATTCTCTTTTTGAATAGCTCTTAAATCGTACACACGTAACGCAAATATATTAATTTATAATAGGCAATGTATAAGGTTTTTGAAAAAAAAAATATATTGATGTGGGGTAGGGGAGAGTCGCCCTTAGCGGGTAGGGGCTCGTATATTGCCGGGTGGAACCCGAGTGTCAAAGTATGAGTATGCCGTGATTAACCGAAAAATCTCGAGTTTCTATCAACTCCGATAGAACATTGGATTTGTAATATGTGGCGACTGGGCGCATCATAAAAAACTGTGATTTTGGAAAAAAAAACTTAAGATATATTCTTTCTGAATAGTAATTCTGTGTATGTTTTTCTTTTCTTATTTTGTGGGGGGTTTTTTTCTTTTTTTAATGTAAATTTTTCATCCCTTTCAACCTGTCATCTCTAAATGGGTTATTGACCCCTTGGAGACTGATATGTCAAATTGTTTTTTTCATTTGTTATATTTTGCTCGTTTTTTTCCATCTATACAAATGTTAGAAATGATTTGTGAATTTGTGAATAAAATTTTATCCTATGTTATGAAACACTAGCACATTCATCAACAGGCGGGTTTTTTTTCATATATATTTGAGGATTTTGTACCCCGTTAAAGTAAGAAAGGAGCTTTGGAGCAAATCGGTTGGAACAAAGCGGGTAGGTATCCACAAAGGAAAATTGCATAGAAAGGACTTTTATAATAGTTAGGTACGTTACTAAGGTCTGAAACATAGGCGAATTTACGGGGGGGGGGGTTCAATGCCTCCCCCTAACTTTTTAAGGATATTCCTTTTCTTTTCCATTGGAAGCAATGTTTTCAGTTAAATCAGGGACAGAACACCCCCAAAAGTCTCTAGCTTGACCCCCAGGGTCTTCCTACTAAATCCGTCCTACTCAGAGACTACTACTACGTCCTCTTTTAAAAAGCTAGCCAGGAGTGTAGGATAGGATAGAATAGAATGAAATGAATTGTATAAATATGTAAATATTAATAGTTAGCTTAGATAATAAACGTAATTAAGTGAGAAGTAAGTAGTAGTCATTGGTCTTCGTCTTTGAATGTATTTTAGTCTTCGAGTACCCAAAATAGGAGGTAAGTGGCCAAAACATTGTTCTGTCTCTATTTGTGAACCCCTTTTTCGTTTCAGCCACGGCACCCTAATTATCATAATTTTTAATTGTGCTTTCATACAGCCATAGTAATTTTTTTTTTCATTTATGGTTCTGATGCTTAGATAGTTTGATTATGTGGTTTTCATGTCTCTGTATATTAAGTTTATGCTTTCACTCCTCATAATTGAATTTCATTCCTCCTAAAAAAGCCAAGGAGTATTTTTACTCCTCCAAAAAAATTCTAGGAATACCAATGGTCCTAGTTCTAAAGTTCTGGAAAAGATTAATTTGTATTAAGAAGGGTCTCGTTTGTAGTGCTTACCCGCTTTTGGTAACCCGTAATTAGCAAACCCCCTTTAGGGTACTCTCCCCTATAAGAGAGTTCAAATTACTTTTTAAACTTTACCAAGAAATTGGAAAATAAGATGAGGTTTAACTCATTCATAGTTTTTCTGAGTCACACACGTAACACTACTACTTAAAACTTTTGCCCATTTTTATTCTTTCACAAATAATATCACCACCCTCCATATGTTTTCAATCGTATTTTCTAATCAACAACGACACTTTGAGAATGATAAAATTGCGAACATTTTATTTCATACATAAGACTGAACAAAACGAATTGTAAACAATGGTAAGCAACGCTAAGACAGGTGTAAACATGCGTGAGGGGGCCTTGCGTCACAAGTCCACTTTTTCCCTGCAAAGAAGATTGGCGCTGCGATTGCTCAGATGTTAGCATGTGATGTTAGCACCGATGTTAGCATGTGAGTGACGTTGCTTGAGTGATAGATTTGCCTTGACTTTTCCGTGGTCTCCTTCTAAATTACTGGTACTCCTCGTAATAATCTAGTAAAAGTTAAAAATTCAATATTTTATACATTAAAAGAAACATTTTTTTCAGGATAAACATTTAAGCAGGGTTTGTAATTAAGAAGACGTAGGAAAAACTCAAATTTGGATCAAAATTTTTATTTGCCACTTTTAAACATCAGGCAGCGTTTTTCATTAAACATGGATTAGAATTAAAATGTTAGGCGATTAGAATGGAATCATTGTTTGGCGATCAGAAGGGTATCCTTTTTTTATCCAATGAATGTTTGACTCTATTGATGTTCACTTACTCCATTGACAGTGGCTTAGTGACCCAGTTTCATAATCAAATTTTAATTTTTTTTTGTCTTAGTATTTCTACTTTTTCTTTTTTTTTGTGCTTTGAACTAAGCATAAACATAATTTAGTTGTCGATTGATGTGGTTTTTAAGATAAGGAGATGCACGTGCATAGTGCATATACTCCGTCTATTATATTCCTTATAATAGGTCTATGGTATGGGTTGACCACAGAATGTAGAGCTTACATAGATTCCAACAGGAAGTTTGCCTTTTTAGCTCCACCACCCCTTCGGATCGAAGATTATAACAGGCATGCTCCAGTGAATGAACAATTTAAACTACAAAATTCAAGACCATAATCAGTATGCACACATTTTAACTTTTTGTTTAGTTGTCTTTCCACGTTTACATGATAATCAGTAAAACAATGAAATACCTCAGATTTATGCTTAATAAGATAAACAGTGATATACCTAGAATAGTCATCGATTATCGACAAGAAATAACTTTTGCCTGTAGCAGTTTTTACTGTGCCTGGTCCCCAAATATCCACATATGTACCCTGTCTAAAACATTTTTCCTGTTAATTGCAGCAATTGACTTAGAAGAAGTTCTAGTAGTTTTTGTTAAGTTACAAGTCATACATGAATCTAAATTTCCATGTAATTTTTCAAGATCATGTATACTTTTATGGTTTTTTTACTCATATTTGAGATCAATCCAAAACTTACGTGACAGAATCTTCTATGCATTAATTCAGCATTACCCTCATCAGATTTTGACACAAAGTTAAATTCATAACTTTTTGAAGGTAAACCAGATAATACATACAAATTTTGTACTCTAGGAACAGTAATAAAGTATTTACAAAATTCATTCAACTACCATTTCACTTTAAATGTAAACTTGTAACACAAACTGTCGCTGTTCTTCGTCTTTTGTCAAAGAAGAGTTGAATATGAAAATGTATGTGATTAATCAAGTCCAAAGTACAAAAAGGGGGGTCTGGGGGTTATCCCCCATAAGTTTTTTTGAGATTTGACCCTAAAAAGACCAGGGTTTTAACTCATTTTGGTAACCTTAGTCCAAATTTCGGGGGATCTTGGATCTTTTACTTAATTGAGTACACCACATATCCGTAATTTTTTAAGGTTTCCCCGGCCTAGATGAGAAGGCCGTAGTTTGGAGATCTTTGTTCTAGATGGCAATGGGTGAGACCTCCGCAAGCTCTATTCTCTGCGGGGTGGACACCCTGTATTAACAAGAGAGAGAGTTCCTTACCATCACCGTGACGAACTACGAGTATAACAGTTGGAGGGTACGGTAGGAGGGACAGTGGTCTCTTTTGATGTTGAGGAAGCTCCTGTCCGAAAGAACGGGGAGGACGAAGTAGGAGTTGCGGACCGACTTTCCCCAAGAGCCGTCCGCGTCCTGGGAACTCAGGAGAAAATCCACCGCCGCTGATGGCAGATCGGACAATCGGAGCTGGCGAATGTGCATCAGAGTCTGGAAGAAAACTTTTTTAGGGCCGTATATATTATGAAAGACTAACACGTATAGGAGAAACGAGAACGGAACGGAAACAATGAAAAAGCTCTCGTCTCCGCCGTATTGTTCCGAGATTCGAATCGTATTCCGATTGATCTTACACTGTTTGTGGTCCGTTAAATAGTTCCAAAAAATTTAGAACAAGCAACAGAGTGTTTTCAGGTGACGTCATGACCAGCTATTTTCTTTTAACTGTTAACCTTTAGTAGGACTTTTAACTGTTGCTAAGGCGGTTGCTTGGTAATTGCAAATGCTCCAATGGAAGAATTCCACGGCCAGTCATTTTCTGTAACTGTTAACCTTCTGTAGGGCAAAAAACTATAACCTTCTGTTGCTAAGGCCGTTGTTAGGTCCGAGTCTTGTGATTGAAAATGCTCTACTATTTACCAAAACCAGTCCTCAGACATTAATATTATTACGAAAGTAATGGAAATCTAGTGCTAGCAGAATTTTGTTTTATCAGCGTATAATTGCTTGTAAGGCTTTCCGATAGGAGGCAGCCGCATCGCACGTTGGACGGAGACGAAAACTCTGGAGTGCTCGTTTCCAATTGCACGTTACGTGAGATTTTTCACCGTGTCCGTATCGTTTCCATCTCGTATCTTCTACGTGTTAAAGTTTCTGAATGCGACCCTAACAGCCATATTCATAGCCATCAGCGTCGAGGTTAACCAGCGGTTAAAGAAAGAAAAAGTAGCTTTCCGTTGACTCTGATTGGTGGAATTCTTCTTTGATCGAGGATTTAGCACTGACGCTGATGGCTGTGAATATGGCTGTTAGTCTGTTACGTGCACGTGCTTCTGTCACCGACTTCGAAAAGGTCGTCATTTCAACGCGTATACAGGGTGCATAGAAAAGTCCCTTTACTCTGAAAATACTTTCGAATGGAGAGAACTACAGCTATGCAAGTGATGTAACAGTGTAGTAAAGCGACTACGCCGCCCGACATAATGCAAACGACCGCAGCACCCCCAGTGGCGAAATAAGAAAGGTTTTAAAAAAATATTTAAAAAAAAAAACAAAGGAGATAGAACGAAATATTCAATGAAAATATTGTTGTCAATATAATAAAAAACACACTGAAAAAAAATTCAAGAAAATATCTTCAATATTCGAGGAGATAATAGCAAGTGAAAATAACACTTTTCCAGGCCTCAAAAACAGGGAACTTAAGACTAGTTTTGTTAAAAAAAAATAGATTGGTTATAAAATAGCGCCAACTTGGCTACCATTAAGGACTTTTACCAAAGTTAACTCTTTCAAAAGGTGAGACATGGTTCTTATAAGAGCTACTGTAGGTAAAGAGGAATAATTTTAATAAAGTTAAATGATTTTTAATAGAAAAAATAATGCGCAGTAAAAAAAAAACGCAACTTACTTGCATAGTAGCAGCGATAGCGGACAATGGCGTGGGGTTGGTCAAAGCGTCATCTTGTGGGTTTATCAACTCCTGGAGATCTTCAACAGTCAAGTTAGATGGATAATACTGGTATCCAGATTTGCGAATAAACCCCAAACGTTTTAATTCTGGATAATTCCATGGAAAATGTGACTCAAAACAATCAATGGACATCGGCGTGAATGCTTCTTCATCTGAAAGTAAAACAGAGGGTTATAAAAAGTCATTTCCAAACTCACTTTATAAAACAATGAAAACAATTAGCAGAAGAGACGTCAACCAAGTTTTCCAAGCATACGTCATATTTATTAACTCTAATTCATCACTAATAATATAATCAAAAGGCTTTCCTTTACAAAATATCCAGCACGTCTATTAATAACTATTAACTATTGTTTATCAACATTCTGGGGAGAAAAAAAACGTCCACCAATGAATCTTTTAAATTCAATATTGTACAGCCTAGTAACTCGTATATACCTGTTTTATCATTCATATTTTTGTTTAAACCCAGACTTGTTAAACAATACCATTTAAGCCAATGAAAATAATAAGAGACAAAACCCACATGACACTCAATGTTTACAATTAATTTCTATTATCAGACTAAAAATTTTAAATTTCAGACAAAATGTGTGAAGTTTTAGTATGAAATAGCATCTGTTAGCTCTTAAAATACTTTTATCAGTCTTTGAATGATATTTAATTTAGAAAATACTTTTTTAAAAAGTATTAAAAACTTGTTTCATCATAAAATATGGCGTCAAGGTCGTCGTGATTGGTTGCATAATAAGTTGTTTGACAGTACTTGCTTTGTAACTGCGACCTTATCCATAATATAAAAAAACTTGAAATGTTTTAAAATTGAGAATTATTTTAGAAATTCTAATGGCTTACTACATATCCACACAAGAATCTGGACATTTTGATACCAGAAATGTGTCATTCGAATCGGGAATTAAAAATTTTTTCACTGGAAACCGTTGTTTATCTGTTGCTAAGGCGGTTTTTAGGTATGGGATCACGCTCCAATAGAAGAATTCCACGGCCAGTCATTTTCTGTAACTGTTAACCTCTGTAGGGCAAAAAACTGTAACATTTTCTGTTGCTAAGGCCGTTGTTAGGTCCGAGTCATGTGATTGAAAATGCTCTGTTCTCCCTTGTCCATTAAATACTTCTCTGATTTACCTGATAAGTGAACAGACTTGAAAGGGGCTGCGGAAAGAAAGGTGAGGACGTGGGTGGCACCTGCATTGCACAGGGCTAGAAAGGAGGACGACGGGAACCGCCCGTTCTGCTGCGACCGGACGCCACTCATCCAGATTTCGTTCACTAGGTCGTGGCCGAAGAAATTATTTGGATTCTTGCACAACACCGTGACGGCCTGCACGTACAAATCCAGCTCTTCACTTGTCGGAGGCCGGCGATCCCATCTGGAATCAAGCAGAATCCAATCTTCAGTTTGAAATACAAAAAAATTGAACTAAGAAAAACAAATTTCAAGCATTTTTCACAAGGAAAGTTTTAACGATAGGGTAAGGTGTTCTTGGAGAATATTGAATTTTAGAGAAATCTTAACATTACTAAAGATTTTGTTCAAAAAAAGAACAGGGGGGGAAGTGTTCCTGTGTAATTATGAGACGGGGGTTTGTGGTTTGCTTATCTTTAATGACAAGGGGGAGGGGGTCAAAAATGACCAAAACCATGCTTACGTAATATTTGAATGGTCCCTATATCTGCCTATAGGGGATCCACTCATGTGTAGGGCAAAGCTTGGAGATTTTTTTGGAGCACAAAAAGTCACAATTGGCCATTTTTGGACTTTTTAAAACTGACGATTCAATTTAAGGTTTTCAACAAGTCCGCGCATATTTCGCACACTCCTTGCGTGGGGCACAGAAAAAATACAAAGGAACTGCACCCCTAGAACCATAAAACTAGTCTTAACTCCAATTATTGTTGTTTTACTTTGTTGTCAATTTCGTATCCAAACAGGTAGCTAACAAATCTTGTTCGCCTACGGCGGATTCCAATATTGTCATCAACAGTTAAATATTAAAATATTTAGAAACTCCAACCCTCAAGCGTCACCTCCAGCCATGGACCGGTTTCGTCCTTGTTAGGACTCATCAGCACGGCATAGGAAGGTAACGTAAGAGAGTGGAAGAAGGCTTCTAGTCAAGCCGACTATAATGAAAAAGTGGTTACCATTGATTAGTCTACCACTATCTGCCGGAATAAACTGCTTCCCTGGACAGATTTAATTTCCAAAGGGGCTGAAGGTGACGCTTGAGAGTTGGAGTTTCCAAACCTTTTCCCGAACCAGTGGTTATTGTGAAAAATTCTCCTTTTCTCATTAAAATATTTACTTTTTTAAAATTTATTCGACAGAATTTTTATGAGAGATAGTAACCCAATAAACCTTTTATAACCTATCTGTTAACATTTTAGCTCTTCTTTAGATATTTTTCAAACCTTTTAACAGCAATCTCCAGGGTTTTGGTTTTTAACATCTAGAAATCAAACCAAAATCAAATTCTGCGCCGGGCCTAGTGGCCCATCAGGCGGTGCCCATCTCCGTTTCCTTAGTCTTTGGGCCTGGGGTGCTAATTACTTAGCTTGTGTCCAGGCCGAGTGGCTAGCCCGACGCTGGACCCCCAGTTGATTCCCCAAGCGAGCTTGGTGCTCATTTTATCGACCCCGGGAGGATGAAGGGCTGAGTTGACCCATGACCAGCTACCCAAGCAGGAGCCGCAAGGCATCGAACCTGGGTCGGTAATGCTCGCAGCCAGGCACGCTGACCACTACACCACCGCGGCCACAAAGTATAGAAAAGTTGTAACTAAATTGGCGGAAAGATCGATTCTCGCGGTGCATCATTGTCCAGTCTCTGTACATGAATGGTCTGCGGCTATATACCTACCCAAATACGAGTCTGAGAAAAGAATCCGTGATATTGTTTTTTAGTTCCTGTCCAATCTCATGACCTGTAGAAAAGTATCCGGGCTCCGCAAGGAAAATGGCAACCACTGCCCGGGCCAAGTTCGGTCTGTTTAAGCACCCGTTCCTGATATTGCTCAGCAGCCATTGGACGTTCTTGTCTATAGCTGTCTGTATGCGATCTTCCAGAGATGGCTCTGCAGTTGAAGAACCAATTGCTATAAAAGAGTTGCATAAAATTAATTCAAAACATTATATCACGATTTATTTCACCAACTTATGTATATTTTAATGTGCTGCGTAAAAATATCATTAAGGTACTGTCTGTCTGTCACAAGTTGAGCTCTCGTGACAGGACGGAACTTAGGTACATTTATACCTACGTTACGTTGCCTAGGCATCTTGCAAGTACCCGAAATTCCTATTAAATGACAATTTTGGGTTAAAACATGAATTTTTGTTCTTTAAAATTTAAAATAACACGATTTTTTTAAAATGACCAAATAATAATTTAAAACTCCCAAAAATAGCTCATGATCCAGTAGTTTACACAGCGCATGCCAATGAGAACAAAGAGTAAGAAAGCAAGAAAAAGGCAAAATACACATCTTTTGGTTCAAACAAGGGGTTTTAAGAAAATTTCATTTTTGGTTGTTGCTAACAAGGAGAGGATCCCAACGTGTCATCACCGATTTGGTTCATTTTTGGTGTGGAAGTAGTGCATGACTAGGACATCAATTTGTGAAAGTATTAAGAAGCAACTTTCAGAAATTTTGGAGAAAATCGCAATTAAAAATCTTAACATGTACTTATATATCTGATAAGATTCTAGTCTTCCAAGCGGATCGTGGTGTAGCGGTAAGAGCTGTGATTCCCAACCCAAAGGTCCCGGGATCGAGTCTCGCTGCATACCATAATTTTTATATTTGTTTTCTACGCAATTAAGAGCACAGATATGAAATAAAGTAGTACATATTTATATTTATAATTATCAATTTTGAAACATTTTTTAAATATTTTTTTTTGTTTTTGAAGTCTTTTCATTCCTTGTTTCCCAAAAAAATAGTTATTAAATCCAATTTTTATGATCCTATTGTAAATATTATATGTTTACCTACAAAAATGTTTATTTTAACTACCAAATCAGACACATAACAAATCCTTTTAGCATAACAAAATTGCGTACTTTCTTTCGGATAGTTAGGGATAAATTAAGGTAAAACTTCTTATATAAAAATATAAATTATTATTATTATTTTTTTTTTTTGAAAAAATCTTTTCATTCCTTGTTTCCCAAAAATATAAATTATTAAATCCAATTTTTTATGATCCTATTGTAAATATTATATGTTTACCAAAAAAATTTTTACGCACAAGAAAAAATATTTTAAAATTTATAATTAAATATTATTATAAGTTTATTTCATATCTGTGCTCTTAATTGTGTGGAAAATTAAAATAAAAAATATGGTATGCAGCGAGACTCGATCCCGGGACCTTTGGGTTGGGAATCACAGCTCTTACCGCTACACCACGATTCGCTTGCAAGACTAGAATCTTATCAGATATATAAGTACATGTTAAGATTTTTAATCGCGATTTTCTCCAAAATTTCTGAAAGTTGCTTCTTAATACTTTCACAAATTGATGTCCTAGTCATGCACTACTTCCACACCAAAAATGAACCAAATCGGTGATGACACGTTGGGATCCTCTCCTTGTAAGAGAAAAAGTAGAAAAATTCAAGAACTTGGAAATATAATATCTTAAAAAATATTCTAGCTACATAAACAATCAAGGGTTTAAAATGTAGGTAATTTATTCAGTAACAAAACATGCAAATAGATGTTTATTCAATAATCTCAACATTTGGTTGCTGTTTCACAATTTATGAAAAGGCCGAAAATTCGATTTTCAATTAACTGCCATTCGAAAACGCAACCGCTCTGTCCAGGCTGACCAAACAGAATTTTACTTCCCTAGAAAGGTACTTCAAAATCTGTAATTCAGAAATACGTCTTTTCGGTTAAATTACTATGTAGCCAGTAGTGTCCGGCAACTAGCGGTCAAAAAATAGTTAACTACTAACTAGTTTGAGAAATTGTAGTTGTAACTAGTAGTTAACTATTTTTTCCTGGGACTAGTTGCAACTAGTAGTTAACTATTTCCCAAAGTAGTTAACTACTAGTTAACTAGTCTATTAAATTCCATTGCCTATTTTTTCCCCTAATTCTAATACATCTTTCTTATCTATATCACAAAAAACGTTTATACTTCGCGTAAAACTGACCTTTATTTCTGGTTATGGTATTTAAATACTCTGACATCTTAATTAAATATGTTTAAAGTTGCCACATTTGAAAATATTTTGTATATTTTGATAAAAATTTTAAACAAATTATTTTTTGAAGTAGTTGAAAATTTGAAAGTAGTTTTAACTAGTAGTTATTAAAAAAAGTAGTCCAACTAATAGTTGAACTAGTTTAAATCAAAAGTAGTTAAACTACTAGTTAACTACTAGTTGATCGGTAGTTAACTACTAGTTGCAACTAGTTCTAGTTAACTAGTGCCGAACACTAGTAGCCAGCTCTTGGACTAAAGGGAGAGCCTACTAAATCTTAATAAATTACATTGAGCTATAAATCATGGGACTTTTTATGCGACAAATTCTCATTGAAACTTCCCGTCTTTTTCGGGACATATAGACACCAAAATGTTACAGGAAAACAAAAGTTTCGAGTACTCACGACTTGCTGATCCCAAAGCGAGGACGACGAGGAAAAAGACCAAAGTGTTCATCTTGGAAGGCCAAAAACGTTTCTAAACTGAGAAGCTTCGAAATCCTCTATTTATAAATACTTTTTTTCAGAGTAGAGGAGTTCGTTGAGAATATTTCCCTATCAAGCCCAATCTGGTAAAAACGTTAGTGAGTTGACCGATGGAATTAGTTCCGAAAATCTAATGCATAAACATAAGAAATCCGCTGATGCTGCAATTATAACATTAAAATGATACCGCAATGAAAGAAGCACTCTTCAGTAGCTTTAAATAATTTCCCACGGTGTTTCGCTGGGTTTTCGTTTTATCAGACAGCCTAAACACGGCACTTCAGAAAGTTACAAAAAAAAAGTCATAACCAGATGACGATGTTGGACACCTCCACAGATTGATTGAGCGTGAGAATATAATCACGCCACACCAAGGGGTAATTCACAAATTACATTGCAGGCTTTTCAGGGCTTTTTCACACCATTTCCTCTCCTACATTGTGATTTCATACTTTTGAAACTTGGAATATAAATAAATATATAGGATTTTTAATACTACACGTTTTCCCACCATGAAAGAATGATGCAATTTGGGACACACTAATTATTAGCTCGACTAATCCTAACTATTTCTTCACAAATTGGAATAATCCTAATAGTTTAATTTTAGACAGCATTAGTCTACATACATATGTAGGCAAAAAGGATATTTAAAATTACTAATTTTAAAATTTGTCCAATTTAAAAAAAAAAACTATTTAGTTCTTTTTTATTTTTACATGTTGGTAATGATTGTCTATATTTATAATTCTGTTTTCATCCAAACTAATTAAGTATGCAAAGTCAAAAAAAAACACTACAATATTCTCTTTAAAGAAAAATTCAGCCATATTAAGCTGTCCCATTAGCCCTCACAAGACATGTTCCGTTAACCCCCATGATGTGAAATTATGATGATGTGTTCCGTTAACCCCCATGATGTGAATCAGCTGTCGCTTTGCGACAGTTTCAGAAAGGCCGTCCGGGTGTGGGACGTTGGATGGACCCCCTGATGAGAGTCCAACGTCTCAGACCTTTATATTATATTATTTTTGATATAAAATTTTGGTTTGTTTATATTAGGCTATCTTCTGTCCAAGCTGCTTGAGCGCTGGATTGGGATTAACCTCCTAAATTTTAAATTTTCATTATTGTAGAAGAATTTTTCTAAATTGTCAATTTTATTTAGGGTTTTGCATGTTGATTAGCTGCAAAGGCGCTATCTTCTGCTAAGATCATATTGTAATTTAATTAGATGGGCTCTTGTTTTGGGGTTGTTCGATTTCCTCACATTCGTGATGGTTAATCCTGAGGTCATTTTGCATTTTGTATTTGGTGTTTGATTTGGAATTTGATTATTTCTGTGTTTTGTTGGATGGCCTTGGGGTTCAGCTGTCGCTTTGCGACAGTTTCAGAAAGGCCGTCCGGGTGTGGGACGTTGGATGGACCCCCTGATGAGAGTCCAACGTCTCAGACCTTTATATTATATTATTTTTTCTATAAAATTTTGGTTTGTTTATATTAGGCTATCTTCTGTCCAAGCTGCTTGAGCGCTGGATTGGGATTAACCTCCTAAATTTTCTAAATTGTCAATTTTTTCAGTATTAGTATTTACTTTTTCCCCAGTATTTGTAGAATCTAAAACTGTCTTTATATAAGCTTAAAATATTCTTAAAAACTTACAAAATAAAATCAATTACAAAATTTAATACAAGTCCAATCTCCTTCCAATTATCTCAATCCAAAACAAAATATTTAAAATTCTTAATCCTCAACTCTATCCAAATAATTTTAGAACCCTTAGATTACTTCCAATTCGACACAATGCATATTTTCGTATTTTACTTCACCTTTTTCGACATAAATCTTTGTGTAACTTGCGTAATCGTAGTTACAATACTAGATCAACTGCAAGCTATCAGATACCAAAATTTTCCAAAGATATATTTTTTAAACGTTTCTATTATCTTGCACCTAAATTATACAACAGTTTACCTCTAAATTTAATTACTATTACTAAATATTCCACTTTTAAAAGAAAACTACATGACTTCATAATAAATATTGACGACTTGGATTCATATTTTCCCTCAATTGAAGCAATCAATTTATAATCAGTTATCCAGCTTATAGTCATTATTTATTTACTCATTTTCTTAAGTTTTTATAATTTTTTTTCATTTATTTTGTATTTTATGTAAAATACATTCTCTGTCGCCTGAACGGGAATTGTTAAATTTCCCCTTGGCGTCAAAAGTTTTTTTTCCTTGTGTTTTTGTAAAAAAAAATTTGTGCAGTAAATAAAGTTATTATTATTATTATTATTAAAACTTATCGCTATGGCCTGTTCAAAACAAACTTGTTTTCTTTCTGCGCATTAAAAACCGGTCATGACCATAAGAGCGCTTTTTCACTACACGATAAGACAGCGATAATTCCGTTCCGATTATATCGGGGAACGCAAAATGCATTCAGAAAGCCGGAGCGCTTTTCACTTACCGATACGATAGCGATTATGTCGTTTCTACGGAACCGATATCGGTTATCGGAACGATTTACCGTTGGGTATCTGGCAATCCCAATGTATCGTGACGACATTTCATGTTTGTTTTGATCGTTTGTTGGTTTTCTTGTTCAGTGTTCACGTTTTTAATTTGATTTTATTGTTTTAACATGGTTATTAAGTTTGATGTGATCAATTTGTGCGAACTGGTAGAAAATAGGCCATGTCTGTGGGACAAAAGGCATGACGATTATCGTAATAATATTTTAAAAGAAAAGGCCTGGAAGGAAATCTATAGTTTCTTGGACGATGAGTTTGAAAACAAAACAAGTGCTGAAAAGACCGAAATAGGTAAATATATTATTTATAAATTCAAATTGTACATTATTTCTGAATTTATTGATCAGTTTAGTTCACATAATGTTTTGTTTTCAATTGTTTTTCAAACTTGATTAAAGCGACAGGTACCTACACTGTAAATTCAATATTTGATCTTGTTGACAAAATAATGAAAAGTTTCCATTCAAATCACGAATGTGATTGTCATTAAGTACTTAAATTGATTTTAATACTAAAAAAACAAAGTATAATCGAATAATTATGCATAGAATAATTCGACGAAAAAATGCACGTGGTTTCTACAAGTTGGTTATTTTTATTGTATTCTCTCAGATAGTTAATTATCCCAAGATTTTTTTCTAGTTTGATGTTCTTAGAAGAGTCTTGTACAATAATAAAAAACTTAATATAACTGAAACTTAATATAAAAATATCCAATCTTTATAAACAGTTCTTATAACAATTTTGAAGATCATATTGTTTAATTAAACAGGCACAATGAAGAACAGACTTGAAGTTGGCTGAGGGCTAGTTTTTTTTTACAAAAATCTCAAATAAACATTCTTTGCCTTACTCCACATCTCTTGTCATTTTATTTCCGTAAAAATTTCAAGTTTTACTTAAAATCATTTTCATTTTAGGTAAGCAAATCACCCAGAAATGGACCAATATAAGAGACGCATTCATCAGAAGTCTTAAAACAAAAAGTGGGCAGAAAGCGAAGAAACCGTACCTATACCAAGATAGCATGCTCTTTCTCTTGTCCATACAAGAGCCTAGCTCAACAGAGTCGAGTGTTCTACTAACAGCTGAGGATGTAAGTGACTCACAAGCAGTGGAGGCTCAGGTGGACGAGGTTGTAGAAACTTCTGAGCCAGTTGCTGCCAGTACCCCTTCGCCTAGCTTTAGTGCTCGGGCCGGGCATAGTAGAAAAGTGAAAAGGTCTGATAGAGATCTTAGTGAACTTGAACGAGAAATTATGGGTGAACTTAAAAAATCAAAATGCGAAAGTGAACCGTCCTTTTTTGGTTCATTTGAACAATATGTCAGTGACATGACTGAAACTGAAAAATTAGAATTGCACTCAGCTGTGCTACAGTCAATTATGGATATAAAGCGAAAACGTCTCAATACTGTGTACATTGTAAATAATGATAATTACCAAAATGAGTTTTGATATACTAATATTGTTATTAAAAAATAATTTCAACTTATAGAATTTTCTCAGTCAGTTTCTTTCTTTTTACAGTGAAACCTCTGTATGACAGTCCATACTGATACTTTTTCAAGGTCCCTATAGTGAAAAAAATATTTAAGATCCGTAAGATATATTAATCCGTATTAATATCGGACAGATAGAACAGCACTGTCTATAATAACCTGACCATATCAATACTTTCTTTAGGTCCATAGAGTATCATAGAGAGGGTTCACTGTAATCTGCCTTTTTACAGATTATTTTATTATAAAAAAATAATAAAATACTTAAGATTTTTATTTCTGCTCTTGACATAAAAAAGATGGGTCTCATTGTTTTGAAGCTGCAGTTATTGAATTTTGGTTTTGTCTTTCATTTTACACAATATAGAATGTGAGGAAGAAGTACACCAACTTTTCACTGTCATTGTAAATATATTTTTGTGAATTAATTTTAAACATGAAGAATTTAAAAAATATTCATTCGTGTTAGACAGCTGCCAATGAGTTAACCAGCTTTTTTCATGTCATGAATTTTGTTTTTAATACAAACAAGAATTTTAAAAAAACTTAATGATTTTAAATAATAAGTAATTAAACTCTACTGCTGACATTTTTAAAAAAAAGTAAATAGAAGTTTTATGAATGTAGAGACCAAAATTGGAGTTTCCTTTTGTGTTAATAATCATGAATGTGTTATCAAAGACTTTTTTAAAATACAGATTTACTATTTTCTTTGGCCTCAAAAGCACCCTTTAAATAAAAGTTATTACCTAGGATAGGTGTGGATAAAATGAATTTAAATACAGCTATTTTCAAGTTAAGCTCAGGCAATAAGCTCAGATTTTTGTTTTAACACATCTTAAATATAAGTATTCCTCTGAATACAAGTCGGACAGATGATCTATTTAAGCTTTAAACAATGTATAAATCTTTATCTGTAATATTAGTTTGTATGTAAAATTACCAGCGTAAAACACAGTAGCATGTAAAAAAAGTACTCTTTAAATAAAAACAAACTTTATTTCTAATTCTAAATTATGCAAAAAATTGGTATAGATTGAAAGGAATATATAAAAAAATGATAATATAATTATTTGTTTTATGTAAAGAAAGAAGTAGCAGCAACATCAGAATCATTAAAGAAAAATACAGAGTAGACAAAAGAAACACAATGAAATACTTTTAAAACTTGTGTTATACAAAATCATGAATATTATACTGCAGAATGATAAAAATTATTATAAAATTGCTGTGTAAACACAATATTGTACGTGAGGGAGGATGTTGATAGTCAGTCTACAGGGGTCCCACCCCCTAGACTCAATGAGGCAAGCCCTTGCAAAAAAGTGTAATGACCTCCCCCCACACTTTTTGTTCCACCCATTTAAAAACTTAAATTGTTATATGTCCCCCTCTGTGGGCACCCCTGCATTATAGACATACATTAAATTTGTTATTGAATGCTAAGAATTTTAAATATTTTATTCATTAAATTTTAGACAGCTGCCACGGCAATGCACCCTCATTACTTACAAAATAATTAGCAAAAGAAGTACGAATACCCCTCCCAGTTTTTTTTGTAGTTAATGTGTCGTTTGTCATGGATTGTAGAGTACAAGGTACTAAGTCCTCTGGACGGTATCCGTCTCTCTCACGTACAATATTGTGTAACATTACACATGCCTTAACAACATCAATTGCAGTTTCACGAGACAAATTTAGTGCCTTATGCAAAATTCTCCATTTATTCGTCAAAATACCAAAAGCACATTCCACATATCTTCTGGCTCTACAGAGCCTGTAGTTAAATACTTTTTGCTTCTCTGTCAAATTGTGGCCCCCATATCCACGCATAATATTTTGATGCATGGGAAAGGCATCATCTGCCACGAACACATATGGTACTTTAGTGTTTTCTGGCGGCAAAGGAGTTGGACTTGGAATGTTCAGTTTATTAGAACACAGTAATTTCCAAAACTCAGTTTGTTTTAAAATGTTGGAGTCACAGTCTTTGCCATAACCCCCAATGTTCACATAAGTAAACTTATAATCAGCATCTGCGACTGCTAACAATACAAACGAATGAAACTTCTTGTAATTGTAGTTCATAGAACCTTCATTAGGAAAATTTTCTATCCGCACATGCTTGCCATCAATTGCACCGAGACAAAGTGGAAAGTTTGCAAATTTCTCAAAATTCTTTGAAATGGCAATCCAATTATTTTGAGTGGCTTCTGGGAAATGTTGCTGATGGAAAACTTCCCATATTTTGCTACATGTGGTTTTTACTACCTTGGAAGCAGTCGTAATTCCTACTCGGTAGCTGTAATAGATATCGGTGAAGGAGCATCCAGAAGCTAGATATCTGTAAGAAAAAAGGCATTATATAATATAGTTATACACAAAAAATTCCTATTAGGGATTGTCAAATAATGCATATTAATTATTGTGTACTAGACCCCCATACACCTATTATTATTTTTCAAAGACTGAGCTACCAACTAATTTTCAATGTTGTTAACATATTTTAACCCATTACAGTTATTATTTTAGTTTAGTAAAATCAAACTATAAAGATGCACAATTTTTTTAAATTGCTTTCTTGGAACTGTACCTAGAAAAATTTACAATTTTTAATAATCTCAGTTGTCTCACTTCAATATAGCAGTTCTACACCACTGATATTTTCTCAATTGACACTATATGATGCAATGTAAAGAATCTTTTTACAAATTAAAAAACTAATATTTTAAGAAATTACAAATTTTAACTAATATTCACATGTATCCTTTTAAAGTAAACTGATGTAGAAACAGCGAAAACACTACATAGATATTTCTACTTCTGACTTAATTTTTAGTGTCAAGACTATTGATTAAAATTTTTTAATTTATCTAATGATGATAATAAAGATTGGAGTGTAATATATAAGAAAATAGATAACTTACCTTAAAGTTATTGCCAGCATTTCCTTTGGTGGAATACACATTCTCAAATGTGTATTCTGTTTTTGTATTTTTTCCTTTATATGGAGCAGAATATAGTTAAACGTTTCCTCACTCATCCGGAAATAATTAAAAAACTTGTTTGGATCTTTTTGCAGTTTTTCAAATAGCGTATAAAATGCGCCTTCCGTTGGTCTCGATTTAACGATATCATGTATCCAAAATCTTTTAACTACACCCCTCTTCTTTCTTCGCAAATATAATAAATATAACAATCTAAGTTTGTTATAATGGCGGTGATTGCAGTGGGCCATTTCAGAAGATGTTTACTGATTGAACTTCTAAATCGAAATGAGAGTGGAAAAAACGTTTTTCAGCGAACGATATCGGTGCAATGAAAAAACGTCTCGCGAACGACACGATAACACTTGTGTCGTCCTTCAAAAATCGTGTACGATTTTATCGCTCAGTGAAAAAGCGCCCTAAAGATCTAATAGAGCATTTTCAATCACATGACTCGGACCTAACAACGGCCTTAGCAACAGAAATGTTACAGTTTTTTGCCCTAACGAGGTTAACAGTTACAGAAAATGACAAACCGTGGAATTCTTCTATTGGAGCATTTGCTATCACGTGATCCCATTTCAAAAAACCGCCTTAGCAACAGATAAACAACGGCCTTAGCAACAGTTAAAAGCCCTACAGAAGGTACACAGTTAAAAGAAAATAATCGGTTGTGACGTCACCTGAAAACACTCTATAGAGCATTTTCAATCACATGACTCGGCCTAACAACGGCCTTAGCAACGTTGTTTTTGCCCGCCAGTGACATCATGTGCGAATGCTTCTATTGGATGCTTCTAGTTCCCGCCCCTAACAACAGCCTTAGCAACGTTGTTTTTGTCCTCCATAGTATCTTTGTGCTCTATAGTATCTTAAATAGTAGTTAGTAGGTAATCTTAGGAAATATTTTAAAACACTAGTAGAAATAAAAATATGATAATATTTTAAGAATAAGAATTTTAGAATATTTTAGTGGCAAACTTAACATTTAATTAAATTAAATGCCTTAGGTGTATAAAAAAAAGACAAAATTTACATATAGTGTTACTTTTATTCTCACATATTTTCGTTTTACTAGTGTTTTAAAAAAACATTTTTGCAGCCATCTTAATTAACAAGAGGCAAAATCTGCATAACAATGTTTTTTGACTAGAAAACAGTTAAATTAGTCTTAGGGAAGAAAAATCGGGATGAAAAACCAAGAAAACTGCACGAAAGGTATGTATTTTTGGTGTTAAAAGATGTATTTTTCGGTCCTATTTGCATTTCTATCGGTCTTTAAGGGATATTTCAGCTGGGAAACTTTTTAAATGCCTTTTGAGACCCCTTCCCATTGACTTAACATCACGGCTGGCCGATGAAAACATGGCGCCTTGTTGGTTACCGAGTCTCCTATGCAATAGTATTACTGGGTCACGTGACGTCCACTTTAATATACTATTAGATCTCTATGGTCATGACAGATATTCCATGCTGCAAATGTTTGCTAGACCTGTTACCAATCAGTGATGTTAAAATCTTTAGGTAATATGGAAAAAAAATTCATTTATCTCCTTAGCCCCCACTTTCCCTTACTTAGTTCATCTTACTATTAAATTACATGATGATTAACAAGAACTTTATTCATGTTTGTAATTATTCTCAATGACTTATATTTCAATAAATTATTGTAAAAAATTGGAACGTTATAATGTAACATTCAGGAGCAAGTCCCTAAAATCAAGGGACGCTTGGTCACCGTGCAGTTGATAAAAACTTTTCTAAAAAGAATATCTGATAATAAGCTAACAAGGAAACGTTCTCTGGGGGTGAACTCACAGAATTGGACGAAAATTTTACAGGGGTTAGTATATAACTCAAAAAACCTTCTGTAAAAAAATTAGCTGCTAAATTACAGTAGAAAAGCTGTAAAAAGTTATTTAAAATTATCAATTTTAACGCCAAATGTAACCCTACTAGGCGAGAAACGCAGAGAGAACGCCAAATGCTAGACAGTTCCGGGTGGTCCTAATTTTTCAAACTCGGAATTTCTTTGGTCGCACCCCCCAACTTTTTTCCTTTAGGTATGAAATGAAAGTATACCAAATATTTTCCCGATATTTTAATATTAACACGTGCCGCATTGCGAATGAAGTTAGACTACGATAAAGGCGCAGAACTACGTAACAATCTTAGAAGAAAGCCGGCTCCCCTCCCTTTTTCTCCCGCATGACAGTAGACCTTACGGACGGTGCTCGGGAGTTTTAAAAAAGAGACTTTTAAAGGCGGAATCTTCATGAATTTTATAATAAACTTGCAAGCATCCTACACTATGGTTAATTAGGGTCAATTAGGGTAATAAAAGGTAAACATAAAGTGCAAATCATTATTATAAGTGAACTCCAATGGAGGATTTAAGGTAAAGTGGAGGATCTTCCAATGAGGATTGTGAGAAGACATTGCAGCAGCTATTTATGGTTTACTCGTTGATTATGACATATTGGACATAATAAAAGCCTTGTGCTGTGACACCAGTGCATCCAGTACGGGAATTAAGAACGGTGCAAAAATCTTGGGATGTTATCGATAAACCAAAGTACTCATCAAAGTACAAAACACCAACCGAGAGATAACTTAGAGAGAAGAGAAGTATTATAGAAGTAGATTAAATTTAGACAACCTACTGGTTTCCATCATGAGAGATGGGTCTTAAGCAATTTATTGCTTGAAGATGTTTATTTTTAGAAATTAGTCTAATTTAATTTGGATAATCAAAAACTACAAGGATTAAAAGATATGAGTATTTATTGTTAAGTTATACATTAGGGCTTGGTTTAATGCGCAAATTGGCTCACAATACCCCCTTTCAAGATTTGAAATTCTTGAGGGACCTGTTTTTCTACAGAGAAATTTAAAAAAAATATATCTATAGCAATAACAAAGAAAATGATTAGTCATGGATAGTATTTTACCGAGGAGACAGTTGCCTTAGCCTTTTTTGATGAGACTGTCCCCACACATCAAAGAGTTTAATGGCCAAAGATTTTAAAGAGAAAGAATCCACCAATGTATCAAAGCGGTTGCAAATTAGTTTTGAAGAACTGAGTAGAGCTCTCAAAGAAAAATCTAGCCGATTTTGTGTCGAAACGAACCTCAAATTTTTTCAAAAGTTATTTATTTATTTATTATAGGGATCCTTTAACGGTGGAACCCGTGTGAAGATTATCAGGAAGGTTTTAAGTCGTTAATAACTTGTCTGTTGTAAATGATGCTGCAGAAAGCGGAATCAAGATCATTGAAGAATAAACAGTATTTTAACGCATAATGAGGAGCAAAAACAATACCTTTTAAAAACCGTCAAAGACTATAAGGGCCGGGCCACACCAAGGAAGCAGAAGCGAGAGCAATAAAATAAAGTCGTAAAGAGGTTATCTCACTTCTATTGGATACCCTGTCTTAGATAACCTCTTTACGACTTTATTTTATTGCTCTCGCTTCTGCTTCCTTGGTGTGGCTCGGCCCTAACGGTCAATATTCTTCATGTTCGAAGCATTCTCTGTCAAAAAAGTATTGAAGTATATTTAATAATATGTTTTAAATAAATTTTGTGATTTTTCAAAGTTTTGAGAATTTTGATGTTTTTTTCAGATTTTCACCCTTTTTGCGGCACGTGTTAATATGTATGGATTCGGATAAAATTTTTACCAGTTATTTACTACCCCATAAGGAAAAAAGTTAGGGGGTGCGACCTAAGAAATTCTGAAAAAAAAATTTTACCATTATACTTAGGACCACCCAACAGTTCCACGCTAGCAGTGTGTGCCTGTGCACTGTATCGGCCGTCCTGATTCCATCTGATAGAAAATTCGCCAAGTCGCCAAGTGGTGTTAACTGAATGTGTTTGGCATCTCAGAACTCAATTTTCAAAGTTAATTTACTCCTTTCCTAATGAAATTTAGCAGCTAATTTTTTCACAGTAGGTGTTTTTATCCATCTTCTTATGCCTGTAAAATTTTCGTCCAATTCTGTGAGTTCACCCTGAGAACGTTTCCTTGTAAGAGCTAGTCTGATAATAAAAATCTTTTTTCAGCAAAAAAAGCATTACATCGAAAGAAGATCGACCTAGAAGATGACCTAGATCGGTGTAAGACTGAAAGACGAACACTTCATTCTGCTTCATTGACAACTTTTCCACGTGCGGCAAATATCAAGATAAAACTTTACTACTACGAGATTTGGATAGCTTCCAACAAAGCTTATAGTATTACAAGATTGTGAAAGAAGATATCATAGAGGATATGAAACGGTTTCGGAAAAAGGATGATTCATCCTGATACGCAATACATTAAAATACGGCCTCCTAAAGATAGCAATTGAATGAAATGAAAACTTTTTAAAAACCACTTAAAGCGGAACTGTTAAGAAAATACACAGAGAGGACTAGAGAATCAAAAAAAGCAATAAACTAATAGAGCCATATGACGTCACGACCATTTAGTTGGAGGACAAGAACCCGTTGCTAAGGCCGTTGTTAGGTGCGGGGGCACCCGTTGCTATAGAGCATTTTCAATTACATGACTCGGACCTATCAACGGCCTTAGCAACGGCTTCTTGTCCTCCAGTGATGTCATGTGCAAATGCCTCTATTGGGGCATTTGCAATCACAAGACTCCGCCCCTAACAACCGCTGTAGCAACGGGTGCCCCCACACCTAACGACAGCCTTAGTAACGTTGTTCTTGTCCTCCAGTGACGTCATGTGTGAATGCTCTATAGAGCATTTTCAATCACATGACTCGGACCTAACAACGGCCTTAGCAACGTTGTTATTCGTCCAAGTGACTTCATGTGCGAATGCTTCTATTGGATGCTTCTATTTCCCGCCCCTAACAACAGCCCTAGCAACGTTGTTTATTCGTCCAAGTGACGTCATGTGCGAATGCTCTATGTGTAACAATGGAAACTAGTGAATTGATTTTGGACAGTAGTAGTAGTGAATAGATAATTTATTTAAGTTTCTCTTTCATAATTTGGCAATTGTAAATAAAGAAAAATATGATTTTGGTTTTTAGTAAAAAATTGGTTAAAGGTTTTGGAGTGAAAAGTGTTGGTAATATTTAAGTAAATTAAAATGTTTAAATACTTTAATTAACGCGTAATATTTTCGAGCGAGTCGTATAGTCATCTAACAATTCTCCCACCAGGATGTAGGAATGTAGCAAAGGGAAACAAACGAATTCATCACAGCCAAGAAATTATTTTAGACTGAAAAGAATGTATATCCAGCCTTGTAAAACCTTTCAAAAATTCTTAAAGGCTCAGAGGAACACATTTTA
Organism: Tetragnatha montana; assembly: GCA_963680715.1. Lineage (NCBI taxonomy): Eukaryota > Metazoa > Arthropoda > Arachnida > Araneae > Tetragnathidae > Tetragnatha > Tetragnatha montana. The sequence goes on from OY796677.1 coordinate 7,494,159, forward strand.
GAAAATAAGGCTTTAGTCTTCTCATATAGGGTGACTAGATAGTTTTGCGTTAAGAGTTTTTGTAAATAAAGGTTTTCAAATTCAATTAAGGTGGTTTCAGAGATCCAAATACAATTTGTCATTCAAAAATATTGTCTCGGAAAAATATAATTTCAAATGCTCATAATTTGCCTTGTTGGTGGTTCTACCTTTATTTCAGAGCCATCGTAAAAAAATATTAAGATTTAAAAATGTTCTAAAAATGTTATGTAAAATCTTTTAGACTTTTTATGGCCAATAAACTGTTTTATAAAAAAAAGTGAGTAATTTTTTTTCAGATAGCTTGGAAATACAATGTAATACAGAAACTCCTAGTTTGATACTATTATCTACTATTCACCATGTGTTTTATAAAGTAGGTTTTTATTTGGGAAGCATTTGAGTTTCTCTTGGCCCAATTTTCATTTAATCCCATATGGTTTTATTTAGATAAATTATTTACAGTTCAAAGCTGTGTGGACCAAAAAATTCTTTCCAACTATCTTTGAGAGAGGTTGAAGTGTAGGAAATTTGTTTCTGACTTTAAGTTATCTCAGATTTTTACCGGACATGGAAATTTTAATAGTTATTTGTTTAGGTTTAATTTAGTGAACAATGATCTTTGTTTTTGTGTTCAGGACATTGACACTGTAGAATACGTTATATTTTATTATTTTATTCTAACCTATACTCTAACCAAAGAGAAAGATTTAAAAAAAGGAGTTGATACACTCAGGTTTTTCTTGGCAACCTGTTTTGTCTTTGTTTGTTAAGTGTACTGAAAACCTAAATATTTTACCCAATTTTGTTTTTTAAACTATTGTTCTGTTTCTATTGTAATTTACATTTGTACTTTAACCACTTGCATCTGTAAGCCTCATGTTATACCATTTGGAGCATGAGAAGTTGTGCAAAAAATTTCAAATAAAAATACTCGATCGACCTTAAAAACGGTCAGACTAAATTGAGAACCCTCTTAATGATATAGCTACATTTACATTAGCTAGGTCTTTTTTAGCCTCTTTTTAAATTCTTATCATTAATTAATTTTTTATGTCGAGAAATCCTCATCAAAATCCAGTATGTTACTGAAATGCATGTTTACTAAATTTTATAGCTTAATAACCCCTTAAATACATGACCGTGCAAAAAGTCCAACAAAACTAATTAAACTCATTTCGATGCCACCAAAACCTGACATTTTAATTAGTTTCGTTGAGAGTCAAAAACGCATTACTCACTCATTGAGTAGACAAAGTAAACACGTCATAACTGGAACGTTCAATAAAAGCCCAGTTATTTAACTAACACTTCACCTCATTGATCTATCTATAAGTAAACAGTTCCTCGAAAATCATCATTCTGAGCGATGACAGTTCCATGACTAAGTGTTCGCAGGGCGTGCCCGATATTCCTTGTAGTATCCACTTTAAAAAAAAAAGCACGTGTTGAGACGGGAGAAATTGGCTGATCTGTCAAGATCTAATCAATCGAATTGCACTTCGGTAAGACAGTAGCGATAAACAAACAGCGGACCTATCGAACGGGAATGAGAGACTGTCTAAATATTGATATTGCGTTGTAAGCAGGTTTTTGGTGATTTTAATAGATAAATTCTTTTATAATCTCTATAGTATATCTCTCTTATAATTACGTAAAAAACTGTCTTCCTAGAAGGCTCATTCCATTTGGGGACATCCATAAATTACGTGAGGTCAAAAAGGGGGGGGGGAGGGGTTTGAAAAAATCTCACCAAATCTCACCAAGGGGGAGGGGGATCGATTAAAATCTCATGTCAACTTTTTAAGTTAGAAATTATACGATTTTCTTTGTTTTTTAAGTATGAGAAAGCAAATTTTTTCTTAAAAAGTTGTAGGTAAATCTCACGTGGGGGGGAGGGGGGTCCCGCAAAATCTCCCTAAATCTCACCAAGGGGGTAGGGGGGGTCCAGATTTTGGAAAAAACACCTCACGTAATTTATGGATGTCCCCTTTCTAATCGTCCAAAAAAAATTGTCGCCGTGCCCTTAGGTCATGGATTTTTTTCAGTTTTTCTATAGATAACCTATTAGATGATAGGTTAATGTTGCAAAATGGCATTCAGAAGACAGTTACTAGGCTGCATTGACTGCCTTATCGAATGTTGGAAAAAAAATATTTATTTTTCATTAACCCAAAACAAGATTCCAATTTTGTTTTACTATGGAAAGAACATATCAAGAGGAATGTTAAGTAAAAATTTGAAGAGTGTGTATTAAGATAGCTCGGAGTTATTCATTTTTTTCGAAAATAGTAATTTTTCAAAAAAAAATATTGTTAGAATTAAATAATTGTGAATTTTTTAGAATTTAATAGAAAGTATGGAATATAAGCTTTAATTTGGCACAAGAATCCCCTCATTTGCTTGAATAATAGGTGAGAAACAGAATTTTTTGTAACAACTACAAAACTGCCCGGAAAATGCCCAATTTTCAAAACATTTTCCTTGTTTCCTTGTGTATTTTCCTTTCTGAGTAAAAATTCTGAAAAAAATCCTGGTGTCATTTCTTATAGGTATCTATAGAAAAATCTTGAAAAAAAAAATCCATGACCCAAGAGCACATGCCATTGGGTGAATTGGCATGGAATGAGCCAGAATCAGTAATGATCTACTTTAACACTTTTCTACCACAACACAAATGACTATATTTAGTTCATGGAATTTGTATTTACAAATAATATTGGGACGAAAAACCATTGAACTACACTAGACTGCAACGTTACTTGACCTTGGAGAAACAAGCTGAGAGAAAACAAAGAAAGCAGTTCCCAGAGCGGTGTCTGAAATTTTGAGTGAAATTAAGAACTTTAATTTAGAAATATGATTAATTAGTTTAACCCATGTATACTTATATATCGTCTTTTTACCACGATTTGCGTACCGGAACTCCTCCTAGCAATCCAACAAGCTTTCTGTTTACTCAGATTTTCTTTCCGCGTAGTGACGTCATAGGGTCTGACGTACAGGTCTGACAGAATCCATCCCTTATCATAACGGAAATCGCATTTGAGAGAAGATAATCACAGGTCATTATTAAATAAGTAATATTATGCACGAAAATGTCAGGGGTACGCTAATACATTACTTATACCCTTGGGGTGTTAGTAATAAATGCTTCCGTAATATTTGAACGACCCCCTGACAAGGCTTTTGATGAAAATTGTTTTCCGTTGCTCGTTTGGACACCTTCGATTTATTTTTGAAGTGTCAGATGAAAATGATTCGCCGGTCTCTATCCAACTATTTATTTACTAACCATCAGAAATAAGGGATGCTCATTTTTTTCTTCGAAGGTGGCGATACGCTTGCTTCTCCCATTCAGTAGAAGATCTCTTTAATGCTTTGTTTCAAAATACATGCAAAAGCTTGTCAGATTTGCAGGTAAAAGATAGATGCGAGTTCATTCAGAAGAAAATAATAGTCTATTTGTAAATAACACGGTGGCAAATAACCGAACTTTGTAGTGTTGGATAATGCATACAAGAACTCTTTGAAGCAAGATGGATGTAATCGAATCAATGCCTTGTCAAAAGAGAAAGGCTTTACCTGCACTGTGTAATTTATCAAAACACGAATTTATCTTCGACTGTGGCATCGTTAGCTTAATGAATGGATATCAAAGACCACATGTGTTTACAAGTGTCACACTGTTTCAATAGAAATTAGCAGATAAAGGAGTCCGTGTTGGACTATATGTAGAGAAGACAATTTGTCAACAAAAGTGGTTTTAACCTTACGCTTTGCGGATGGAGCTTGGGTAATTAACAACAGTGTTTTTAACATGGATTCTTTTATAATATGTTGCCTACGTCTTTTAATGGCTCAAGCAGTCCAAGAATCTTACCACACAGTTTTGTATACGCCATCAAGTAAGGCTTTCAGTTCCTTCTGATCATAACTCATTGCTGAAGAGTACCCTTGCTTTTTTGTGTTGACTTTTTAAGTTAAAAAACTTATCGATTGTGAGTGCAGCATAGAGAATTTCTCAAGATATGAGATCGCAATAATAGCGCATTGCTTTTTACACTTGGAATAACTCAACTGTATCAAGTACTGCAAGATAGCAACAAATCCTTAAGAAGAGTTAAGAATCTCTGTCTGAATGATAAAGCTCATTCCTCATTCATATATTCAGGGGATATAATTACCTGTGTACCTTTTCACCAGTACACAGATATAACAATGCAAAAGTCACAGTGATGTCACTATAACGTCATTGAAGGTCACACTAGTCACAAATCTCTTAGTGACCAGAAAATGAAACTTAACTTGGAAATCACTCAGTGACCTGTATTGCGTGACAATTCTGCGCCGTGTGACCTGTCATAACTGCACCTTCTCAGCGACACAGTAAAGTCAAAAAGTGGTCACATATTTTGGTCGCAAATACCGGTCATTCGTAGGCCACAGCGACTTCCCAGAGACACTCATGACTTCAATCTGACCGTCGCAATTCGGTCACCTGGTTGTTAGGGATTTAAGAACCAACTTCGCGGGAAGGAAGTCGTCAGTCGTCACAAAAAACTACATACCTAAGAATCCTTTAAAAAAAAGGAAAATCACTGAGTGTTTAAACAAACCAGAGCATTTAAACTTACTTCCCATATTGGCCGACTCCTCTTCTTCTAGTTGACACTACAAGGTGCTGAACACAGTCCGGAGCAAATATCTCACCAGGACAAGCATATACACAAGCATACTTGTGTATACCTTTTCAGCAGTCGCCACTTTCTAAGAACCATCACAAAAAAACCCTACATCAGAATTCTTCTTTTAATAAAAAAAATCAGAGTTCTCGTCTCCAGCCATGATTTTCAACCCGCCACCCACGAAAAACGACGTCTGGGTGTCCGTAGACCACGACGCCCCACATCCACACGCCCCCAAGAAGAACAAGAGCAAAAAAAACTCCATCTGGTCGGACATCCGCTGGGTGTCGGGCCTCCTTCGCCTGACGGGGTTTCACCTGGGGCCCTCTCCCGTGCTCGCCTTCGTGGGGTCGCTCGCGTTCCTGCTCGGGCTGGCGTTCGTCGCGAGCGAAGTAGCCTTCTGCGGGCTCACCGGATTCGTGGGGTCGTCGGTGGTGCTGTGCATGGGGTCCACCCTCCTGCTGACCCTTCTCCTGTGGGTCACCCTTATGAGGAGGAGAAAGGGCATCGCCAGGCTCGTTGAGGAGTGCGGATCTCTCTGCCAAGGTGTGGTATGCATTTGTGTTTGTAACTTTAGTAAATTTGTATTCGTAAATATATAGGGATAATTTTGGTAGATAAAGTTTATAAAGGTAAATACTATGTTGTAAAGGCAAAAACAAAATTACTGGAAATTATGACCAACTAAGTTTTTCCCTTTTAATTTCTATTCATTATTTTGTTTACAGGGATTTTCGGGAGTGCTCCCTCCGAAATGCGTAATAATAATTGAAGTTTTCCGTAAAATAAAAAAAGTTATAAGTTACCCCTTCGCGGGTAAACATTGTCCTCTAGGAAAAACAGTTTACATTTGTGGCATGATTTCGTATGAAAATCTTGTTTTTGTCATGACATGACAGACCTGCATGGTAAGTTTTGCACCAACCCTTTGAGACACCCTGAATATGAATTTTAATTTAGCTCTATGTATATTTTAATAATACTATGTAATAGGCAGATATAGCCCCTTGAATTTGGGGAACCGATGTCCATTCATGTATTTGTTTTATTTAATTAAAAGAGTTTTTCTTTTCTTTGTGATATTGTGACGTAGAAAGGGAATGACGATAAAATCCAAACAGAAGCTTTATTAGAACTCTAAGTAACAATTTAAAAGTTTAAAAGAATAAGTTAGTAAAATCTTTAAAAGTTAACGAACAGCCCAATATCAACTAACAGGAGAATCCGCCGCTCAGGAAGAAAGCCAGCAACTATAAATAAACTAAGAATACAAGCAGACAGGATGATGCCAACAATGCGTAGCCAACCTCCCAGCATAATCTCCGGACGGCACACGGCGAACTTCACCCCAGTGGGACTCTAACATTGGGGACCCGAACACCAAACACTGGGACTGGAACATCGGGGACTCGAACACCGTGGCATTTCCTCCCTCTCAAGATTCTTCGGCGTCTCGCTGAACTCTGGCTCGACGTCGTGTGAAAGGCCGTAGTGATCAGGTGTCCAGTCTGGCACAAGGTGTTGATTTCGGAGACCAAATGGGACAGAAAAGATCGTCCCCGATCGCTGATCATACTGCGGGGGGATCCATGCTTTAGAAAAACGTCCTCGACCAGAAACCTCGATATCTCCGTAGCCTCTGCGCTTGGGAGTGCCCTGGTGATGGCAAATCTGGTTAAATAATCCGTGCAAACCAGTATCCACTTATTCCTGTTCCTCGTGATTGGAAATCTGCCAAGCAGATCGATACCAATTTTATCGAAAGGTCTGTTGGGGGGCTGTATGGGCTGCAATTGACCCGCTGGCAAAACTGGGGGAGATTTCCTCCGCTGACACTCTCTACAGTGAGATACGTACCGACGGACACTCCGGTACAATCCGGGCCAGTAAAATCTTCGCCGCACTCTGTCATATGTCTTGGCAAATCCCAAATGCCCAGCTGAAGGGGCATCATGCAGACTCCTGAGCACGTCTCTCCGCACTGCGTGGGGCACCACAAGCAACCAGGGCCTTCCAAAAGGGTCGTAATTCCTTCGGTAGAGAATGTTGCCCATCACTTTGAAATCTCGAACCTCACCCTTTTGAGCTATATCCCTTCTAATGACCTCCAACCTTGGATCTTTTCTCTGCTCTCTCTCAAAAGAAGTCAACGATGCAAGGCATGGTATGTCTTCAAGTGAATCGGCTTCAACACCAGGCAAAGGATTTCTTGACAAACAGTCGGCATCCCTGTGTTTTCGACCACTTTTATACTGTACGGCAAAGTCACACTCCTGCAAACGCAATGACCACCTTGCGAGTCGTCCACAGGGGTTCTTCAGGTTTGTTAGCCAACAAAGAGAGTGGTGATCCGTGATCACAGTAAAATGTCGTCCGAAAAGATAAGGCCTGAATTTGGTCATAGCCCACACCACTGCAAGGCATTCCTTTTCTGTGGTCGAGTAGTTTACTTCCGCCGGGGATAGAGTTCTAGACGCATACGCGATAGGTCTTTCTCTTCCATCTTGAACCTGGACAAGGACTGCACCTATTCCATATCCACTGGCATCTGTATGTATCTGTGTCTCTTCATCGGCTCCAAAATGTCCCAACACTGGGGAACTCGTCAATACCTCTTGCAACCTAGTAAAAGCAATCCGCTGTTCCTCACCCCACTTGAACCTAGCATCTTTTCGCAGAAGATCGTTCAGCGGTTTGGCTAGTTCAGCAAATCCGCGCACGAAACGCCGGTAGTAAGAACAAAGACCAAGAAAACTCCTGACATCAGACACAGATCCAGGAAGAGGAAACTCCAACACAGCCCTTGTTTTGTCTGGATCAGGGCTTATTCCTTCCTTGGTAACTAGGTGTCCTAAAATCGTTAGTTGGCTCCTTCCAAAGCAACACTTTTCAGAGTTCAAGGTAAGTCCAGCACCTCGTACACAATCTAGGACTTGTTTCAATCTATGAATGTGGTCCTCGAATGTAGATGCATACACTATCACATCATCTAAATAGCATAAACAGATTTTCCACTTAAGGCCCTTCAGAAGACTGTCCATCATTCTTTCAAAAGTCGCAGGGGCATTGCAGAGCCCAAAAGGCATAACCTTAAACTCGTATAAACCATCTGGTGTTATGAACGCCGTTTTTTCCCTATCCCTATGATCAACAGATATCTGCCAGTACCCAGATTTCATGTCTAGTGAAGAGAATACATTCGCGCCTGATAAACAGTCTAATGCATCATCAATTCTTGGCAGGGGGTATACATCTTTCTTGGTAATTTTATTTAGCCGCCGGTAGTCCACGCAGAATCGCCAGGACCCATTTTTCTTTTTAACCAACACAACAGGTGATGACCAAGGACTCTCGGAAGGCTCAACTATTCCCATGTCCACCATCCTATCAACCTCGCTTTGTATGATGTGCCTCTCAGCCAGGGAGACGCGATAGGGCCTATGTCTCAACGGTGGGTTGTCTCCCGTATTTATTTTATGCTTGACCGCAGTTGTAGTCTGAAGGGGTTTACCCTCAAGGTCAAATATATCCGCATACCCTCGTAAAAGGTGTACCAACTTGCTTCTTTCCGTATCCGACAGTTCAGTGCTTATAAGCTGCTCCAACCTTCCTTCTAGCTCAGACCTCTCTTTCGCTTCAGGGCCGGGGGGGTCAAAATCAGAGCTCAAGGTACACATGTCACCGTCTCCATCTGAAACAATACCCAGAGGACACATATCACCGTCTTCTACCTGCGCAATCTCGGCAATGCACATTCCACTCGGTATAAGATGAGGTGAACTAGAGTAATTGGAAATCCACAAATGTACCGTCCCATCATCAACCTCGACAATTGAGGCAGGGATACAAAGATCTTTCCCCAACGTCAGCTCCCTCCTCGAAACCACGACGCCTTCGCCTCTTTTAAAATCTCTGTTTATGGCCGAAACTCGCCGAATTGACGGCGCTGGTACCACGTAATCCCCCACAGAGTACAAGTGGTCACCACGATTTGACGATCCCTCGTGAGGAGAAATCTCACTCAGCGTTATTTCTCGTCGGCCGCAATCTATGATGGCACCACTAGCCTTGAAAAAATCCCAACCAAGGATCATTTCGTGACTGCAGTTGGGAAAAACCAGAAATTCAAAGGAACTGGTCTTATCGTCAAGCTCGATCCGTAGGGAACACTTGCCAAGAGGAACCACCACTTTTCCATCTGCTGTGCGAAGCACCGGCCCAGGCTCAGTAAACATAGGTTTCTTCAATTTCCGTCTGAGGTCCTCGGATACCACTGAATAATCGGCTCCTGAATCAACAAGAGCCCTCACCATGGCCGATCTTCCAACCCTCACCCATACATAATTTTCATTCAACTTGACTGCGGAACAGCTGGGAGGATTTTCACCTACAGCGGCCCTACCTCCAGCACAGGGCGCCAAGGCTAGTTTTCCTTAGGGTTCCGAGACGGCGAAGGACTGGAACGACGAACCGGTGACGGCGACTGTCGACGATTGTTGTAGCGCCTGGGAGAAGGGGTTTCCTCTCGATATGGTCTGAATGGTCCTCCACCTGCAATCGCGTCGACCTCCTGCAGAGAATCGGAATCCGATGGTCGGTCACGTCTGAAATCGTCATAACGGTATCCACCCGAAAACTGGTCTCTTTGTCGATCTCGACAATGCTTAACCACGTGTCCCGGCCGCCCACAGTAAAAACAGACTGGCCGGTTTTGGCGAGTGCGCCAAAGGTCGGTTTTCCGTGGCGACTGTGACGGATAAGAGTCCCTGTCACGGACCGTATCTCTCATGGCCCAAGCAGGATTTCCGGGTGGCGTGAAATTTCTCACCTCTCTTAGTTCCCTTGATGGGAGGTCACGGCTGATAGGTGCAAAACTCTGCCTAATACTTCTCTGGATGGGCTCCACCAAGGCATCCTCTCGGCATTTCGGAGCTTGAGGTAAGATCCTCTGAAGTTCTTCACGGACGATCCTGCGGATCAAGGACGCCATACTGCTGTTTTCTTCTTCCAGCGAGGATAAGGGGGCGACATTTGGCAACCTCTCGAAATGCCGCTGGACCCGTCGTCGCTGTCCGGCCTCTATATCTCGACACTGCTCTATAAAAGACGCGACCGTCTTTAGGTCTTTCATCAACAAGATTCGGTAAAAGTCCTCGGCAATACCCTTCATTAGATGATCAATTCGCTCCATTTCGTTCATAGATGGATTGATGATGCGGCATAGACTCAAAACATCCTGTATGTAAGATTCAGAAGACTCACCGGTCAGCTGTGCCCTCTGTCGCAGCGTCTCCTCGGCTCTTCTTTTGAGATCGTCCTCCATCCCAAATGTTTTTGTGAACGAATCCTCAAAATCCTTCCAACAGACAAAGGAATCTTCGTTATTTTCAAACCACTTAAGGGCGGTACTTCCGAGGTAGAAGCTGACGTTCGCGAGGCGCATCATCTCGTCCCATGCGTTGCACCTGGAGATCCTCTCGTAGTTCCTCCTCCACCTCACAGGATCCTCACCCGGTGCCGCATTGAATGTGCAGGGCTCACGGGGTGCCTGATAGGAAACGACGAACGGCGATGTCATGGTTCCCACGTGCTCTATCTTAGGAGGCATAACCCTTCTTCGTGTAGGAGGCGGCAAGAGTCCAAAAACCGGAGGCAGCCCCTGCTGGCGAAGACTCTGTCGGCCTTCCGTTGCTGTCGTACCCGGCGCTTCCACCAAATGTGACGTAGAAAGGGAATGACGATAAAATCCAAACAGAAGCTTTATTAGAACTCTAAGTAACAATTTAAAAGTTTAAAAGAATAAGTTAGTAAAATCTTTAAAAGTTAACGAACAGCCCAATATCAACTAACAGGAGAATCCGCCGCTCAGGAAGAAAGCCAGCAACTATAAATAAACTAAGAATACAAGCAGACAGGATGATGCCAACAATGCGTAGCCAACCTCCCAGCATAATCTCCCGACGGCACACGGCGAACTTCACCCCAGTGGGACTCTAACATTGGGGACCCGAACACCAAACACTGGGACTGGAACATCGGGGACTCGAACACCGTGGCAATATAAACTAACTAAGCCAAAAAAAAGTTTGCTTTTAATTTAAAAATGGTTTTATCCTTTTTATTCAGTAACTGTTAGACTCTATTGATTCTCTACTGGTATATTTATTAAACTGCTTTAATGACTCAGTTTCAAATTATATTATTTAATTTCATTTGTTTCAGTCTTTTTATGTCTTACTTTTGCGCTTTGAACTAAGTAGTAATTGTCAAGTTAGATGGTTTTTAAGATTGTTTTTCAACTGAAAATTTCATAAAGTTGAAAAAGATAACAAGTCTATCAACGTTTTTCAACAGTACAATAATTTGTGAACATACTTATATTTTTTTTTTCGATGATTGTTCTGCATTTGCATCCTAAATTTGCAGTAAAATTGTGGTGGTTATAAAATGAAAATTCCATTACTTATAAGGTTTTTTTCGATTCTCGAATTTCCCCCCTTTTTTTAAACTGGCGATTCAATTGCCAAATGCCATACGGGCTTTGTAGGTTCTTAAAATGGACAATATAATATTAAATTGATGAAAACGATAATATTTTGTCGATATTCGGACGTTTTGCATCTGAAACAACATAGTATAGTCTTTTAACGGGAATTTCATACCAGAGAGATAACTAAACATAACCCACGCTTTTTCTCCCCTTCGCAGGAGGAAACAGCGGGCTGATGCGAGCGACCCACCTCGCCGCCTTCTACTCCCTTCTCGCCCCTCCCCTGGCCTCTCTAGGCGGCATCCTCTTCTCCGAGGACGACTCCTACTACCTGCACTGCTACCTGTTCGGCGGGGCTCGCTCCCCGGACTTCCCCCTTCTCCTCTTCTTCCTCACCCTCGAGAACTACCTGCAGCTGTTCCTCCCGAACCTCGCCGCCCTCCTCGCCGTCTTCCTGTGCGAGCGGATCGCCGCCTCGGTGGCCTCCGCGCGGTGGAGGGAGATGAGCGGCGGGGAGGGCATCGCGACTTATGCGAAGACGCGGAGGATTTTCGAGATGCTCTGCGAGATGTTCTCCCTGCCCATCTTCCTCATCATCTCGCAAAAGTTCCTCACGCTCTTCTTTACCCTGACGGTGATTCTGTCGTCCAAGAGGAAGCAGGTTGGTACGATGAGGTTGATGCGGAATTTTTTTAACGCAAAAGTTGCGAAATATGTTATTGTGAGCAATAAAAATCGCAATTTTCAGGAGGTTTCCCGAAAATTTTTATGTATTAAAGAAGTTTCAATTAATTAATAGTCTATAACAAGCTACAACCACTACCTTTTAATTGCTTAACTCTTCTTTAAGGTTGTTAAAAGTACCATAAAATAGTATTTTAGTGCAAATACAAATATTTCTGAAAAAGTATTTAAGTTAAAGTACAAATACCTAAAAATAGTAATTAAATACGATACAGATACAATATCCAAAAAGTGTTTTAAGACAATTTCCATTACAAAACCACCTACCATAATTTTGGCAATAAGTTGTAAGATTCAGATGCCTTTACATCAAAAATTTTTTGATGTCTTTTACAAGCACTAAACCAAGGATCTCCAAAGAGATTGATGAATGCAAAGTTTCTAAAGTTAAAACTTTAGATAATGAATGAATGATAATGATATGAATTTTGATAATGAAAAGTAACTCAAGTACAAACTAAGGAATTAAACACTAAATTATATAATTATTTCAAATTTTGTAAGTTACAATACGAGTACGATACTGAAAAAGTAACTATAGTAACTAAGACTTTTTTTTCAGTGAGTTCAACTGTTTTGCATTAAAATTTTATACTGAAATCCCTTTTAGAAAGATAAACTTTAAGGACATTATTTAAGAAGAATACCTTTACCTTCATAAATCTCTCCCCCAGGTCCTGATCCAACTGATCGAAGGCTGCTTCCTCGCCTTCAACGCCGCCCTGACTCTCGTCGCCATCATCCTGTCTGGCTCGCGGCTCCGGGAGTCCCACCGGAAGGTCCGCGCGCTCCTCCTGGAGGTAGAGGGAGCGGCTCACCCCCAGGAGCTGCTCTCCCTGCTCAGGGCGATCGTGGAGAGGGAGGACATGGTGGTGGTGGCGGCGGGGATGATCCCCCTCACCAGGAGCCTCTTTCTCAAGATCGGGGCGGCGCTCGTCACCTACGGAGTGCTCATCGTGCAACTCGACAACTGAAGCAGCTACTTGGATTTGCAAAATTGCTTTGAAAAGTTGGAGATAAATTTTCAAAGTTACATACTTATACTTCATATTAGGAAATGAACATTCATTGAATTCTGTTTTATTCAGGGTGGCTTGAGAAAATTCCCTGTGATAATACAGGGTATCTCTCTGTCAAAATGAAAATTTTCAAATCCGTGACTTTTCATTATTGTCTTTCCTATTTCCTACATTTTCCTTTCATTATTGACTATTGACTTTCCGTGCCTTTTCATTAAATCCGTGACTTTTCATTATTTCCGTGATTTTTCATTTATTGACCGAGTATTTCATATACGCCCGGCCTTGCACGGGTGAAGTGAATAGCTGTATTCTTTAACAGTTCTAATACATTCCATGCCTTATTTTGGATCAACTTTAATAAAATTGATCCATTTGTCAAGCATTTTAAATTTTGAAAATTTAGAAAAAATATTCTACCAAAAATTACTTAAATTGCGCACATTTAGAGCCCTCGATTAACCATGTCTTCAGGATTTTAATTAACTTTTTCCGTAAAATTATTCAATAGTTAAAGCATATTCCATTTTCAATTTAAGAAACACAATTAATATCTTCTATTTGAAAGGGCTTTAATATTTTTAATAGTTTGTTTTGTTAACCAACTTTCTTAAAAGCGATATGATTGTCTTTTGATTTTACATCCTCGTTTCCATGGAGACTATTTTAGCAACAATGTTATAGAGCATTTTCAATCACATGACTCGGACCTAACAACGGCCATAGCAATAGAATATGCTACAGTTTTTTGCCCTACAGATGTTAACAGTTACAGAAAATGACTAGCCGTGGAATTCTTCTATTGGAGCATTTGTAATCACGTGATCCCATACCTAAAAACCGCCTTAGCAACAGATAAACAACGGCCTTAGCAACAGTTAAAAGCCCTACAGAAAGTACACAGTTAAAAGAAAATAACCGATTGTGACGTCACCTGAAAACACTCTATTCCGTGAAACTTTATGTTCATCATGCAACTCAACAACTGAAGCAGTTGGTTGGGGCACGGCTTACTAGATACTTATACAGGCTAGCCGAGTACGGAAATCATAGAGCATTTTCAATCACATGACTCGGACCTAACAACGGCCTTAGCAACAGAAATGTTACAGTTTTTTGCCCTACAGAGGTTAACAGTTACAGAAAATGACTGGCCGTGGAATTCTTCTATTGGAGTATTTGCAATCACGTGACCCTATACTTAAAAACCGCCTTAGCAACATATACCTCGTTACCTAGCAACCACCTTAGCAACAGTTAAAAGCCCTACAAAGGTTAACAGTTAAAAGAAATTAGCTGGTCGTGACGTCACCTGAAAACACTCTATTGCAAATCCAGATGGCTTTATTGGACCAACTGGCAAAGCATATCCACAGTGTTGAAGGCGGTTGGTGATATAGGTAGGTCTTGTAGCGCTCCAAGCGGGAAAAGTTGTCAAATGGTTTTCATTGTTTAAAACTCGGCTAGCCTGTATAAGTATCTAGTAAGCCGTGGTTGGGGATATACCCCCTTGAAGTTCAGGATTGAGTTTTTCCCATCCCACCGGGAAAAACTGGTAAAGTAGTAAATACCGGAAAAAACTTCCAAATGACAATATCCAAAAAATATTCTGGCTTTCTGAATCTAATGTGTATAAAATTAAAGTTAAAAAATTAGTGTGAAGGACACTCCTTTGTGTACTCTGTGTGGTTCTGGACAAGTCATGCATGACTTGTACCATATTGACTAACATCTAACCATATTGACGTGGGCTCTGCACTTATTTCTTTAATTCTGTTGTTCTGAAGTACTGGGAGGCAAGACAAAGGCTAATGGCTTAGAGATCAAACGCCTTGGCATTTGTATAAATAATCCTGTCGGGCTAATATTAAAGTTAGAAATACATAGTTATTACATATTTCCCTTATGTTTAAAATTATTCTGTAAGAAAGGAATATAAACAAATAAGAATTATTGAAATAATAAATGTTTGGGAATCTGTGAGGTGTGTAAATATTTAAATAAATACATTCCATTGTCCATTTTTGTAAATCATCCTTTTCTTTTCTTTTTTACCTTTCAAGCTATTTACTTAGAACTCAATTTGACATATTTAAAACTTGTTTTGAGTTTTTATTTATGTTTTTAATAATCAACTTTTCCCACATTTGGGAAAACATGTATTGTTAGAACTGTAACCAAGAGTGAAAGCTCTATTGTTTTTCGTTAATCAGTAATATTGAGGAAAGTTATTAAAAATAAGAACAAATATGTTCTTTAAAAATATGATGTATTGTTCAAAAGTGAAGAAAATATTGATTTAATAAACTTGGTTTCGAAAATTACATTTGAAAACTATCCCCCATAAACACACTTTCATCATAAGTTACATATTACTACACAAATTTTACGACTTGTATTTATAATTTATTAATATTATTATTATTATTTTTTTTGAGCTTCCTGTACATCTTTTTCTTTGCAAGGGTTTATTCGGCAAAAAAAAGGAACAATCCCTTTGACTGATTGTTTTTCTTGCAGCAACGAAGTCCTCGCAAAGAAACAGATGTACAGGTGTAATGCGGTATTGCAAGAAAGCTGAAAATTTCAGAAACGCAATGAGGAATGACATGTTTGCTTTCCAGCATCAATTCAATCCTCGTAAAGAAACAGATGTACAGGCGTAATGTTGTTTTGCAGGAAAGACTATGAAAAGAGTCGATCCCGTTGTAAACTAGTATCTGATAGACATACGGTGGCTCCCAAAGTGGGGGCCTTGAAGTATTCCATGCGGCGGTGATGAGTAGATAGGAAATTGGGGATCGTTATTAGAGTAAAAGGGGACGTTGAAAACTATTGCCAAATGTCATTTTTATGCATAAAAAACATATAAAAATCCCGTATACGTAGCTTAATATCACATAACATGCTGAAATTCAAAAATTAGCTATCTATGAAAATAATTTGTAATCTTGATAGCCGACTTTCTAAATTAAATGCCCTTTTTACAGGCAATTTCTACTCTCTGCTAACCTTTTTCTTTCATAATATTTAAAATATTGGTTGTTTTCATTTAAAAATTGCAGGGTTTTGTAACACACGCAGATGACGATAAATTGTCATTATAAGAGATATTTTGGTTTTGTATCAGATTTATAAGTTTTATCCTCTTTCCCTGGAGGGCACTAAGTGTCTCTTTCTTTTTGTTTTACTTTTTGAGTAATGTACGTGTGATAACATTCCATTTTTGCCCGCCACCAACTGCGGTCGTGTGTGGGCCTGTCTTTTGAGTTTATATTTAAATAGTGTGCAGTCCTCAATAAATGTTTGTTTTCGTGTACGTTTAGGTATTTTGAATAGTTACAGTTTGAGTTTAATGATTTGATACCGAAGAACAATCATCCTCGGCCAAATATTTTTGACGAAACAAGCTGGCGAGAAAAATGTACTCTTCTATACCCTTTCCAAATGCTTAGTTCTAGGTTAAACAATATGTAATACATAAAACTCAGAGAAAAGTCAGCACTTTTTGAAACTATTTTATTGGCTATCGATGGGTGGTTGGGCTATTGTATGGTTTCCTATTTCTATTTCTATTGTAGAAACTCACAAGACGATCACAAAAAAACACATAAAACACTATTTACAATAGCGGCAGCAAAGTTTTCTGACACGCTGTAAAAATTCGACGCCTCTGCGTCTGAGTCCAGTATTACCTCTTGCACCAAAGTCCTCAAGAGGTTCTGGCTCGTGGGTAGAAGATACCCTCTCATTCTCGATAGATTCGAGTCTCTCAGTGAGGTTCTCCCTCACATCCAGCCTGACGGGTCCCCTATAGTTCATGTTCATCACAAAGAAGGGACTATCGTCTGTCATCAGGTCTGGCTCCTCATTATCAATGGAGTTGAGTCGCGGAGCGAAGTCCTCCCTCAGATCCAGACTGTTGGGTCCACTGAAGTTCTTGTTCCTCACAAAGAAGGGACTGTCATCCGGCAAGGAGGGTCGGTCTGACTCCTCAATCTCCGTAGTAGTGTGACGTATCGGAGTGTCCCGCTTCTTCTGAAGATCTTGCAAACTGTGTCCCATGAAGAAGTTGGCATTCTTCACGAAGAATGCGCTGTCATCAGGCAAGGGTTGTTCTCCGAGTACGTCGCTCAGACCTCCTTGTGGCTTCCCGATGTCTCCAAGTCCGCCAGCTTCCTTTCTCGACGGAATAGCTCCGGAGGAAGTTTCCATGGTGACAGGTGACGGGATGGAAGGCAGGACTGTGTCAGAGACAGACTTTGAGCCTTCTGGCTCGGCCGGAGTCATCGAGAAATCTTCTCCAGTCAGACTGGGTGACTCGGCATCATCTCCAAGAGCATCATCATCCACATATGGGGTGATCTCTTCTAGTTGGATGGTGTCTCC
This sequence comes from Tetragnatha montana, assembly GCA_963680715.1. Lineage (NCBI taxonomy): Eukaryota > Metazoa > Arthropoda > Arachnida > Araneae > Tetragnathidae > Tetragnatha > Tetragnatha montana. The sequence goes on from OY796677.1 coordinate 7,511,507, forward strand.
ATCTGGTGTGACTTGCTCTTCAGATGCAACCAGATCCTTGTCAGTCTCCTCTGTGTGAGTCAATCCATCATCGGTCATCAGAAGGACCATGAAAAATCCTGCCATGTAGGCAGCATAAGCTGGGTTGCCAACCAGCACCAGCTGAAATATTCCCCATAGAAATGGGAATACGAATATTCCACCAAAAAAGGTGGACTTCTCCATCTTAAGATTTTATATCAAAGCACTTGAGTTTTCGCAAGTTCGCTAGCTCAAGAAAAAGTCGATTGTGTTTGATATTTTTTAAACAACCTGACTTTATGACTTTGGATCATTGTTATAAACCATTGTTGTATTTCATACCTTAACAATAGAGATGTTATTTTTACGAAAACATTTTTAAAGATTTCATTGCAATAATGTTAACAATTAAAACCTGGTTTTCCAATAGCCGTATTTGTTCGTACTAAATTTAAAATTAAAATTCTTACTTTAAAAAATGACAGAATAAAAATTAGTATAGTGTACATCAGTATAAAAATAGTACTACCAACTTCATTGACTCCTTTTGATTAAAATACGCATTTTGATTTGAGTGTGACTGTTTACTTGTATATATTTTTACACAAGTTTTTTTTTTTATTCTTTTTCCTTTAATTTCTGTCTAAATTTGCTTTCTAGATTTATGGGGCTATGGAAAGCATAATTTTCGAGTTCATATTTTTTTTTTTTTTTCATTTTGAGAAATTATTCTTCTGTAAAAAAAAACCTCATTCTCACCTTTAAAAAAAGTCAATCTTACTTTTAGTAGTAGGCCTATTTGATAGAAAACTATTCCCTTAGGGGGAATATTGTAGACATTTTGACAAAGAAACTCCAGCAATTCTTTACAAACAACCAGTCTGAATGTTTTCATCCAGAAAACAAAGAAAAACTTTCTTTCAATATAATTTCTACGCTAAAGTAGAAGGTTGAAAATTACACTTGACATCCACGACACTATGTTTTATATCACATTAGAGTCTAAGGAAAGTATTATTATGAATACTACCCCTACTTTAACAAGGGAAAATTATAAACCTCCAGTATTTATTCAGATTTATCTTTTAGTTTCTATTTCAAACTTATTTCCAATTCTCATGTAATACTCAGCTATTAATTCATATTTCTTTTTACTTAGAGCCAATCATTCAAGCAGAATTCTCACTCGATTTTAGAAATAAAACCAGACTTTTCCAGGATAATTTTGTGTTTTTTAATTAAAAAAAACCTAGCTAGTTCAGGGCATTTTTTAAATACTTATTGCTTTTTCGAACACATTTTTAATATACAGGGTGTTTAAAATATTTCCCCTCGACACACACATTTCCAATTGCAAATTTTCATTTTAAGAGTTATTCATTTTGAGAGTTTACCCCTTTTTGAGTGCAAGATAGGGTTCATCCACAAATTTAAGTTAAACCTGATTTTATGCGATGATAGGAATAACTTTAAAAATTTCATTTGTAAAGATCACTTAGTTTTGACGATAGTGAGATTGTGCATTACTTTTTAAGGAAATAGCCTATTTCCTACTAAGGAATCCTATTTAAACACCCTGTATGTATGTACCTTAGGGTGTCTCAAAAATTGCATTTTTTGGTAAAAGTTTGAAAAGTGATCGGGCTAAAAGCTAAAAAGTTTCCTTTTGGTGTTAGAAGGTCAGTTGCAAAATTAAAACAATTTCTGTCTACTCTAACTATTGCCTCAACGACAGCGAAATCTCTATAATGACAAGAAAGCAACCTCTACCACTAAAACACTAACGCGTCGCAATGACCTTGAAAAACTGTCACTGTTGACCGAATTTTCCCTTAAAACATTAAACTTAACAAATAAAAAGGTTATGTCTCCATTCGAAGAATTTCTGTCCACTCTAACTATTGCCTCAACAAGAGCGAAATCTCTGTAAGAGAGCCAAGCAACCACTAACACTAAAACCACTAACCGCAACACAATGACATTGAAAAACTGTCACTTTTGACCAAATTCCCCTTAAACATCAAACTTAACAAATAAAAAGGTTTAGTCTTCAAGGGAATACACCAAAACCAAGGAAATTTCAGGGATCCCATTCCAATTATATCCATTAAATTTTTAGATCCAAACAAAACATTAAAATGTAATAAAAACAAACTCTGAAAGAAAACACTTAATTAGACATCTACTGTAGGATAGATAAAATTATTTCTTCTAAAGGTTTCATATTTTATTCTTTTCTCAAGCGTAAACATTCCATAATAACACGAGGTGGAAGTAGGAGTTGGTCGCTTTTCTGAGAGAATGAGACATGATTCATTTTAAAGATCAAAACCTGAAAATAGCTATGTTCAAAACACTATTTCATCTTACTTTAAGGGAAGAAGAAGGTTTGCTTCAAGTTTGTCTCTTCGTTGTATTGCTGTACGTGAAAGCGTGGTTTACGGCGCCTTCAGCAATCGCTGCTCCTTTTCATAATTTAAATTTTTTGCAAGAGCTACTGGCCTTTGAAAAGGTAAACAATAAAACATCTGAACTGGCGGTAAACAAATTCTGTGGCCACCTCTGGTACCTGGGAGAAGAATTTGTACCTATGTCTCTCTTTGGTTCATCAGTACGATTTGATTTGTACGTTGATTTGTGGTTGTCTAAAATACGATGAGGGTCCTCCTGAACCTACAAAACAAATTATGCTCAAAACAAAAGACGCCCCAGCATTCGCCAAAAAGGGGTTAGAGGAGTTCACATCAAAAAAAGTTGGTGAACTTATTTCAAAGATTTGGATTGCCAATCAGTTTCCTTTCAAAGTCTACTGCTGAATGGGAAAGCTTAAACGAATTTCAGCGGTGCCGACATTTCTTCAACAACTTGGCGGTCGTCAATAATGTTGCTGAGCGAAGAGTGGCCTTAACCCAGGAATACCTCCAAACCTTGAAGACTGAAGCCCAGAAGCAAAAACTTCTACAAACAGTCAAAAAATATCGCTCAAAGTTTTCCAAGACAGACAAGTACTTTAGCTCACGAGTTTTAAGATGATCATGGAGCATGAACAAAAAGTGCATTTTAGTGCAATGAAAACCTGTGATATATTGAAGGCATGTATGTGTTATTTGCATTATATTAACCCTAAACAGTCGAAAATTGGTAAAAAAAGGAAGCAAAAGCAATTAGTTGTGTAATAGGATGCGTTGTGTAGTAAAACTAGCGCTGCGCTCCCTACCAGGCTTTGCTCGTAAATTCAACCGCTTTGAGGCAATAGTTAGGATTGCACCAAAATTCTCAAAATTTCAGGAAAGTTTATTTGTGATATTAGGAAACTTTTTGGCCTTTAGCCCGATAAAATTTCAAAAGTCGGAAAAAATGAGACACCCTAATGTACCTATATATTTTCCATTTTCTGAGGCAAAAATAAAACGCTAACAGATGCTAGTCAATTTCCAGGTGTTCTGTAGGAATGTTTTTAGGTTTTAACAAAAAAAAATAAGTAAATTTTTCGACTTTTTTTTGGTTGAATTAAAATTCTCTGACTTTTCCAGGAATTCCCTTGATCTGTGGGAAACCTGTTCACAAGTTCCCTTACCAAAACAATTTTTTAAAGAGTACTAACTCATAGGTTTCATTAGATCTTTAAAAAGGCTTAAGTGGGAAATATAAATATTTAGAAACATCGAGATAAAGGCTTATTCTAATTAAGGCCATTTCTAACAAAGCCTTTTCATAAAAAAAATTGGCATACTTCTAAATTGCATAAACAATAATGCTTCAAGAATTTTTATGTATTCTCGTATGAAACTAAAATAAGTAGTTCAGATAATCATTTTCCACTGGTCTTAAGTTATAAATAACTTTTGGCTATGTTCATTGTACTGTAATTGAGCAATAAAAATACATACACAATATTCAAGAATTAAAGCATTTTATTTATTTGCTATATCATGTAAAAACATCGTATAATTCTTAAAAATATTTTGCATATCCACAGTGCTCATTTTAATTGTGCAGAATCAAACATGCATACTTCCTTTTTAAGGGGAATCATATATTGCACAAAAAAATTAAGTCGCTCATGCAATCTAAAAATTAGTTCAAAAGACTAAATTTATATGATCATGATTTTCCACCAACTGGAGCAAAAGTACCTCAACAGACCAAGACCTTCATGAAAAAAAGTTCATTTCTTAGAATCATTACCAGGTTGACTTATTTTTAATTAGACCTAATTTTATGCTTTCTTGTTGAGCTCTAGATTTATGAAAATTTTGATAAAACCCAGAATTCCGGGATTGATGCTGTTGAAAAAAACGGATTTCATTACTTTAACAAAGCTATTGTTATTTATTTGGAAGGGATGAGATACTTTTGCTTTTGAAGGCCAATAATAGTCATTGAAGAGAGATCAGCCAATTATAAAAACTATTAATTCTGAAAATAAGAAAGACATAATGAGAGATCATAAGTAATTGATGATCAAAATTTAATAAAGGGGTAAGAAAATGCATGGCACCACAGTGACAACTCCAAAAACATGACACACAAAAAAACTATATTCAAACAAACTGTTAAATGCAGTTTTAGCATTATTTGATAATAATAACTAATGTCTTTATACTTTTCACCCAAACTATATTTTATAAAACATGCAAAAACTTCCATCTACAACTATTAGTTCACTTATGTGTTATCTTTCAAGAAACAATTATCAGACTTGATAGTAAAAAAACAAATTTGGAAGTTTTCCTTCTTTTTATTGGCAAGATTCAAGACTTCTAAGCTATATTGGTACCTGAAGAGTTGGAAAGACAATACCATTTCTAGTATTGTGAATGTTGATAAGAAATACACACAAATAAAGCAATTATTGTTAAAAAGGAAGCACAGTTAACTAATTAAGTAACCCATATAAGGCAAGACATTTTTCATACACAGTTAAAAAAGGACAATTTCTAACTAATCATAAATTTTCATAAACAGCTCCCTGAAAAATTGTGAATGCTGTGGAATTCTGAACCGGCAAGATAGCACCATACTTAAGATATACCTCTGAGTTATGAAATCCCGGCTAGCAAAATATATTTCTTTTTAGCGCCAAGAACCTCAAATACGTATTAGGTTGTGTCTCCCTAGACTCTTACATAAGGCATTATATTAACAAATGGAAGCCATGGAAGATATTTTCAAAAATTTTGCATAGAAAACTGCTAAATCGCAATCTGCAAAATGTTGTCTGGAATATAGTATTTAAGATAAGGCATTATCAAGTAGATAGCTTCAATAATCATTATTTGATGTGTAGAATTTGAAAAATATTTGATCTGCTATATGCGTCTAATCAAAGTTTTGATAGATTTACAAGCGTCTAGCTTGAAAAAATTTTACAAACTTTGATCACATAGTTTTTTTTAAAGTTTGAGGTATCCAGCAAAACTATTATAAAACATATTATTTTAATATATTACTTCTATTTCTTAACAAACAAGTCACCTGGACCTTGATGCTTCTATGACATAAATGTACATTTGACATGAATGAACAAGTGAATACATTAATTACAATATACTTAACAAGTGCGTTTCCATCAAGACCCGAAACATTCAATACACAATTTACAATAATTTATAACTATACACAAGTTTAAAATCATGCAACGAATTTAAAATTGAACATTTTCGGAAAGAACTTTTTCCAATTTTGATCCTCATCTTTCAAAGTAAAATATTTTAAACAGTTGTCTTAATAAGGCAAAGATTTGAAATAGTTTTATCATAAGTATTGACTACTATTAAGAATAGAAACTAAAAATATCACTTTTCGATATGTCAATAGAAAGATGTACACAATTAATCTATCCTCGATTAAGTAATCCTTGATTGGTAGATTTAAATATAATCGTTTTCATACTCAGTTAATATAGTTTATGCATTTATCCTTAACTGCATCAAACAACTAAAATGAAATCTTGAGAGAATTACCATTCAATACAATAAAACGATTCCTTTCTAAAAATGGCTGGTTAAACACAAAAAGAACTAAAATATTTTCAAGGAGTTAATCAACTCTACTTCATCGTCAAGTTATCCATAAAACCAACTCTAATGTTCCACAAAAACTGCTTTTAAAAAGTATTTTCTCTCGCTTCAGCATTACAAAAGATAGAGCCATACATCTTATATTAAGGCATTCGTTACTGTTTTGATTGGGTTACCAGTCAGATTTTGTTAGTTAGCATAAATAGTCCTTGAGTTTCATTTGAAGAGTCACATATATCTGATTAGGATTCAACGACGACACAAAGCACGCATTCTCTTTATAGGGATAAACTGTCTAATAAGTCTCTTCAATGCAGGGCTTGCACAGCCCAGTTTCGGAGATAGATTTAATGAGGTTACTCAGGGTTGATAAGAAATTTTGAACTTCAGGAGTTTTATAGTATTTTTAAGAACTCGAAAAAAGATTGCTTAATTTTTTATGGAGTAAAAATGAAATTCTTTTGATCATATAGTATACATATTTTTGACAATTTAAGATGGAACTCTTATTGAAAGTTAAAAAACTTGACAGTAATTGCTTCACACATATTTAGCTAAAACTTATTGCTCCTACTATCAAACTTATTTCCAAGTTGGCAGTGCTAACAAAAATTCCTGAACCCAATGAGTTTTAATAGATTTTCTATGTGTTTCAGTAAAATCTCTTTGCACAGTTGAGGATTATATAATTTTTTAAAATCAAATATGATATTTTGAAAACTGAATATGTATATTTTGACTGTGGAAGTAGTCAAACTTTACAAGAACTCTAGAATCCAACAAATTTTAAATAAGTTATTAATCGGAGCTATTTTAGGTACCAAAGACTGTTTCAGTACAATCTTTAAACACAGTTTATAGTTGAAGATTTAAAAACCTTTGACTATTAATGATGACATTTTGCAAACTGAAAACATGTTTTGACAAATGAAGCTGTCAAGCTTTACAACAACTCCCTAACCCAACAAGTTTTAAATGATCGCTCCGTTTGTTTCAGAATAATCTCTCAGCACAGCCGAGGATTACACGATTGAAGTTGTCTAGCTTTACAAGAACTCCTGAACCCAACAAATTTCAAATCAATCAACCCTGCGTTCGACAAAAGGCGTTATTATTACAAAGCACAAATCTCTCCAACGAAAACAAAAAAGTCACGACTGTACAGAGAGAGAGCGATCATTCATTCAGGGCGATCCGTAGCCCTGGTACTCGTCCGGGGGCCGGTTTCCGTACTTGGCCTTGCGCAGCGCCGCAAGCTTCACTCTCGCCTCTTCCAGTTCCCGCTCCTTGAGCAGGATCTGCTCTCGGGCGATGATTTCTTGCGCGATGCCACCCACCATGCGCTTGTTGATGACGAGGGATCGTTCCTCCTCGTGCTCGATGGCCTGCTGGGCCGCCTTTACCAGGTTGTCCGTGGCCCGCTTCACTGCGTTGCCCGCGTTCTGCAATTGGAACGCACACTGTCAGTCATCTCTCTCAACATGACAACATGAACTTGATATTTCGGATATTTCTTGCTTTTTTTTAAACATATATTTTCAACAAATGGTCTATTTTTTTCAATTTCTACAACCCATGGAATAGCTTTTAGCTCATTTGGGATTTTATAAAAATTCAATGCTTTTCTTTTCTTTTATTTTTGTATTTTCCCCCTCATCATTTATTTCCCTATTTAAATTGTTCATGTTATTGTATGTACTACCTTGTATTGTTGTTGTTGGAAATAAACTTTAATTTGAAACTTTGTTATCCTCAACCCAGGGTTCTGACTCAATTTTAGAAATGAAATTCCCTGACTCTTCCAGGTCAAACTTAAAGATTTTTCAGATATTTTTTTAAAACATATTTTCAATAAATAGCCTATTTTTTCACTTTCTAGAGCCAAAATTGACACGCAAACATTAAAATTTATTCATTTTCTAGGTATTCTGTACGATTTTCCAGGTTTTTGGCCAAAATGACCAGGTTTCCCTGACTTTTCCTGGTTTTCCAGCTATTCTCTGACCCATAGTAATCCTGTCAAACCTTTTATCCCCTAGATTTTTCATATTCCTTTAATGTTAATTTCTGTTCTGATGCTAGACTTTTGCCCTAAAACCATTAAAACTAAACTCAATGGTGTTGGTGAAATAACCATTGTGGGCCAAAACCTACAATGCCCATATCCATATTGTAACCAGACTATGAGGTGCCAGGTGTATAACTACCACTAAGTAATGCCCAAATATGCCCAGTTAAGTGGTCAGTTGTGCTTGGTCCACTGTTTATCAACCCAGTGAAGGGTTGAAAGGCTGAGTTGACCCTACTCTGCCTGGAAACTAAATCCTGAACCCATATCGAAGTGTGAAACAGAACCACTATGCTACTACCAGTTACTTTGTTTGCTAAGTGGGTAATATTTTAAAGAAAAACTAGTTTTAAAAGCAATATTCTCATCCTACTCCCATTTTTCTCCAAACCACTTTTTGAATTGTGTGGAGAGAAAATATTAATTAATTATAACACAAATGCATTAGATTTAGAATCTATTGTTAGAATAAAAAAAAACATTAATTCCCACTGTAGACTATATCCAACTAGCTAAAGAGCTAGTTGCTCTTTACATATTAACTTTAGAAACACTCATGGCCTCCTGACAACAGAAACAAGCTTTATTTTCCAATACTTTTTTTGGCAAGGCTCAACTAGAAGCAGAACACCCATAGCAGTATCCTCTCACATCCCTTAGTTACAATTTCATCACCCAGTATTTCTAGAACTTGACTACTGCTTTTGGTACAGTTGGACCACAAGAATAAGCAAGAAACACCAATGAACTTTTTAAAGACCAGTATAATAAAGCATGCACACTATACTATACATGGGACAAATTCCCACTATATTCGACAAGCACAAGAAACTTTCCTTGCATATAACTTTTATATAGACTCATGGCCTCCTCACAACATTAACTCACTAAGCAAAGCTTTCTTTCCCAATACTTTTTTGGCTAGGCTCAAATGATATCAGAACACCCAGAGCAGTATTCCAGTACATATCTTTATGTATTGGAATAGTCCCCACAGTTACTCTACTTTGTAACTGAAATACCTCTCACATCCTTTAGTTACAATTTCCTCACCCAGTATTTCTAGTCATTGACTACTGCTTTTGGTAAGTCGGACCACAAGAAGGGAAAGGGAAAATTTATTTCATGGATTTTTTTAATCATAAACTGCTATAGACCACTGTTAAGCAAGAAACACCAATGAACTTTAAGAAAACTTTTAAGAAACTTTTTCTTAGACACATTTCCGAGACCAGTAGAATAAAGCATGCAACAGTACTAAGTGTAATTCCTCACCTGCAGTCGGTTCATGGACTGTGAGTCTGGGTCAGCTTTGACCTTGCAGGCCACCAGCAGCTGGGCTGTGGAGCTGGCCACCTGTTTGGCCGAAGAGATGAGCTTCTCCTCCGATGCTCCGCCCTGCACCAAGGAGTTGGCTGCTTCCACCAGGCTGTGAGTGGCTGCAGCGACGAGTTTGGCCTGCAACACATCATACACTCAGATAGCTGCTGCTGATGATTGAACTCAAATTATTTAGTTATGTTTGTGTTAGTGATTTCGAAAGTGGACTGAGGAGATGTCAGTTTTTAACCTTCCTAACATGTATTAGGTTTCCCCCTTAAATTTCATTATTAAAATTATATTTATTTTTTAAGTTTTCCTCTTTTATATCCTTAATCTAAGTTCCTTTTTTACCTTTTATTAGGGTTTTCTTTTGTGCGATTTATTCTGTGTCCATGCTATTTGTGAATACAATATGTGATTTTTTTAATTGTTTTTTTTTATATGTTTTCATTGAGTTATTTTTATGTTTTATAGCAAGTTCTTTGTGTGTCTCTCTGTGAGCTCTTTGTGTGTTAGATGTGTATGTAATTTTTGCACTAAGTCACACATACAATAACAATGACCTACAAAATCTCACCCACTAAATTAATAATTTATCCACTGATTAAGAAATGACAGCATGGGGTATTTTTAATTTCTTATTAAAAATTGAACTTAATTTACGTAACACAAGATCATTAGGGAAATATATCCCTGAATTATTAAACGGAATATTACACTGCTAAAACTAAAGTAATTGTAATGTTTATTCATATAATAGTAACAAAATTAAACTTAGACTTGAAAGTTGTCTTGTAAAATAACTGAAAAAGGTGCAAGATTAGCAAATCTTACAATAGCTTTAAGAAAATAATTTAAGTTCCAGAATAACATTAAATTTGGGCAACTTAAAATGAAAACTCATTTCATGCATTTAGTTGGGTTTATTAAGCATTAAAAGCTTTAATGATAAAAAGGTTACTTCTATAGAAAGACAAAGTGGTTTGTACTTACAGCTGATATCAATCCTTCTGACCACTGTCCATCATCTGATGTGCACACTGTTCGAGATCCAACCTGTAAAATAACATCATGATCACAAATCACCACCCATAGTTCAAATACACAGATAGAAATTTTTTTTAATATGTGGTAATAAGTAACCCCAGGGGAGATACCGATTTGAAGGCCCTTCGACTCAAAAGTTCATTGCTTTAGTCGGTATTTATACCCCAGTTGATTAATCTGATTGGCTAGATGGTGAGTAAGCTCGCCACAAATATATAATGTATCTCTCAGTATTTCTAATATAATTAAGTACTAAAGTAAACATTTCCTGATTACACACAAAAGTAAATTTAGTTAATCTCACCTTTCCAGCTGCTACCAGTTCCCTTTGGGCATGGGAAGCAGCAATCACAAGAGCAGAGGTCGCAGATGCAATGGATTTGGCAGCTTCAATAATCATTTCATCAAAGTTCAAGTTCTCGTCAGTTTCCTGAAAAACCAAACGAAAGACAATTGAAAATCATGAAATGCACTAACCAGAAACCCTAAACAGAAAATACTTAACTTACATATATGTGAAGCAGCATCTATAAAAATATAGTTATGCAAATATTAAAACCATCATGGTATTTATGTTGAAGCACATGTCATACTTAGAAGGGATATGAAAATAAGACAAGGGCTAAATTTGAGGCTAAATATTGACCAAATTGGCATTTTGGCCCACCTCTCTTTAAAAAATTAAACACACATTAGAACCTCTTTACAAAAAACTCGATACTGCAAGCCCTATGTTAAAGACGGGTAATTAAAGTACTGATTGTTTTATCCTAGTAGTAATTATATTCATTACTAATCAGAATAAAATAAATAACCCATAACAAATAATCACTGCAATAAAAGAAAAAATACATATAAAGCATTAGCACTGAAAAAACTAGACATGATTTTGAAGAAATATCCCATTCAGGACTATTATTGCAAAAGATTAAAACTCACATGATGTTTCCTTAGACGTGGCTTCAGGTTGGCCAGTTTCTTTGCAGCCGCTTCTATAGAATTGGCCGCTCCCAGCAGTTCATTTTCAGCAATGATCATGGGGTCATCAGGGTCTTCCCAGTCACTTCCTACAAAAAAAACAACCCTATTTAGCATATATTCATAACATCAGATTGTAGTTTTTTTTAAAATAAGCACATGCTTTTTTGTATACCACCAAGAATCACATAAGGCTTACAGAACTTTTAAGTTACTGTTCTCACTTTTTTATTCTCAATTTAGAGGCATTTTTCTACACTTTAAAAGGATCAAAAAGAGGTTTTACACTTTTTTAAAGTTAAATAACAATAATTTATTACCTTTAATGATATTGCACAAAGAAAATAGTAATTGTCAACTAACTCAAACTTATGTTCATTTAGGGAAAAAATAAAGCAGTTAACTGATTTTAAACAGCAGATTTCTTAATGTTTTATTTCAATCTCTTAGCAGTGAATTGTGAGCTAAAAAACAGAAAACAAATTGTTGAGAAGAAATTTAATTATCATCAAGGAGTATCAAACAATTAAAAAACCTACATGCTTTTTAAACATCAAACTTCCTTAAGAAAATTAATGTTTTGAATGAAACAAACCTTTTAGAACTTCAGCACATGACACTACTTCTTGTACCGACATAGCAATTGTCCTGGATATTGTTCCTAAGTGTGCTTTGTTCTCATTTGTGGGTTTTTGGATCACCTGAAAAAGATTCATGTATGTTAAATCTCCACAAGAATGTATCATCTCATTCTCCACCACAAAATGTTGTTAAGTTCGAAATGTTTCATTGGAGATCAAGGCAATTATTCTTTAGTTAGAGATTAGAAATACATTAAAGTGTCAATTTATCTATCTAAAAGATATTTGTTTGATTCAAGTGATTTTTATACGACCAAAACACTTTCCAACTTGACAAGTTTCTACTTAAAAAACTTACAGATTTATGTTGTTGAGAGCAATAAATTTGTTTGGAAGGTAACATGACATCTATAATTTTCATTTCTGGGGGGTTAAATTATACGCCCAAATTAAGGGGATTCTTTACTTGACACATTATGTTGGTTTTCATATAAATAATATAAAACACACAACAAACTTACCACATGCACCATCTGCAACAGTTCTCTAAAGTGTACAGCACAGTTGTGACCAGAGGCCAGGGTCTCTTCTTTTAGTTTCTGTGTTTCTGATGTGTATGCTGCAGCCTGCAATTCAAATATATTTTAGTTAAAATAAGCACTAAAAATTAATAAAAACTGATAATATTAAGCATAGAAAAAAATTACTTTCCTCACTATTTATTAAACTAATACTGCAGTTTATTATTATAGAAGGCAAGTCACAACTGAGGAAAAGACCTTCCTACTTTTTAGATAGTCTTATATTCATACATTTATGCATAACTCTTTTCTATACAAAACTGAAATATTGAAGGATGGAATGAATTTAAATACTTAATAGTATGAACTTTTCTAATACTAATGCATCTTCTACCAAAATGTTAAATATTTGTTTTTAATTAAGTCCAAAAATTTTCAATATTGATTATTCTATGTATTTTTCTATACTTTTCCCTTTCATTTATATTTAATTTGAAAATTTTAGTAAATAAAACAATTATTTTATCCTTTTACTCATACATAATTTTAGATATGGGATCAATTTGCTCCCCAGGATTATAAATTATATAATCATGGGGGGATTTACAAAGGGGACAATGCTATCCAACTTTTTTTTTAGGAAATTCCATTTTTTGTTAGTAAATTATGTTTCCAGAGGCATCAAGAACTCCCCCCCCCCAGGTTTTTAGTTTGCCCCTCCCAGAATGTCCCAACTAAATCTGCCTACGGACTGACGACATAATACAATGACTAATCAGAGCTACTCATAACACTATCCTGCTACATTTAAAATACCTGCAACCAACTCTTCAATCCATTAAAGAATGTAAAAAACACTATACAGAAATCTATCTAAGTTCTTTACCTTAGAGACCATGAGAAGATCAAAGATAGCCTTCCTTCCCATGTTGGCAGCAACAATGATGTCCTCTTGCTTGCAGCTCTTACCAGCTGCAACAGCTTTGCCGGTAGCCAAGGTAACTGGTTTTGTAGCTCGCACCAAGTCTTCAGCAGTGGCAGAGCGCATTGGAGGCTCGGGAGAGTCATAAGCCTGTAATTGGAAGGTTCAAAATACTACTTACAAAAAATACACCACACTTAAATTTAAAGAAAATTTGATAGAAGCTAATGTGGTCCAGTTCCCTGAATCCTATTTTAACAGGGAAATTTCATTTACTAGTCAAAATCACATTTTTTTTTAAAAACTGTTTCTCTATAAAATAACAGGTATTCATAATACTGATTTAAAGTGCTTGAGTGTCTCTGCACAAATTTCATCACTTTTTATGTACTAACCATCATACAAGTCAGATTGGTGTTGAAAACATCATATATGGTTTGCTTTTATTGTCTTAATTTTTTCCAGCAATTTCCCAAACAATATTGTGCCCTTGAATAATGCTATTAATGATGGGAGGCTACAATGTTTCTTTAATGTTTTTCACTGAGATTGGCAGATTTTGCTTCAGAAGGCAACATACAATACAATTTTGGTACCTAATAAAATTTCCTTTTAATTTAAATTTTAATAAAGTTAATAAATTATAAAAATGATTCTGAATCAACAATAAGTTCTAATTTTCACTAAGAATGTAGCTATAAGATAAGTAAACAAAATCATTTGGCATACCCGAATTTCTTGAGCAATGGCTTCGATAGTGGATTCGAGAGCTCTGGTTCCCCGAGAGTGCTCATCCTCAACTGACTTTACTGTTTTTAGAAGAGAGGTTACATTGGTGACCATTACCTAGGAAAAGATAATTGGTTACATTGAGATGAAAAGATTGAAAGGCTAGTTATAAACAAGATATAGATTCATAGACTAATAACAATTTTAAAAATAGCTTTTTTAATGAACAATATTTTACAACCTATTACAGCATTTTCATTTAAAAAGTTTGAGTAAGTTCTGAAAGCAAGAAACTTTGTAAAATTAATTATCACAAGAATTTTTTTTTTGATAAGTATTAATAAAAGTTCATGCCTATTGCTTTTCAAAATATAAATTTGAATTAATACAGAGCAAATTGAATAACTTAAGCATCTTTAATCCGGAATTGTGAATGATTCTAAGATTTTTTTGGTTATGGTTCTTTCAACTTTCTTTAAATTGAAATTTACTCTTTTACTTGAAATTTTAATTTGGATAGTTTTTGGAATTGCGGATAATTTGAACTTGTTTGGTAGTTCCTTCAGCTTTGAATTAACCAAATTGCACTGTACTAAAATAGTATTTCCACAAAAGTTGTTTCTCAGTAACAGATTCAAGTAACTAGTAACAAACAAAACACAGCCTTGATAAACTATAACACTTTATTGAAACCTTTAAAATGATATGGATTTTGATTATATTGCACAACAAGAAGCATTCACTAATTTCTATGATCACAGAGTAATAATACTTCAAATATCTGATCATCACATTAAAGTTCAATTCAAATGTCAAAGCAAATCAACCAAGAAAACCTCAAAGGACATAAAACCACATATGTATTATTAGCCAAAAAGAAACATAATTTGATCCCAAATTATTACACCTCCAAAATTATGACCCTACTTCTTAATATACATGTTTATATTCTTTTAATCACTAACTTCAAAACTTTGTGGCAAGATGAGACTAAGATAAATAAGTTGGTTTTGTTCCAAGCAGTAAAAGTTTTAACCCTTTCAGTTCTAGTCGCCCCAAACTTTTCAAAGGATCTAATGGTAAACTTGGCTGTCTTAGGTGTGAAAGGGTTAAGTTAACTCAAGGATTTTAGTAAGTAAAGTTATGTAAATAGTTAAATCAACTTGCTACAAAGTGTTGATTGTTCCCACTCAAAAGGCACAAGATAAAATAAAAAGAACTTTGAAGAAGCTTCATTTCAATTTATATCAAATATCTTCAATAATACACTATCGCATGAATGAAGAAACAAATGACAGAACAGAATATCACTAGACTATAATCAAACTCAATTAATAGAAACATTAAAAACAGAATTTTTTTAGAAAAACCCAAGTCTTTAACACAAACCATTATTTAGACAATAATGGAGTAAAGAGACACCAGAATAAGCCAAGTGTTACAGTATGGGATGGGGGTTTGACACCATGTTTATTTTAAGCAGGAATGTTAAGTCCATTCAATGAAAAAGGGACTGATCTAGGTTGTATCACATTTAATGATAGCATGAGAGCTATGCTTTGAAGAAAATTACTGATAAACCAAAACTGGATGGGTTGTCTAAAAAAATACTGGTCATAAACAGTTACTATCCCACCATACCAATACTGTAGAACTTGACTTATAAAGTAAGATAAATAAAAAGTAGTGTAGCCAGATAAACAAGTTGGGCAAATGAGCTACATAAAGATCAAACAGAAGAAGCAAGTCATTAAAACAGCCACGCAATCCTACCCTTGTTGCATTTGCATGTGTGTAAGACACATTTTTGAATTTTCTACAAACACAAGAGACTAAGTTTGAAGTTTAACACCAGAAAGGGATCTGTGTTTGGTTTGGTATAAGAACTTTACAATTCAAATTCTAATTATGCTTCTCAATAACTATGTTTATTACTATTCTACTTTTGAGCCTGGCGTGCATTTGATTATAGGCATTGACTAAAAATCTCATGATAACTTAAAAATTTAAAACTAATTTACTTTAATTTGAAATGTGTAGGGAGAGGGAGATTTCACTTAAGGAGTTTGGGAGGGAGAATTTTGAAAACTGGCAACTGGGACACCCCCAAGGTACTGGGAAACACAATTTTTCAAAAAAGGTCTTGTGGATCTTTCTAATCATGTTTCAAATGTCTCTAAAATAAACTGATGTGTCTCTTAAGCACAAGCAAGCAACAAATCCTAATTCTTCTGTGCCAATCTCAATGCACAAACAGTGGTGTCGGGTCGACATCGTCCACCGCCTCTGACTGCTCAGACAGCAGCCGAATCAACTCGTCCTCTTGGTCAGAGCGCCACTCGTCCGAGGTGCAGCTTTCTCGCAGCGCCACCTACCAGGGGAACAGAGAACAGAGAGCGTCACACCCACACTGACCCTCGGCGTTTCGGCATGCGGCATGCAGGGGTTAATCAACGGACAGGGGTTTAATGTTGCATGCGGCTGGGATAGAATGGACAATTAACTTATTCTTATGAATTCTGGGACAGAATGGAACCTGAGGGGACGGTATTTGCATACTTGGATAATATAGATGTGCGAAAATTTTAGGATTTTGCAAAAAATCCTTTTAAAGAACTGAAGTTTTTGATAAATAAATTGATTTTTTCTCACTGTTGTAGCTTAAGAAGAATCATCACAGTACCTAAGTAAATAGCAAGACTGTAAATGTGCATAAGTCCCAATTTAAAGAACTTGGGGCACTTATTTAATCTGCAGAAAATATTCAAAGGATGTGAGGAAAATTTTTTGTTTTACCCAAGTCTGGGTATTTGTTTGGATTTCCAGGGAAACAGTTGGTGACAAGGCCTTATCTATGCATGTTTCAACTGGTAGTAAAAGTATTGTTTCGAAATGATTCAGACAAATTGGGGAATATTTTTGCTTTTAAAAGTGCACTATTAAGTTATTGTATGGGTGAGAATGAAAATTGATTGAAACAATTGGAAAACTGATTTAACGCAAATTTTATAATGATGTTTCCAAAAATAATGTAGTATCATGTGTTTTCAAGGAATAAAATCTTTAGAGTTTCCCAACTGGTTGTACGATTGGTTTGTGAAATAATATTTTAATGGCAGAACACTAAAATTTAGGTTAGAAATAAACTAATTTAGTGCATTGTTAATAATTTGAAAATAAAAACCTGCAATTTAAGTCCACTCGTGAGGTATACAAATTTCTTGAAGTAGAGAAGTTCAAAAGGGAAAAAAGGTTGGGAATCACTTAGATATAAATCATAGTGTATGTTAACATTAGATGTGAACTGAGCAAAAAAATCAGAGAGGCAGAAAATAGTGCCATTCTCAAAATTTCTTTTTGAAAATCTTACACCAATTCACAGAAATGGACATTTGGAATAACATAAATTAAATGAAAGTTTAAAATGCATTGTAAAATTAACAAAAAAATTAACTATCTATAACACAAATAAGTATTAGGATGTGGAATCTCCATATCATTGCTACTCTGAAAAATGTTAATTGGATAATTTATGTTATGTTGGACAAGTTAAAAGAATCTACAACTACTTATGAAAGTAGTACATATTTTTTAATTTAGTAGAGAAGGTCTAAAAATACCAAGTATGTATACCTGATTACACTGTTGGAAAAAGTTTTCATAGTTCTGCCTAGTATTCCATTAAATCAGAAAATATGCTAAAAACTCATTTTTTAAATGTCAAAACTTTTAGGTTAACCCAAACTAACATCCTAAGGTTTGTTTCCCTAGTTCTTAGAAAAGCTCATATAGGAATTCTGTCTTCTAAATATATCTCCTTATATCTTCCCTCATACAGACACAATAAATCTAAAGATACCTAGTTAATAACTTTGCTTGGTTAAGACTGTGTGAATAGTTAAATACCCCACAGGAAC
Organism: Tetragnatha montana; assembly: GCA_963680715.1. Taxonomy (NCBI): domain Eukaryota; kingdom Metazoa; phylum Arthropoda; class Arachnida; order Araneae; family Tetragnathidae; genus Tetragnatha; species Tetragnatha montana. Next base: position 7,529,616 of record OY796677.1, read on the forward strand.
TTTTCACTATCAGAGACTATTTTTGTTTCTCATTGGATGACACATGCCTTTAAAAGTAGATCAGTGTGAGTTCTACGTCTGTGTTCTCTGCTCTTGAGATTTAAAGAGAAGACATGCAGGACAAAGAAGCACACAAAAACATGCTGAATATGAAGACACAAGTTTTTTGTATAAACAAATAAGTCTATTTCTAAGAGGATAGAAAGTAGGAATACAGTAAAAACACTTTTTTAAACACTTCATGCTTTTACAATTAAGGCACTTGCTGCAACAATGAGATAAGTCCAATGTAAAACTGATGGAGTTAGTTCCTTGTTGCTGCAAGCACCCCAATTGCATCTAACAATCATAAAAATTATATCAGAACAAAATTTTAACCAATATCAACCGATTTTAAAAGCATTATTAAGATTTTGACACTTGATATAAACAAAGTTGCTATTTTTACTGATGAGTAAAATTTTGAATAAACATAAATAATTCTAGAAAAAGCTGTTGGGAAAAAACATTTTCAGGCTTAAAAATCCATTTATAGTTATAAACTCTTGCCTTTCTAATTAAGTGTTAAAAAGCTTTGTTAGTTATTTAAGCTGATTCAGCAGCAAATGAGAAATAAAACACTTTCAGTAACTAAAAATTGTTTTTCAAAATCAATTTCCTTATTTTCCTCAACTTTTATTTTTAGCCTTATTTTTAAAGAAAATTTCCAAAACTTCAACTATAATACTCTATTTATATCTTACAGTGAGTAGATGTTTAAAGACACTCAATGGTAATAATAGAAACAAAGATTTGCACACAAAATACCTCTTTGTATTTCATCCTCTCAAGAAACACATTGAAAAAAAAAATGCTAAAAAAACTCACCTTGGCAGAGTCCCTCAGGTAGATCATGGCTGGGTCTTGTATCTTCTTTCCAGAGGCAGCCTTAGTGGCATGCACAAGATCTCCAAGAGCAGTGGCAACATCTTTTACTGCGTTGATCAACAGAACCTAGCAAAAAAAGTCCTGAGTCAAGATTCTACCTTATATAAGACAACACTAATCAATGAATTACTACTAATAAGACACACTTAATGACTACCTTATCTACCACAATAAGACATATTTCATTGATAAAATAAATGTTTTTTTGTTTGTTTGTTTATATAAATTTAATGCATTTACTAGAATTGTTCCAGTAATAGTAATCACTTTGGTTCAATTCCCTTAGAGTTCCCGCTAAATATCGCCTGGTTCTTTTGGACACATTATATCCAAATATCAACAATTTTTTCTGACTTTTATTAATAAACTGAATAGTTATTCATCTAATTAAACATTTTAATTCAGGACTTTGACATTATTTATGAGTATTTCTACTTTTTATACTACTATAGAACCGGGTGATATTTAGCGGGAACTCTAACGGAGTTGTACCATCACTTCTAAACATTAGTTACAACATTAACAAGATAATGTTGCATGGCAACTGTAAAATAAATTGTTAACAGAATATCAAATATCTTTAGAAAATTGAAACTCCATCAATCTGTCTTAATTGTAAATAGTTCATTAAAATATTATATTACTTCATATTGCTTAAGAATTAATTTTTGAAACAAAAAATCATTTTTGAAGATGAATATTAAAGTTTAAAAGAGTAAAAAAGGAAAAAATAGGGGTTATTTATTGTAGATTGTGACATCTCTATGCAAAGCAAAGAACCACTCAAAATATACTTAGAAATATTAACCCCACTTACTTGTGCATCTGAGTTGGTTGCACCAAGAGAAGCGGCACCCAGTTTCACCACCTCCGCTAGCTGGATGATGGTGGAGACAGCATTCTGTGCGGCAACCGCCAACTGCTCTTGGCTGGAAGCAGCTCCGGCCACCAGGGTCTTGGTATCTTCCACCAAGGCCTTGGCAGTCTTCAGGATGTTCTCCCTGCAAGAGAATAATGTTAATCTTTTAAATACAAAATCTTCTTTAATGTCATTCATAAATTTTTGGACAGTTGCTGTTTTTAGAAAATTTTTGAAAAAAGCAATCCCCTAACTCTTTACGATATAAAATTTCAGATAAGAATTCCAGTATCAAATAAATTTCAGTTGGTAATACCAGCTATAAGGCAATTTGATTACTTCAAATTGTAAGCATCTGTAGTTCTCAAAAGTGCTGATTTGTAGGTTCATAATTTCAAGGCAGCTCTGCTGAATGGAGGGTTGTGATTACTTTACTGAGGGGCCATTCAAATATTATGTAAGCACCTAAGGGGGGAGGGGGTTCGATATTTGCTTATTTTTCCTGACAAAGGGGAGGGGGAGTATGAGTGATGCTTACCTAAGATGTTACAAACACTGCATTTTCGAAAATCTCTTGTTTATTGCATAAACAATTTCAAAATTCAACTAAAAATAAATTTCACAAAAAACTGAATTAGGTTGGTTGGTTGTTTAGGGTTTTATGGCGCAGGGCCCCTAAAAACTAAATTAGGAAAATAATTTTAAGCATTTTCCACTAGGAAAGTTTTAGCAATAGGTTAAGTGTTCATGGAGAACTATATATTTCAGAAATTTAAGCTTTGCTAAAGATTTTTCACAAAAAAAAGAACAAATGGGGGTTGGACAGTTTTCTTATGTAGTTATGAGAAGGGGGTTGCAGCTTGCTTATTTTTACTGACAAAGGGATATGGGGGGTCAAAAATTACCAAAAAATTGCTTAAGTAATATTTGAACAGCCCTTAATTAAAAGTAGGTTGAAATTTCATGATGCCCCAATCTTTCAGAATTAAATCAATTATAAAATAAACCACACTCCTTTATTCAAATCAAAGCAGTGTTTTACCAACAAAACACCAGCTGCAAACAGTGGCATTTCTTGTCACTACTTTTCCTCAAACTACCAATTCAAACATGCTGTCAATTTTGAATTCAAGACTCTTACCTGTGATCAGAGAAGGTTTCGTTCTCGTTCTCAGCATGCAGCGTTCCAGCCGTGGCAAACATGATGGTGGTGTCCAGGTCTCCGATGATTCCGCTCACCGTGCTGGCAGCATTGATGCAGGCCTGGGTGCCGCGGGAACCGGCCTGGAGAGCAGCAAGCACGTATGACACCTGGAAGAGAAAGCTAAGGTTAAGAAGATGGTTTGATATTGAACAATATAGGTACAACAGTTTCTAACATTGGTAGCCATTTTGGAAGGATACATAAGCATTTTAAAAGTAAAAACAAAACTTTTAATAATACCATGGATACATTTTGGAAAAGGAATCATTTCAGGACCATGGAAAAGGGGATTGGCTTTTAACAAAAATTATTGTTAGACTAAGGACAGGACATCACAAAGGAATGAAAATGGACATAGAACCTTTAGAAATTGTGACAACTGCCTGAACTCACAGCTTTAACATCAGTACACATTTTTGATTGTCAAGCCATAGCTATTGACCTACTTACCTCTGGAATAGAACTCCACAATGACAACATTACAGAGATTGCCAGGGCTGTCATCTAAGCCCATGGCAATACTTGATTTGGCCTTGTTGTGGACATGACATCATCATCACACAATTGTTTGTAAGGAATAATATAAGAACGAGTTGAGAATTTTTTGCTAGGGTATGAAATATTTTCTTCCTGTACAAGTGACTTTAGTTAAGCAATTAAGTAATTTTTTAATTAACTTTTTCTTAACAAGATCTGAGAATCACCTCACTTAAACTTAATCATTTAAGTACTTAAACCTATTAAATTGTTAATAACCTTCTAATACTTAAGAACAAAATTTCTGACTAGAACATTTCACTTTTGGTTGAAAATCGTTTGATGCACATACCTTTTCTGTGACAGTTCTTGCATTATCAGAAACATCCCTCTGGCCGTAGGTGTCGGTTGGATTACTCTGGCAAGAGCCGGCGGCTTTCGTTAGATCAATACAGGCCGACCCTAAGTCTTGCACACTGGTCTTGATGCGGTTCGCAACCTGCAATAGCATAACAGGGTCAGACTGATTATTTGAGTTTAGTTACAAGACAATAAAAGCATCTTCATGTTGAAAACTTACATCTAGATTGGCTGTTGAAGAAACTGCTCCTCTGGAATCCAATGCCACATTTTCGAAAAGATGGGCCAGCTTTCCAGCTAAAGGTCCGAGATGAGCTGAATCTGTACTAGATTTTACAATCTGAGAAAAATATACAAAAAAAAAAAAAAATGAAAATTATAACTCATTAATTTGGTTTTAATAGAACACATTTTTAAGAATCAATTCATTATGTTGTGTGAGGGTATTTCAAAATTATTCCCATTGGGACAAGGATTCTGACAGCATTTTAGTTCTCTTGGAATTCTAAAAGTAACTCACCATGTCTTGTGAAATTTTTGCAATTTCCTTCGAGTTGGTCACCATTCTTGTTTGGTAGTCAACAAATGAACTTTCAGACACTTCACTATCAGGATGTTCATCAACCTATCATAGAAAAGTTTTTACTGTGCATCTAATGCATTAAAATACCATAAAGAACATTATAATTAACAGCATGAAGATTTTTTACATTTGGTTTTTTGACATTTTAAGGGAAGTTAAAAAATGACTTGAAGCAGTCAATAAACAATTGAGGCACAAATTACCACTTAAACTATGGCATACTAATCATTTGAACCCAATAATTATGAGTCCATAATGTTCCTATGTATAAAACTTTCTAAATCTATGGCACTAGTTCCAACTTGCATTTTTAGCTTATCAGTATTGTGCAGAAAATTCTTCTGATTTTTTTATTGCCTAAGTTGAAAAGTCAATAAACATCCTTTGCTCATATTTAAATTATTGTACAACTTTCTTTAACCAAGTTGATTGAAATGAGATAAGTGCATTAAATTATCATAACCCATTTCAGTCCTAGGACGCCTCAACTTCCATAGAAAGAAATGCAATATGATACAGAAAAATGAAATTAAAAGAAACATCTCTTAAGGCTTTGGAATTAATTTATGGGAATAAGAATATATGAATGTGATGGGAATCTGACACAATCTACAACAAGGGAATTTTATTCAATTTAAATAAATTGCTTTTACTATGAAGATTATTATTATTATTATTATTATTAAAATCCTTACCCTCATAATAGCCTTGTTAATTGTGTCCACAAGGCCAGTGACAACACCAGCTTCTGTGGCTGCCATCTCTAGAGTGTGGAGCAAGTCGTGAAGGGCATCCTTCATACCTTCAGCAGCGTCATCCAACTCGCAGTACACATGAGTAGCCTGCAATGACACAACACTTAATTACATGCTTGTTTTAAAATGAGAATCCCAACACTGATAAAGAAATATTTACAACACATTATAATGATTATGAATGAATGTCAATATAAATAAATGCTATGGTTAAGCAGTACTTCAATAAGACAAGATGATTATGACTTAATGTAAGAAAATCTGAAGAAAATAGTCTTGTGCATTTTTCAACTTTTAATACACTTGGTCTTATAATTTTTATTTTTGAGTTTTCAACAGCTTAATTTACAAAGGAAGACTTTTGAGAAAGGTTTCCTAAAATCAATAATTTTAAACAGTTTTCAATTCTTATTAGAAGTTTAAAAGAGCTTTGCAAAACACCAGAAGAAATTTTGAAGTTTGTGAAGCTAAATCTAGTTTAAACATCAAATTACAAATAACAGCTATTTTAATACACTGTTAAAAACAGTTAAAATAAAAAGCCATCTTTATAAACTTGAAGATTTTATATTTTGGACAAATGTATTTAGAAGGAATTACAGGAGATACACAACTCTAAAAGAAGTACATTTTATTTCTTTCAAATTTAATGATCCTTGTATTTGAATCTAGACTAATTTTAAAGTAAAATGCCGCATGTATTTTATTGTCCAATTATATAACAAGAACTTAAACTACCATAAAAATGAACCTATGATCCAGTTTATTAAAATAAGTAAATTACAAAATTTATTAAATATTTACCACTATGTAATCTAAGTATGCATATGTAAACTAAAAATTATTTTACTCATTTATTTTTGTAATCATGCATGAATCTCATCAGTGATTTATGTGCTTTATCTGTGTCTATATTACTTGTCTTGCATAATGAACAAGTTTTTGTGAATAGCAGTGTAAATAAATAAAAACATGGTACTATAACTGTTTTTCTTACAGTACTTACTTTTGGATTGCCACCAGCTTCCTTGGAAGCATAGATGAGCTGCAGAGCAGATTCGGCCACAGTCTTGGTCTGGTCCAGCAGAGAGATTTGCTGTTTGGAGTTGACAGTTTTCGAAGCACTTCCGATGGCACTCTGGACCAGGGGCTCGAAGAAGGATGTCATCTGGGTAACCTGAGAACAGATTTCAAAACCACATGAACTTCCAGGATGCTCTCAGGAAATCAGACAGTCTAATCAAGTCAATATTGTATTGGTTGCAAAAAGAAAGAAATATAGATTAATAATCTTTTCTCTGACTCAGTTCCTGGAGGAAGTTGAATTGACAATCTAAATCTGACTCAGTTCCTGATTGAAGTTATACTCAATTATCAAGTCTGTTTCCTTTGATGTTTCAAGATAAGGGTAGCCTAAATGGCATGGCTCTAAAGGGGTCTACAGAAGATTCTTTTGGAATGTGAACTGATTAAGTCGTATAGAATTACATATTTTGGGATATCTTATGCCGACTACCAAAAGTAAAGAACATCCTTTTTATTTATTTTTAACCTAGACAGAATTAGGCATTTTTTCAATTGGTTTGAATATTTTTCATTTACTTTTATCTAGCTAGATGAACTTTGGGGGAAAATCAAATTAAAATTTCATTACAATACTTTAAAAATAAAAAAAAATACTATAGCAGAGTTCAAAACTTTTAGTTTAAAAGTGTTTTCAATAGTAACAACTACCATCAATTTGACCAAAACCTATTCAAAGCTTATGGTTACTACACATGTGTCTAAAAATATAATATTTAAACACTTTTCTTCTTTAAAAAGTGATTTTCTGTATAAAAAATGAGCCTAAAAGTATCAAAAATAACCCAAATTTCAAATTTTAATAAAACCAGAAATATAATTATGAAAAGTATTACAAGACTTTTTACCTCCTAGGCACATAATTATTTAAGGTAAATTTTTAATTCCTCCATTCATAATAGAGATTATGTGAGAAATTTTTCCAATACATTTTTACAAAAAAAAATTAAATACATCAAACTTAAGCAGAATACAGTAAAAAACTCATAGATAGGTTCATATAAAAACAGTGAAGTCTTATAACCATACCTCATATCATTCATCATTGGTAAGCTAAAGGAATAATAAACTTTTGCTGTAATAATTATACCAAAAACTTAAGTTCCACTAAAGTAATCCATAACTAGTTAAGGAATCTAGTGATCACAGCCTTTCACTTCAGGCTGATAGAATTCCTTTCAACAATATTTTAATGAATTACTGAGGGATTTGCATAGGTGAGGGATTTGCTTAATTTTACACATTTTTGATACGTTATAGAATAGAACTCTCAAATATCAGATTTTAAAGTTCAAAAATATGTTTTAAATAACTTAAAATGATTCGATTTTATTTTTGCCAAAACACTAGTAGTCATGTGATCAAAAAACGGGATTTGACGTCACAGCGCCGTCGAAACTAGTGAATTGTTAAAAAAATCATTATCATAAAACCAAAACACGCATAAAACTCGTCTGTTTCTCTAGTGAGCGGCCAGAGAAAGAAAAAATTAAAACTTTGAATCCAAATAATTCCAAAACCAATTAATATTTTTTGAAAAACAAAACGCCAATCTTTTTATAAAAAATATTTGTACGTGTCTTTAAAATATCATAGTTTTTTAGTTAAAACTTTATGAAGAATAGCAGAATGAAGCAAGCTAAAGCATACAATAACATGGAGAAACCAAGTGGGTCCAAGAGCTGTGACGTCACACAGCAGCCATAACGAATGTACTGTTTTTCCCGCCAATACAGGAAACGAAATTTTAAAAATTAATATCTTGGGGAATAGTTTTCCGATTTGAATAATTTTTACTTCATTTTTCATGGATTTTCATCTTCTATCATAATAAAATTAAAAGAAAACATGTGCAAATCCCTCATTGCAAACATTGAAATGTTAAATCAAATAACTAGGTTAGTTCGACATTTAGATTTACTTCTAAAACAATAAGTTGAATAACAAAGCAAAATGCAGTCACTTAACTTTCTATATTATATGGGTAAAAAGAGCATAGGTAGGAATCCTATATGGATTCACCAGCACTCATTCTCAATTTTAAAATGCATTTGAGTTGAAATTTTCTATTATTGAGTTCTCACTTTTAATTGGTGTGTACAGTAAAAACATAACAAGTAACTTAGATCAAGTATAAATAAATATAAATTCTCACATAAAAATGTTAATTAAGAAAAATCAGAAACATTTTACAGAAAAGTAAAGGCTGAGTAAAGTTTGGAAATAAAAATTGAAACATTAACTTGTACTATGACTATTTAATTTTTTTTGTTTTAATGTACATTCCTTTTGGTAAAGTTCAAAATCATGAATATAGATCATGCTTAATTGAAGAATTCTAGGGTAAAAAGGAATAACCCAGATAATTTTTGTTTTGAGATAAATAACATTATATTTTGTAAATTCTATTGACTGGAGGTATGCCATTCAACTTTAAAAACTTCTAGCAAAACATTTATCCTACACAATACTCTCCTCCAAACCTGGATAGAACAGAAGCTCTTATAATGGATATAATTTTTAAGAATAAAAAAGTGAATTCTTTATAATATATGGTGGGTTATCATTTTTGTCTTCAACTTATGATAAAGCAGACCCCTTTCCCCAATTAGTTTTAATATAATCTTTAAACATAATTAACACAAATACAGTTAAAACTACATCAATACAACTTACATTTAACAACCTTTAATAAATTACTTCAATGCATATTAATAAATATAGAAGCTAAAAAGATACCATATTAATTAGCTACTTAAATTTCACAGAGTTGACAGAACTTTTTAAGTAAATGCTTTTAAAACACCAATACAATAGCAGAATTCCAACTTACCAAGTGTCCCAGTTTCTCAGCCTCTCCTTTGGCAGCGTTTCTCACACCATCAATCCTGTCCATGATTTCAGAAGCAGAGTTTTCCATCTGTTCTTGGTATCCCTGGTTACAAAACAGAATGAATTGAGCATTGTATAACATTCAAACAAAACATTTAGTATGAAAATAACAGATACAAAGTGTTTGAACCCCCCCCCCCCAAAAAAAAAAAAAACTTTTTTTTTTTCATTTGATTATAATATTACTCTCCTCTCCATTGAGTATTAATATTTCTTTTAAGCAAGCAGGTGGGAAAATAATTTGCTGGTTCATTACAAGCATCTGATTTTTTTCAAAGGAGGCAGATGGCATGAAATTGTTTATTTTTTCCTTAGTTTGTTCATAGTTTCCTATGTCAAATGCATTTCTGTAAAATTGATATTACTTCAGGTGGGATATTATTCAAAACTATCTAATACAACAGTTACTTAATGTTGGTAAGAAATTTTATTCCAGTTATAAGTTTGGAAAATACAAAAGATCAAAACAATGCAAAAAAAAAATCTCAAATATCCCAATAATAAAAATAGGGATTTGAAGAATTTTTAATTGATTATTTTAAACTTCTTAAAACAAATATAGTATATTTTCCCACAGTAAATAAATGCTTCAATTGTTTAAAAACTGTTGTTATAGCTAGAATTTTTCTTTCTCTCCAAGATTAGGAATTCTGAACTACAACTATTATTTTACAAGCATGGAGAATGCAAGATTTTGGCTGAAAGTAAAATAGAAAAAACTTGGTATACTGGATATTTGGTGTGATATTTGTTCCATAATTTCAAATATCCCAATCTGGATTTTCACTATATTTATCCTTAACTTTAAGTTATATCAAACATGAACCTAAAACTCACCTTTAAGCTATAGTCTGCTCTTGGCACCAGATTTTGGCTTATGATACTAAGAGCAGCCCTGTCCAGCTCTCTGATGCATGCACTGAGCTTTTCAATGGCTGCATCACACTCCTTCTGGCCAGGAGCCTTGTCCCTACAAAAAAAAGCATTGATTTGAATCAAGATGTGTCCAATACAACTTCATCAAAGAAAAAAGTTTAAAAATCCCTCGTGAATCACTCACTTGATGGAGGCGACAAGCTTTTTGATGGAGTCTGAGACACTCTTGCTGTGATTGGCCAAAGTCTGCCAAGTGGGAGGATCTTTGGGGTTGACAGCCAATGACTTGGCAGACATTATCATGCTGCAAGAACCATCGATGATACTCTTGCCAGAAGAAGTGATGGGTTCCTGGGCTATGCGAGCCTGAAGGGAATAGGAAGTTTTAAGCATGTATTTTATAGGGCATTAATTACACAAATTAAAAATGAAAAAATCATTTAAAAATTTTAATTAACATTAAAGATAGCAAGTATCAGAAGTTTTGTCTGCATGCAAAATAATCCACACTTTTATGGCTAGAAATTGAAGAGCTACAGGCAAACTATGAATTAAGTAAAATGGAGAAATCTAAACCATAATAAAGAATTAAAAGCAGGGCCATAACAAGCTTTTGTTTCAGGAGGGGTTTTGACTCAACATTAATTCTGAGGTCATAAGAGTACTTTCATGCAATAAGTTTTATGTGACTTACACATAGAATTTAAATTTTGGTGCAAAAAATTTCAAAATAATGCTTACAATGTGAATCCCAAGTAAAATTGGGGGTTCTGGGGGTCCTCTCCCAGAAAAATTGTGGAAATTCAACCCTCAAAAATAGTCTTAGCTCATTTTGAGACCCTTTGGATTGCACAAGAGCACCATTCATTGTAAGTGCCAAAATTTTCAAGGAAAAGCAGTATAGTTTAATAAACAGAAAAATTTCAAGGTGGGTTTTGGGGTCCTCCTCCAGAAAAATTTTTTAAGTAAGTAAAAATTAACACTAAAAGTAGTTTAAACTTATTTTGAGACCCTTCAGGTTACACCCAAAGAGAAATACTTCTTGTAAGTCACAAATTTTCCCAGAAAAAGAGTACATAAAATATTTTAAAATTTCTAGGGGAGTATGGGGGTCCTCCCACCAAAACACTTTGGAATTTTTAGTCTTAAAAGTAGGGTTTTAACTTATTTTTAGACCTTTTTAGGTTGCACCTGAAGAGGACCACTCTTTGTAAGTCACACAATTTTCAAGGAAAAAGACACTGTACAAATTGATGTCAAAATTTCAGGAGGGGTTTGAACCCCGAAAACCACCCATTTGGATAAAGCCCTGATGAAAAGACATTCTTTTAATTGAGATTAACTAAAATGTAGAAGGAATGGAGAGATACCTTTTGGCTAATTTTGGCAGGAATGCTTGCAAACTCTGCTGAACTTGCAAAAGTGGTGAGGTTCTCCACTGCATCCACTAGAGGTCTGATGGCACCAGATGTGTTCTGACGGTTCCTCTCAGATGGCTCTTGATCCAAGGCCTTAAAAAATCCAATTAGTTATAAGAATGCTTAAGGTAAAAAGTAGTATTCAATAAAATTAACATTAAGATTTACAAATGTTGTTAATTTTAAAAAAGTACAGAACAACTTGGATAACTTTGACAACATATTTTATTCAGATTTCTTTTGGTTCCTTTAACTTAGGATTAAAAAAAAAGTTAATTTGATTGTAAAATTTAGGCAATTCAAACTTTTTTTTATCTAGTTTGCACTGTCTCATAGTTTGTACATGTAAGAGCCAATATTGTTAACCTGCTAGAACCTCATAACTCAAGGAAACTGCTATATCAAAGAGTGAGAAACCTTGCAGGTATGAGGTAGTGGTTGGTTAACAGTTTTGGTCATGATAGATGATGTTTGAACATTTAGATGTTTTAAAACACCCAATTACACAAATTAAGTTTGTAAACTCACTTTGATTTCTTTCACTAGGTTGGCAGTTGCATTGGCTACATCCTTTGCTGACTGCACGAAGTGTCTCTTTGCCACCGGGTTGTTGGTCTTGGAAGAAGCGATTCTGCAAGAATTGCACAAGGCAGAGGTGTGTTTGGCAATGACAGTGGCAGCAGACAGAATCTGGAACAAACAATCAAAATTAGAAACAGTTGAAAAGGAAAGGTGGTATTAAGTTATAGCAAACAAAATAATTAAAGACAATTAAATGAGATAACACTCTTCATAAAGCAGAACAAGGACCCTGAATTACACTATAATAAGAAGAAAAAAAAACATTAGTTTGAAGGATTAAGACTAGCATACCTGTTGTTGGTTGCTTGCTGAGCTTGTGAGTTGCTGACAGGCAGTTTGGATGGCTTGGTTGGCCCTGGCAAACTGGGCAACATCCACTAGTCCTTGTCGACCAGCAACACTGGAAGGATCAGACACGCCAACCAAGTAGGCAGCCTAAAGAAAAGAAATAATTAAAATGTGAGAAAAAAAAAACATTTCCTGGTAGATTAAGTCTAGAAAGTAGACTTTGTTCACTTAAGTGAAAAATAATAATCAACCTCTAAACACAAATAAATTTAAAGTAACATTTTTGACAGTTCCATAAAATTATATTTATAAAGTATTCATTTGATACTTTTTATAGAAGCAGTAATCACATCCTCACCTGAGCAGCAGCTTCTACAAGCCCACAAACAGCGGTGGAAACGTTGTTGACAGACGATCCAAAGTTCTCTTGGTCATTGACTTTGGCAAAGTTGGCAATGCCAGTCATACCGACTCCCAAATCCTAAAATCAAAATTAGTAAGTTATTCTAAAATGTCACACTTACTTCTGAAAATTAACTTAATTAAGAATTTAAACTGTACACAATAAAGCAAGAGTTTGAAAGACAAGTACACAGTATAAAACATCCCTTCCATGTTAAATATGGGAGTTTACAGAAAGCTCTAACAATGAACAGAGATCAGAAATCTTTTTTATTTAATAGTAAGTAATAAAATGCTTACCTTTGAACGCTCTGTAACAGAGTCAAGGCACTCATAGTAGCTAAGGTCACTGACTGGCTCGACTGGATTGTCCAACAGAGGGCGCATACTCTGAAAAAGGAAAATTTTAGGCTTCAATATGAATAATTTGGAATTTACAAGAAGTGTCATAGCAAAAAAAGTTTTTTTTTTAATTGCAAACAGCTTCAATAGTTTTTTTCAACTAAAAAAGTTTTCACTTGAATGTAATCAATTTAATAGTAGAATAAACCTTAATGACTTAAAAGTTTTTAAAAGAGGTGATGAAAAAATACCTGAATATTCCTAATGGCATTATCACATTCTTTCTGTCCAGGAGTAGCAGATGTGCAGACATTGATCAAGTTGTTAATGCTTTCTGTAACAAACCTGGAAAAAAAAATTAAATTAATTTCATTCTTAAAAATAACCACAGCGTGATTGTCGAAATAATTAAGCATACTTCACTCATCTATTTAATCATAATTCATTGAATACACAGCTTTTAATTACAGTAAACTCTCGTTAGTACGCCCCCGCTTAGTGTGACGTCCCGCATATTACGACGTTTTTCTCCGGTCCCTGGTACCAATAGGTCTTTTATCATTAAAAACTATCCACTTATAGCGCCCTCGCTTATAACGACTTCCCGCATATTTCGACGCTTTTCTCCGGTCCCCCGAAGAAAAATCCCGGTTATTGCGTCGTCGAGTTCCTTTCAAATAATGTATGAGCTACAGTAACCGTTGAAAATGCGAGTAGAACAATATAGTAGAACTGGTTTTCCCCACCCACTCCCCTTTTTCCCCGAATGGCCCCCCGTTACGCCCTCAAAAGCAAGAATGGCCAGTGTCTTGCAGGGCACGTGGGTTGGTCTGTGACAAATCAGAACCCTCCCTGAATTTCTTGGAAATTCTCTCCCTCTCCTCCAATTCGACTTCCGCATTCCATAGCTCAGTGTTCAGTCCACTGTTGTTTTGTCATGATTTTCAAGTGTTATATTTAAATAGTATACCAATAAAAGATGTACAGGTAAGAATGTTTCTTTCGTTTCTATTTTAGTGATTAAATCCCGCTTAAAAAGGTTTCTAGGTAAGATAAGGTATTATGGGTATTAGGTATATCGCCGAAACAGTGATTTATGGAATTCCGCATATAGCGTCGTACCGCTTATTACTCGACTTCCGCATTCCATAGCTCAGTGTTCAGTCCACTGTTGTTTTGTCATGATTTTCAAGTGTTATATTTAAATAGTATACCAATAAAAGATGTACAGGTAAGAATGTTTCTTTCGTTTCTATTTTAGTGATTAAATCCCGCTTAAAAAGGTTTCTAGGTAAGATAAGGTATTATGGGTATTAGGTATATCGCCGAAACAGTGATTTATGGAATTCCGCATATAGCGTCGTACCGCTTATTACGACGTTTTCACAAATCCCCTTGAACGGCGTACTAACGGGAGTTTACTGTATTTATCATACAATCTCAAACTTAAAATGCATTGTCAATTAATTGCATTAAAAATTTATAACAATATGTTTCAATGTATAACTTTTCATACCTGGCAGCTGCAGCCAGTTGGTTCTTGGCATTTGGAGCACCAGGATCAGCTGCCACTGATTTGGCAGCGACCAATAGTTTGCTCGATACCATGGACACATTCTTCAAGCTCACCACCATAGAGGTACGGGTTTCAGTGTCCTAAGCACGCAAAAAAGTATGATCATTAGGCTGTTGATGTCAATGCAAGATATACAAACAATAATTGAATTGAAAAGATATTGAAGGTACTTCAATAGCAAGTTACACAGTGAATTTTCATAACATTCAATTCAAAACTAAATTCGAACCTTATGTTAATAAAATGATGCACAACTCTATTTTATTCTATATGTTATTAATACTGGCAATGTTAATTTAAATATTTAGTTTTCAAATGTATCTGCTAAACATGGATGGAAGTTAAAATAATTTCAAAGATTCAACTGAAATAAACATCATTTAAAAAACATATTTTTGTTAGTATTCTCCAATCACCTTATTTTATCTTTCCTGTTTTGTGGTAAAAATTGCTAAAAACAAATTAGTCCCCACACTGCAAACATCCCCCTAAAGCTAAACTCATATGCTTTATAATTCTCTATTAAGGGTCCTGGAAGCAATATTTTCTGTATCAATCTACAGCCCCAATTTCAGAAGCCAAAATTTATCCGCAACTCAGTCAGACTAATCCAGAGCTAAGCCCATTAAATTACTGTCATTTTAAAGCAAAATCTACATTTTTAAATGTGTATCACATATCACTTTTATTCTTTGTAAGTTGTGAATCAGTAAATGAATCTGCAGGCTTCTAGGTATATTTTGAGTGCTTCATGACATTCTGCACGATTTTGGCTACTAGGTTATGGGGGAAACACTGGTCAACTAATATTGAAATGAGGTTGCTACTCATTATCATATTTCAACAGTTGACATTAATTAAACACTGGTCAACAAATGGAAGGGAAAACTACCTTTGTTCCTCCAATCATCTCCACCCCACTGTCCAGCAGTTCATTGAAGGCCTTTCCAAACTTTCTGGATGAGGTGGCAAGGTGGGTAGGGGAGCCCTTGGACGATGCCACGACATCTGTTGCAGCCACATTCAGGTTGGCAGCCGCTGAGCTCAGGTTTGTCTGCAGCTCACTGTATGGCTTGTTGGTACTTGGGAACTGAAAAGATTGAAATTTTCAAGCTTCTGCCTCCAACATGGATAAAAAGACTATTCTTAATTAAACTGAAATTTGAGCAATAACTCACATCTCTAGAGTTCAAGATCAGACTGGCATCAGTAATGTTTCTGATAGCATCATCCACATCTTTCTGACCAGGCAAGCAGTTCACACAGTTGTTCAGAGCAGTTGAAACTGATTTGGCAACCTATAAACAGAAAAAAGAAATTTTATTAATTAAGATACACCTTCACAAGACAAAGGGCCACCGTAAACTTTTCCGCTGGATGTAATAAAACAATTTGCGTCCGGACCACCAGCAGTTTATCTCCCCTATCTCCCTCAATCTCTTTGTATCTCCCCTCGCACTCGCGCCTGAGAGCTGTCGAAAATTCACCACATGAAGACACCGGCGCCATAAACTCAGGTTTCTTCCTGGAGATAATTGTTTTATTACATCCAGAAAGTCTACGGTGGCCCAAAGATACAAGTAACTTTAATGGTTGCTTTTTAGTGCAATTTCTTTTTGTTGGAATCCTAAATTACTTTACTTTTGACTGCTTATTTTTATAATCTGACTAACACTTTTCAACTTATTTAAACTGCAACCTTTATGTATCTAAGAGAAAACCTAACTAGAAAGAATATCCTTGATAAGTTTAATTCATTTCAGTGTTTACTAGAATTCCTTTTTTGAAAATTTCATTTAGTAACTATAGCTAAAAAGCTAATATAAGTTTTCTATTATTAAAATAAATCCACTGAAATGTGTGGATTTTTCAGTTTTTCCAGTCTATTAAGTTTCTGAAATTGTAACTTTTGTAAGTTCTGTGAGACAGCAGCATAGCAATGTCAATGCACATAAATTATCAAGCATTATTGGCCGTAGATGGGAAAAAAATTCTCTAACTTATTCAGCCAATTACAATGGACCAGTGGTTTCCAACTCGTATAAGTCCTTGGACCACTTTTACTTTTCTAAATTTAATCACTCACGGACTACCCTTTTCACCATTCACCATAAAATATTATTAATATCATGATAAAACTTAATTTTTTGTGTTGAATTGCTCCTTTTAAATATGAGTGAAAAAGAAAATGATTCCTTTTCAAAATACAATCTACAAATTAATTTTGTGTCACCACAAAACACAAAATCCTTTTGAGACACAAATTTATGAAACTAGGAAGCATAAAAATGGTTTGAATGTTTACAAGTGGAAATTTAGTAGTGACCATCATTCCTACAAATTCAATAGGTGATAGATAGCCAACAGCACGGATATATTCATGAATCTTCTTCAACCCACACTGCTTTTGAAATCCCATTTAACAACATTATAATTGTGCTTATAATGTACTGTACTAAAATTTTGCTGTATTACAATATTAATTATAAAAAACATTATAATACAGCAACATTTTAATTGTGGAGCCGCATTCTTTTGGGGAGCACTTTCAACGGTCTCAAGACCACCAGTTGGAAACCACTGCTATAGACTGACTCAACAACACTGACCAGAGCAAGTCTCTGTTGAATGTCCGGGTTGCTTGGATTGTTCATGGCCCTCTGGGACTCTTGGATGAGGAGTGTGGACTTGTCCAACACGTCTCGGGCATTGTCGATGATCTTCGTCTGGACCTCGCGGTCATCACTGGTGGCAGCCACTCCTCGCACTGCCTTGGTCAGGATCTTCAGGGCACTGCCTGTGTCCCTGGCCGCAATGCCTGTGTAGTTCTCATTGCCCTGTGGGAAATAAAAACAAGTTTCAGCTTTTCTATAGTTCTCAAAAACATTCATTGCTATCAAATTCAGAGTGACTATTGTTATCTCATTTTGTCTTCAGTGAAAATAACCCTGAAATAACACATGTTCAGGTGCATTAAAAGACATTACAATTGTGTAGCCCGAAATTCGTTTAACTATTAAGGAACCAAAGAATTAAAAATGGTCAAACTATTTTCAGTACCTTTTATGGAAATTTGTATATGAAAATAGCCAATTTCTGATGGCTAAAACAATTTTTTTCAAGTATAAAAATTGATGATCATAAATTCTATTTAATAAATAGGAAAAATAAACATTGTTTTAAATGAATACTTCAGCTTTCCCTTTTGTTATTCAGAAGCATTAGTCATTTAATTTATTGTAAATAAATTAAGAATAAGTACTGTTACTTCATATGTTAGATCAAACATACGATTACAAATAATCCTGAATTTAGCTTTATATTTTACACTTAAATATAATATAGGCCCTTAAACTATTGTTGATACCAAAGAATTAAAAGTTTTAAAATGTTAAAATAATTAAAATTTTTATCTATAGATAAAACAGGCATTATTTTTCTTGATATTTAAAGAGAGATGCAGAACAAATTTTATCTAAATCAGTATATTAGTACAAGATCAGTGAGAAACCTGGTTTTGTAAATATGAGAACAATAGTAATTCTTTCCCAACTAACCAACCTATTTTTTATACAAAGGTCCTAAACAGCTATGCTAAAAACTTTTACTTTTTTATTATGAAGTGATTCATAAAACCTTCTTTGCTTTCAACCAATCAGAAATTAAAATAAAACCTGTGAAGATATAAACTCACCTGAGATGCAGCTGTCAATAATTGAGCCATGGAAGATCCAACAACCTTGGAAATAGCACCCAGTTGTAGGGCAGAGTTTTCCATCTAAAAAGAAAACACATTAATCAATAAATAATGAGTATTTTCAATGTACTTTAAACTTAAGAGTAAGCATATATTTATCAAGTCTTACTGTTTCTCCTGGAAGAGGTCTGAGTTCCATGTTTTCAGCAGCTCTCCTGAAAGCCAAAAGCTCCTCATCCAAGCTCTTGATGAGGTCAAGGGCATTTTCAAGCTCCAAGCTACCACAAGCATCTTGAGCCTGTTTTAAAATAGAATGCTGTTATAATTCTGGTTTATTGATCTATAAATATTAAGAGTTAAGTTTACTAGATGGTAAAGATTAGGATTTTAAGGTTAAGTACTCAAGAAGAGCATGGGTGGCACTCTTCAAAAATTGCAAGACTGAACTATCTTTAATCATTTTCCCCCAGTCTAGCAATTTTTTTTAAATTGCAGAAAAACTTAAATAAAATATCATATGAACAATTAAATAGGTCCTTAAATTTTAAGTTAAAGCTGTATCTGAGTAAAAAAAAAGACTTATTTGTGGGCAAAATGTATGATGTAAATACTGAAATTTAGTACAAATCCCTGCCAATCGGTCAGCTGAATTTGGGTTTTGTAATAAACTCGGGACAGAATTCTGTTCATGGAACTTTTAGACAGACATAAGAGTGGCACCCATAAAGTTCTTTTAGCTATTGAATGTGATTATTTAGTTTTCAATATTTTTGCATCTTGATAAAATTTTATCTGCATCTCATATCTTTAAATCCCTAATAACTTGGTGATTTTAACATATTTAATCAATGGAAAAAAACAATAAAATTTTGTTATTATTTTACTTGTAAGTTACATAAAGCATTTCTTTTAGACATATTTATCTCAAGAATAATAATTCAATGAAAACTCTGCCAAGAAAAAGAATCTGTCTCTCTCACCTTCATCAATGAAGTTCTGAGCTCCATGAGAGCATTGGACATCTGCTTTGTTGCATTGCTCAGCTGGAGACTGGTGGACTGATCAGCAATCGTGGGAATGGCAGCCTTGGAGGCAGAAACCATCTTGTTGCCAGGCTGTAACAAAAACAAAAGTGTAAGTATGGGAGTAACCAAAGCTTTAATGATGTTTTTCAATAGAAAATTAAGCTATTACTATTTCAGAGTGCTAAATGAGTATCAGAGTTAACAGAACATTTTAAACAAGAAATTTATTAACATGCAAGAAATCCAAAAAAAAATTAATAACATTTTGAGTAGATTGAAAGAAAAAGTTTCAGTTGCTTTTTGATGTTGAGAATTTCCAATAGTAACATTTCTATCACAATACTAACTCAAAATTTAGCTTGATTCATATATGAATTACATCCTTATAGGATCGACAATCAGTGAAAAAAAATTCTGTCTTCCATGACATTTTTTAAAAGTGTGGTTTTCAATTTTGTTTTAGTTAGTCATATGGTGGTGGTGGTGGAATTTTAAATTTTAAAAGTGAAATTTTGAAACAAAATATTTAGGAACAGAACTTAGTGATAAAAATTTTAAAAACAGTAGTACTTAAAATTGAAATTTGTAGAAATCTTAAAGGATTTGTATCCACTTAGAATGTGTTTCCAAGAAACTCACTTGAAGCATGAGCTCGCAGGAACTAATCAGAGTTAGCTGAGCAGATGGGTTGTCCACATCAGCTATGGTACCCTTCACACCTTGCACCAACTTTGGAATGGCCTCTGCAACTTCCTATAAAAGAATTTAAAGCATGTTTACAATATGGTTGGATGGACTACTTAAAACCAGGTAAGCTTAATAAACATGACAAATTAAAAAATTAATTTTAGAGTTAATTATAGTATAGGACCTAGCTGCAACCATAAATAGTACAATTCCCTCAGTAAAATAGGAAAGGGTGAATTGAATTTTGAATTTTTAGGCTAAATAATAAATATGTCATTAAGTTAAACCTTAATTTTTAACTAGAAACAACATGTGAAGAAATAGCCCATTACTATTTTATGTTTGGTCATAAAGAAAGGTAACATTAGGTTTGATCTAATATAATTTCTTTTCACCCTTTCAATCCTAAGCTGCCTGAGATTACCATTGAATCCAATGGGAAATTTGGGGCAGCTAAGTCTGAAAGGGTTATAATAAATCTAAACAAAATTAAAAGCAAAAAGCAAAGCTTAGTTTCCGGAAGTATTAAAAAACAATATTGTGTTAATTAATTAATATTGAAATTGACCTTAATACCATTTGATAACACTTTTTTTAAATGTCATTTTTTATCTTAATTATAAGGAGTCCCATAAAACAGGAATAAAAATCTTCTCGGAAAAATCTTCATGAATATGAAAAACAATCTCACACAATACTATAATTATGGGTTCACTGACAACATAAAAACTAGCGATTTCATTTTTAAAGGAACACAAGATTTCTTAACTACAAGGTTATCATCCAATACATCCTATAGGGATGGTCTTACCTTGCAACTTTCAAGCAGTTCCTCTTGAGAAGATGGATTCTGGTTGTAGAGTCTTGCCTGTTGAGCTGCAGCAATGTTCTGGGTAGACATGGCAGCAGTGTGTTTGGCAGCTTGCTGCAAAATTCAATCAAGTTGTAACATATACAAATTTAACATTTAAAAATTAAATTGGCTAAATTGCAATTCAATGTTTTAAAGTATAATAGAATACTGAAAATTTTAAGATCACAAGTTTTACAATTTTTTTTTTCAGACAAAAAAAAGTCATAACTGTGACATAAAATCTCTGGGGAAAAAATTAGAGATATGGTCACTGCCATGTTCTAAATAGAAGAGAAATTACCCAAAAGCTTTTTCCAAGAGTATCAATTCTTAATATTGAAATGAGGTTAATAACCATTATTAGCATATTTCAATAGTTAACATTAATTACATTAGAAAGAGAAGTTAGTTTGAATAAAACCTATTCACCTCAAGCCTTCTTATCAGTTTCCTCTTCAGGGCATTGTTCGCTGCAGCATTCGTGGCACTCCTCAGATCCTCTGCAGCTTTCTGCAGAGCCACCTGGGAAGCAGAGTCATGGGGATTTGATGCGCAGCCCTAGGAGACAAGGAGAATTTCGATGCAAAAGACAATATGCATAAAAACATTCAATACATATTACTATTGACATCAAAGTACAAGCTACACCTGCAGCATCAATAATGATGTGAACCATGCACCTGGATGCCTTGATAAAGAACAATCATTTTTTAAATGGAAGTTTATATTAGATAGTTATTAGATAGAAATTTTTGGATTTCCAAAGTTTTGGTCATTAAGAGAATTAAATATTATTATGCATGTGTGAAGTTGAACATGGATAACTTAGCCAATACTTTTATAGTAAAAAGAATAGATTAAATTTATGCAATAAACAATAATTATAACTACAATATTTTAAACTGAAAATGAAAAATAAGTTATTATTTATTTTAAGGATTATTTCCCTTAAAATGAGTAATAATGAACAGTTTTAAATCAATTCTTATTGAATTTCACTCCACATTCAATTTTTTAAAAATATTTCAAGATTCAGAGTCTAGAAAAATCAAAAGCCAACAAATAATAACAATAGGTTTATGCTGTTCATTCTTTTTGCAGCTTAAGGTGAAATGTTGAAAAAAAAAATCTATGAATTTTAAGTGTACTTAAAAACTAACATCCACTTAAGCCATATCAACCTTGAAATCTTAAGTCTGCAGTAGGAAACATAAATCAACACATCAGATGATGAGATGTCTGTCAGTTACTCACCTTAGCTGCTTCCACCATCTTGGCGGTGGCATCAGCTAAGACCTTGGCAGCAGCAAGCAGTCTCTTCTGGATGTCAGAGTCCGACTGAGAGCTGGCTTCTCCCTTGATTGCTTGGATGAGGGTTGCAGTGGCCTACAGGAAGGAAAGATAGTACAATTCAAAAAGACATTTTTAACTTTGCTGTTTTGAACCTTTCCTGGCTATGCATCATAACTGCCAAGCAAAAAAAAATAGGCATCTCTGACAAGACAACTTGCTCCCTTCAGAATTACTTTCTGTCTGAATTCTTATGGATTTACATCAGATTATATGATTCCATTTAAGAGAAACTGTTTACTTCTTGTCTCTTCATGACATGCATTACCCCACTGTCAAAAGGGGATAGAATTTCCAACCCAAGTGCAAATTTTAAAGAATAAAGCTATTGATTGCTTCCGAGCTCTTTCTGGTACACAGTGGTCTGGATTGTCCAGTGGTTTCCAACTTGCAGGATTCTGCGGACCACTAGGGCTAAAACTGAAACCTTTACGGACCACCCTAGTACCTTTATAAACACTCTCAAAACTCTTAACCCTCTCAAAATTGCAAGATAAAAATACATTTTCAATTACTAAGTATTGACATTAAAATAAAACAAGTTTTAAGAAAAATTTTATTTTATTTTATAAGAGATATTGCCTTTTACTTTAATATTATTATTAAATCTTCAGAGCCCACAAAAAAATATTGCAGGTTTTTTCAGAGCTCTTGATTTCTTTGAATATTTATAGTAACAGAAAGGATTGTTAACAATCAAAAGGTGATTGTTATTCTCACAAATTTAACAGCTGAAAACCTCACAAATATAATTCAATTCAATCCTGTTCAATGTGTTCAAATTTCTATTTATTTTAAATTTTTTGTGTGTGTGGGCGCTACTGGGCATTTTCATGGCTCTCAAAAACCACCTGTTGGAAACTACTGTGCTAGTCTTTGGGGACATAAAACAAGACTTTGAAGGCATTGCATAGTGAAATCAGAGTAAATTATGAAAGGGAAATTGTTGCCTTAGACTCATCACACCTGTTTGAAGGGCAGAGAGTCTTACCAGTAGAGACCACACTTGTCTAGTTTCCAAAATGGCTGACAGGACAGAGATTGTTTGCGAGTTTCACTTGCCTGATTGGAATTTAATGTTTACTGGTCAGTTTAGAGTTTTCTGATTGCAGTTAGGGATCTGAGCTGAAGTGGTAGATGTGACATCATCACTCCCTGATTGGTTCAGTGAGTGGCGTAGCCAGAAAAAAAAATTTCGGAGGGGAATATTGATATTTTGGGATGGAATAAGGAGTAGTTTTAGTGGTTTTCTATGGTCAATAAAGGAAAATTTCTGAGTTTCGGGGGGGGGGATATATCCCCAAATTCCCCACTCCGGCTATGGCCCTGGGTTCAGTGACTGGTGGTGTTGAGGCCATCTTGGGCCAAATGCTGGTTGTTCTCTGAGGCCATCTCGCAGGATGCCCTGGATTGTTGTTGATAAGTAACCTCTTGTGTTGTTTTATGATGTTTTATTAACTTTAAACTTTTGGTCCTGTCCTTTCATGAATTCAATAGGCATTTACTCTGCTAATTTTTAGATACCAGTTCCTAAATTGCATTGAACACTTACCGTGGCGAGAATCTTGGCCTGTCGCACCATCTCCCCGGCGTCACCAGTGCTGCTGAAGAGCTTGTCGGTGGCATCCAGAATGGTGTCCACCGCCCCGTCGTGGGCAGAGGCCTGTGCGCGCTGCTTCGGCACCCCCCTTACGTGCTGCACCAGGTCGTGGAGGGCCCCTTCCACCTCCCCACTTGCTTGACCCATGTCACCCAGCAGGGCGGGGTCACGAGTCGCGTCCTGCAATGATGGGAAAGCAATGGTTAGTCATCAGTCAGATGTTTGGGAAATTTGAATGCTGTATTAAAAGTCATCTGAACCTTACACAACTTATGATTAGGGGCACTAGCAGATCCAGGGGGGGGGCTAGGGGGCTTGAGCCCCCCCAAAATGAAAAATTTTACACTATATAATATGGAATTTTATGCACCAAAAGAAGTTAAAACCATGTTATTTTAAGATCAAATTTTCAAAAAATTTCTGGGGGAGGACCCCCAGACCCCCTTAGTACTTTCAACTCTATTTTATATTAAGTTTGTCAAAACGCACAAATTCTACCATAAAATCTGTCTGAAATTCGGATGAGGCGTACCTACCAAAACGAAAACAAGTTGAAAAAGTTGGGGTTTTTTTTACTTAAATTTTCAAAATTTTCTAGGGAGAACCCCCAGACCCCCTTAGTACTTGTAACTCTATTTTATATTAAACTTGTTACAACGCAGAAATTCTACCATAAAGTCTATATTCGAAATTCATATGAGGCGTACCAAAACGAGTTGAAAAAGTGGGGTTTTATTACTTAAATTTTCAGAAATTTTCTAGGGGAGGACCCCTAGAGCCCCTTAGTACTTGTAACTCTATTATTACAACTTTGTTTTGTATTAAGTTTGTCAAAACACAAAAATTCTACCATGAAATCTATATCCGAAATCGGATGAGGCGTGCCAAAACAAAGTGGTTTTTTTTTTTCTTAAATTTCCAAAAAAATTTCTGGGGGAGGACCCCCAGACCTTTTAGTGGTTGGAGCAGGATAATTCACTACCCTTTCCGTATTAAGATAATCTAGAAGATACAATTGGATTATGGAAATTCTTAGCCCCCCCCCCAAAACCAAATCCTGGATCCGCCACTGATTAGGGGTCTGTGTCTAGGTTTTTAAATGGTACTTATTTAGTGGAAAATTTAAGTGCAACATCGACATAAAAAACAAGTAGTACATAATTTTTTAAACATCACAAACAAAAGAAAATTTGGTTTGGAATGGCTAAAAGTTTAACAATTAAGTGAATACAGCTTATATTAGAGAACTTTCCATTTATAATCTATTTTGTGAAAGTACCTTTTTCCTAAAACTCTATTTATCAAATGGTGAATTTGTGAAGATACAGGCAGTAAATTGTCTTGGACAGACCACTGATGGTGCTCCTTATTTTTCAAACAATATACTTAAAGATTTGCCCTCTTTTAGAACCAAAAACACAGTTTTCTAAAAGTTTTTTCAATGATTTTATTTTGAATTCTAATAACAATTGTACTACAAATGTTTAAAGTTATGAGTAAAACATTCATATATGTAAAAAATGGATATTTCTAAAATAGATACTTTACATTGAGCATAAAATATGCTAAAAACAAACACTAGTTAGAGGTTTAAGGATTTATTAAGGTCAATTAAAACCCTGCTACTCTTTAAAGTTTAAAAACAAATACTTATAATTTCTATTTTTTCTAGTCATTTTATCTAGTTCCATCTTTAATCAACAAAAGTTTTCCACTTCAGCTATTCAAATTTAATCTAATAATTTAAGTAAAACAATGAAGGCTAATACAGCCCGAGTCAATAGATAAACTTGGATCATCTGGATTAATAAATTGCACTCAAACAGTGTCTTATTTAGACATAACTTAGCCAACTGTGTAAAGATAGATTAAACACTTAACAGAAAAAAATCACCCTATTTTACTTATAGCATTCATACTAACAAAGAAGTTGTGAATCATGGCAGGCTAGCGAGTAAAAGTGATAGAAGCAATCAAGATTAAATATACTGGGACTTAAAAAAATACTTAAATAAATAAGGTGTGGTACATTAGTTTTGATTTATTTTAAATTGAATCAAGTTCAACTTACATTACAAGCTCTGTTGATTCCTTCAACAGCTCTAGACACTTCCTTCGCAGCTTCTATCAGCTGTTGTTGACAAGTTGGATTGGATATTGTGGGAGCCACAACCTGACAAAATAAAAACAAAAATTGACTAATGGCTTAGAGTACTTTAATTCATAACTTAACCACACAATATCTACATATATAATTTGCTAGCTAACAAGATATATTACCTTCGCACAGGCAACCAGTTGAGAAGTTGTGAGGGCACACTGCGTAGCTGCACTGATCACTCGATTTTGTAGCGCTTGGTCGTCACACTTGCTGGCAACATTCTTTGCTTTTCTGACGAGGTTAGCAGTGGCATTGGCCACGCGTTTAGCAAGACTCAAAAGAATATCCTTAAAAAACAAAGATTACAAATTAAAAATCTCCTTTTGAAACTTTTTAAGTTTCTCCCTTAATGAGTTGATGATGCCCCTTAAAACCTAATGCTTTTAAAAGTCAAAACTTTACACTTTTTAATCAATTAAACTTAATTCAGAATTGCTATGCTGTTTAACACAAGTAAAATAATGATTTTGTAACTAATTTTTCTACTTGAAAACAATAAAACAAAATCAAAACAGAATTTTTTTTAATTCGAATTAAAATGTATTATAGTTTTATTATACAAGAGTCAAAGCATTTATTTGATGCAATGCAAAAATTTAACTCTACAGTTTACACTTAAATAAATTTTCTAATATCGGGGTTTAAGCAGTGGAATAATAAGAGTAAACTAGACTTTATTTTGGGAAAATAGAAAAATGGATTAAAATACATTATTTAAGCCAACATATCTTTTGTTTAAACAGTTCTATTGCTACATTTGCAATGTGCTACAGCAGAAGTATTGCCAGAGTAGTTAAAAACTAGTTAAATCTTAACCTTTCCATCAACTAAACATACCTGAATTTCTTTATCAATGGCATCTTCTTCTCCGATATTTCTCAAAACAGCGTGGCTAGCCTCTCCTACCCTGCCAGCAGCATTCAAAAGATTAGGTCGTGGCTGAAAGGAAAATAAAAAACAGGTGTCATCATTTCAAACAAAAAAAGGCAAGTAAAACAAACTGCGCCTAGCTACTTGAGTTTCCACTCACTTCCTTGGACTCTGGCTCAGCTGCCTTGAGAAGGTCGTAGAAAGCTGAGCAGAGGTTTCGAGCAGCGTCCAGCAGATTCTCTCCCTGGATTTCATCGTCCATGAGAGCAGCAATCCACTTGACGTCTTTGGACATTTCGGACAAGTTACTTGTGCTGCAAGAGTAAAGAGTAGGAAGTGAGAAAAAGTTTGAGCTTCATCTTAAATGCACTGAAATCATGGTCTGATAATTGCATAATTGAAATAATTAATAATTGGTATAAATATAATAGGATTTTTTAAAAACAAAAATATTGACTTTTATTTAAGAAAAAATATAAATCTTTCAATGCAATTGTTATTTTGCAAAGGATAGGGTTTGAGCTTCATCAGCTCAAATCACTGAAATCCTACTTTGAGAATTCAAGATTGAACTAACCAGAATGAAAATTTTTGAAAGCAAAAAAGGAAACCTTTTCTATATAGAAAATTAAGAAAACCCGAATTTTGGAAAGTCTACATGAAGTATCATTTCTAATGAATAAAATGAATAGTTATGGAAACAGGTTAATAAAATCCCAATTAAGATTATGAGAACTAAGAGATTTAAAATATAAAACATAATAATTTTGTATTGCTGACAGAAGATACTCATGCAAATAATGATTATAAAAATTAAAATTTGATACATAGTTTAACAGCATGATATAAAAAAAAGATAAAAGGGAACAACTGGATCTCCCTTTGTCAGTGCTGAAAGTGCCTCTAGCCTCTTTTATGACACTGAATTAAATTCTGTTAAATTTACATTGTGTCATTTGGAATTAAAATCAACTTAAAAATAATTATAGTTTTGAAAACACCTTTCTAATTTTCAATTGCAATAGTTATTTTGCAAATGATAAGAGGTTTTTAACACATTTCTCATTAGTTATCAAAATTTCCATGCATTCCTATTCTATTATCATCTATTTCTAAAGCAAAATAACCCTTTTTAGTTTAAAAAAACACTTACATGGTTGTTACAGCAGCTCCAACTGCAGGATGGTCCATTTCATCAGGAGCAGCTAAAACAAAAGGAATAATAAATATAAGAGCTTGTGGTTAGCAGACATTTTGTTTTTGCCACTCCCATGGCAAAATTATCTTTTTATGGACTGAATAACCAACACTTAATTTTTAACCAGAAAAAGTAGTAGTTGTGTTTTTGTATTTTGGCAATGTTCGAGTAGAACTTTCAAGAAAATTTTTATAATTTATATATGTGTGTTGTTCCCGTTTTTAGGAGATTTTGCAATAATGATCTAATAGCGCTAAATAAATTCTATTAATTAGTTTTTACTGTCCTGGTTATTTATTTTATTAGCACTCTGCTACAACTACATTTCATATACCTATTCTTTAAGTAGATTACACCAGATGTGTTCTGGAAATTTCTTGGCTTAATGTTTCGATAAGTATTTTTGGTTTGTTTACTTCGTTTATTTGTATGGGTCCTCTAATACCATCAGAAAGTTTTGTTAATGTTGACTTGTTTAATGTAATTACTTTTTATACAATTAACTCATTTACCAATTTAATAAATTTATATTTGATTCACTTTACCTGGCTTTTTTCTTTTTCACAATACTTTTCAATGGGCAATTCCCACATTTTTTTATTTGATAACGATATCCAAAAAAGGAATATACATGCAAAAATTTTTCAATTGCAATGCTAATTTATTTTTTAATATAATTTAAAAGTTTGACTTTTAAAAAGGGCGCGAAAAAACAGCATGTGACATCATTCATTCCGAAATATTGGTTCAGTTTAAACAATGATTTAGGATTCAAAGCCATTGTTGATTTTTACTTTAAAGTAGGGCCACAACAGATCTGACGTCATTCAATCCGAAACAAGTGCAAAGTGATTGTCTTTTTTTATTTTGAAATATTGTATAAACTAAATTTTTTTTGAAACTTTTCGTGTCGATTTTTGAGTTTAAACCCTTCTTTATACTGGAAAAATGCATTGTTTTCTGTTTTAAAAAAATGCAGGAATTGTCCATTCACTCTGGTTAATTTATATTAGATGTCTTTAATGACAACATGAATGCACTCACCAGAAGTGAGCGTGATGACCTGCGCAGTGGCCGCATTCATAGCAGCCAGCTGTGAGGACACACTCTGCTTCCTCACGTCCATCTGGTCCTGCTTCCATCTCAGAGAGGCGGGGTCGCTGCCCATCTCGGCCACCCGCCTCCGTTCCTCCCCTTCGCTCAGGGGGCGGCTCAAATCCGCTCGCACGCTCTCCACCGTTGAACGGCCGGCCGACATGGTGCTCAGCAACGCTCGCTGAGGCTCGGTGAGTTCAGCTTGCTGCACTTTCGGGTGCTGAGGCTGCAGGAGAGGGAAGAGTTCAATGGAGTACTTGAGAAAATTTTAATGTTTTTTAACAACCAATAACAATTGTTGTACTGTTTTTAACAATAAACACAAAAATCAGGCAACAAATAACAAAATAAACTACGTTTGTGTTACTTAAAATATGTTAGCTCTACATCAAACTGGTTGGGTGTAAAATATAAACAGGCCACCCAAGGTAAACTCCTCTGCTTACAAAAAAAACAAAACATAATCTTGAAAACATTTAATACCCTTATTATTTAGTTGGCTTGTTTAGATACTAGGTTGAATCATTTTCAGAAAACACATTTGTCCCTAAAACTCCATTAATAAATGTATGGATGAAAACTATAACAGATCAGAGAAAGTAGTCTTGCAAGAGAGGCACATAGTTGCCAACATTAGATTGTCAAAAAGAAAATACGAAAGGAAGATTTCTGAAGTTAAAATTACCAAGAAAATGGCATTTAAGTTAAAAATCTAACAAAAAAAAATAAAAAATCTACTTTTAACCAAATAATACTACTACTTATTATTTATTAATCCATCTTGAGGATTCTTGGTTGTGGCTTTAGGACTTTAATTTCATTTGGAGAGTTCACAATTTAATTTTTATGTATTTAATTAGGTTTATTTGTGAGTAGTTAATTGATATTTATTGCAACTGAGAATGCCCTCTGAAGCAGAAGGCAAACATATGGATTTAAAATCCTAAAGCCAAGACCAACAATCCTGAAATGTGGATTAATAAATAGTAACTGTCATGGAAGCTTTCATTATTTTATAAAACTACCATTAATGCTGACTTTATTGAGATGCTTAATTGCTAATCTTTATTGAGAGAGTAGAGATCAGCTAAGTATTTCAAAAGTTCAGCCCATTTACCTGTACAGCAGCATAAGCGTTGTGTGCCTGCCCTTTGACCTCTCCAAACTGTACTCCTTGCTGTTGTCCAGTACTGTACGGGCGAGGACCATTATCTCCCGCTCGAATGACAGCAGGAACGACAATGGAGCCAGAGTTGATGGGAGATGGCTTGGCAGCAGGGTTGTGTTGCAAAATAGTAGCTCTGTAAGTAATAAATAAATTAAAGACATTCCAGATTTATCACTACTACAGAACAGTTGCAGTGTTTTACAAATGTGAAAGATGAACTTTCAAACAGAAATATCTTACCTTGCGGCTGAAACATTGTCTTCAACCATGGTGGAGCCTTCATCTCCTTCAATACCAAAATGATCTTTAGCTTTTTTCTGAAAGCAAAATTGAATTAGGTAAACACTTCACAAGTTACTTGACACAAAAATTGAGAAATAATCATCAAGAAAATTAATTTGAACCTAAATAATAGCTTTTTTTAAAAATGTAGCTTCTAATAATTGTTGAAAATTAATAATATATTTAAATACAAAATAAAAATTTGAAGATTTCTTTAGGTGCCATAAATGTCAAAAGGAATAAATGAAAGCATTTTTCAAAACCAGGTATGATTCACTTGTCTTAAATCAGTAAGAGAATGAGTAATTCCATTTTGAGCAAAACTTCTTAATACTATTCCATCTGATTTAAGAAAAAATACTGTTATAACAACCATCACAAACATGAAAGTAACTAGCTGTTACGACCCGGCAAAGCCGGGTCTTACAGCTAGGCTAGCCTTTTATGCGAGCTTCGCTCGTTACTACTTCAAGTTCCTATTAATTATACATTAAATAAGAAGTTTAACTTTAATAATTTATTATTGTTGAATTAGAAACCAACTTCCCTAAAAGTAACTTTTTAACCTTTATTAAGTAAACCAACTTTCTTGAAAGATATTTATTTAAAAGCTATTATATTATTTTAAAATTTTAATTACTTTTATTTATTTATTTTTCTGATTATTGCGAGATGGCATCGAGTCAGTGAGTGACGTGGGCTTTTATATTTTTCTGATGATTATGATTATTATTGCGAGATGGCATCATAGTGTGCGAGCGTTCCAGAATCAGTGAGTGACGTGGGCTTTTATATGAGAGATAAAAGAAAATTATGCGACACAGTAAACAAGCATACCTTTTTTAATATGATGTCAATATATCCTCCAATCAGTTGAGATATTTGTTCTCCTTCTGGAGTTTGAACAGAATAGTAAGAATCTGAGTAATCACCAAAGTCCTAAAAAATAAATATCTCATTACAACCCTTTAAAAAACTTTACAGAACTACACTGGATTAAGTTTATCCTAAGCCTTTGTTTAAAATGTAAATTAGCTAACAAACAATAACTACACCTTATAAACCTTTTGCTTCAAGAAAATTTAGGATTTAGGACAATAAAAATATTTTGAAGTTAAAATGACAACCATACGAAAAATTAGGAGAATCCTTAAATTTATAACTTTAATTAAAACCACAATAATGACTGAAAATGAAACAAACAGTTGACAGGATTATATAATAATGTTCAAAATGTTTTATATTGAAAACTCAGTTTACTGACAGAGATAAACACTTTGAAAAATAAATATCAAAATTATAGATCCTAATATAATATGACCAAACCATGAAAAGGAATTAAGTTATTTTAAAGTTTATTGAAAAAAGTTGTAGCCCACAACTTACAAGGGTAAAACTATTTGGTGATGCAGCCCATCTTCTGACTGTGGTTAAAGGCCATGTTTTTAAAATCTGAAAAGTAAAGTCATAATTATTTAAAAATATTAATTACAGGAACATCAACGAACACAAAAAGATGCCTTGTATAGCTGCCTGGTCAATGAGACCTTAAAGCATGGATCCCAATTCTAAGATTTTACAAATGAAATGTAGAGCAACTGCATACTATAACTGTATATAAATTTTATAAAAAGGAACATTTAAATTGGCATGAAATATTTCAGATGTTAACATTATTTAAATGCATTCTGAATCTTCCAAAACTAAAAAAGGTTTGACTGTTGTAAAGCTTTTACTTTCTTATTATAATTAACTGGGGAAAAAAAGCTTATCTTCTTAGGGTGAAAGTTTTGTTTGGTTCAATTACCTCTTTTGTTTTTTCATCTAGACGTAAGACACTATCTTTGGTAACTCCTAGAAGTCGAGGGACAAGCTTGTTTTTACCTTTCATTTTTTCCTACAAATGCAGAAAAGAAATTAGTGACAGAAAACATAACCAGCAATTAGAAAATGTTTAGAACAAAGAGTAAATAAACAATACAGAGGTAAACAATAAAATAACTCAGGTCAAGCATTAATTAAACTAAGTAACCCAGCTTTAATTTAATAAAAATTTTAGTTTTGAAATTTGTTTAGAAACATTAGAAAATATTATTACTTAAGTTTAGAATGAACAGTGTGAATTCCCAAAATGTATTTCTATTCCTAAGACTTTCAAAATTCAAACAAAACATTTCACCTTTCTGTACCAGATACTATGCAGTATTTAACTAAAATGAGCATTGCTTAGTTAAAATAAAGTAAAATGGTTTTTAATAAGAGTTATTTAACAATATTATCATTACAAATTAATACTAAAGCATGCAGTTAAATTTTAATTTTTAGCTCATGTTTTATAAAGATTTATATGAATAACTAAGCTTTTCTTACCTTTACTAAGAAAAATGTTACACCATAAGTCTTCAAGGATCTTGCTAAAGAGACATATTTGACTTTAGCTTCCAACTCACTATTTCCAAGGAATCTCTTGTGCTCCTAAACAAAAAGAAGACATTTAAGACAAGGAATTCAATTGCTATAATAATGACTGATAAAACAAAATCCCTACTTACAACAAATACTCTTTTTTCTATTCCTTTCATTTTGGCATAGTCTTTAGGTAAAAATTCTTTGGAACTGAAAAATGAATCATTTGATTGATTAAGGAAATTATTGATTATCATAAGGTTTGTTAAACCACTTTACACGAGATTAAACATTTTTCATATGAAAAGAGTTAAGTAGTGACATAAGGCATCTAATTTGGTATACTGTATGTAAGAAAAACTTAAGTTAAACTTTATTAAGAAAATTTAACAATGCCTGTTTAATTGTAATAGCTTCACAAAAAACAAATATAGGCACATTTTTAACATGGATAGATTATGAACACTAAAATAAATATCAAAGCATTCTATTTATTAAACTCAAATACTACTCCTTAGCAATTATTTACTTTTCATATTTGTCTGATAATGATGAAAAGTTGAGAAAAAGAATATACAATTTTGATTTGATCAAATAAATCAATATATGTTTGATGCATTTAATACTTAGACAAGATTTTAAAAGGGGCTTACTCAAAGAATCCAGGTTTGTGCTTTGTTTCTACGTGATCTCCAAACTGAATTTGGCACTGCATACCGGCAAACTGAGATGCTTGCTCAACAGTGACCGGATGTGTTCCGTTAATGATGGCATCACGGGCCTGAGTGAGACACAAAAGAAAATTCATCAAACTGATAAAACTCATACTTAAAATAAAAGCTGTTAAGCTAAAAAAAACCTTTTAAAATGTTAATATAAATAATACTTTTGTAAAAGCTTATTCTTAAGCATTTCAACTCCAACAAAATCAAAATTTGATATACAAAGGAATTTTAGAGATGCAGTTTTTCCCAAAAAAAGTTTTTAAAGAATATTCATTAAATTTTAAAAACATTAAAGTGTTGATAAGTTTTAAAACTTATTTGATAGAATTCCAACAAATATCTTTTATGACAAGCAAATATTAAAGCTGTAATAGATATTAGAAGAATATAAACGTAAATTACCTGAACATATAGTAAATTAAGTTGAACAGGATCTCTTGAATCAACATTTTGATCAGAGAAAAAGAACTTTCGCCTCAATAACAGGGTTTCTTCTTCATCAATACCTTGTTCTCTTAGTGTTTTGGAGTGATCCACCCAGTTCACTGTAAAAAGTTCATACAAACATTAAAAATCACTATTTTTAAAACAAGTAAAGGTACTATTAAATATTTTAAAGGAGCCACTAAGTAAATGGAAAAGAATAGTAAACCTGAGCACTTACAATCATCATCTGTTTTAAGCTTCTTTTTTAATTGTTCCATTTTAGTGTCTTTGTCTTTATCTTTATCCTTATCTTTCTATAAAAAAGCAATTTTTAAATTAAATAACAGATCACCAGATCATGAAACATAGTGAGAATAGAACTGTAGATTAATTAGAACTAATTAGATACTTACCTTTCTACCTAGTGTTAATGTGCCTGTATTTGGTTCTTTATTTTCATCAGGAATATCTCTAATTAAAGAGAATTCATCATGATTTGTAATACCTGAAAAACAAATAAACAAACTCACTAAAACTTTCATTTGAGAAAATCGTTACTTAAAAATAGATTTAGAATTAAACTAAGAATGAACTCCTAAAACAAGTAATGAAATAATAATGCTTAGAATCTTCAAGTGCAGAAGAATATCCAAGAAATTTCCCAAATTTAAAAAAAAGAAATTAGCTAGCACAACAACTAGCTATTGCCAGAACATAATTTCATTTATTCCAATTAGCTTAAAAGGACTTTAATCCTTTTCATGCACAAAAAAAGGTTCCTTTTATAAAATATCTTTTACAAAAAAAAATATACTTTTTAATAAACAAAATGTTAACAAAAGTGCCTTTAATAACTACAGTGATACAACATTAAATAAATCATCAGGAACTACCCCAAAAAATATCAAACCCATACCTATTTTTGTGCAAATGACTACCATTAAATTAGCCACTACTTGACTGTCATCCACTAGGACGGTTTTGACGGTTCCATCTAACATTCTCACCCTCAGCCATCGCATTTTTCGTTTATATTCTAATAGATCCTGTAAAAAGGAAATTCCATGAATATTAATAAAAGATCCAGTACGAACAGTTATCCATTTGAATGAGACATTTCCTGGATAGTTTAATCCATCAGAATCTAAAATACACACAGAGATCATATTTACCCCATTTCGTAATAAATAATATTCTAGCGATCGACCAGGTTCTAGCCAAACTCCTTTCTTGGGATCTTCGTCAGCCAAAAAGAGGCCATAGTTCTTGGCTAGAAAGGAAAATCAATTATTAGAATAAAAATAAAATATTTGGCATTAAAAAGCATCTCAAGAGGCACCTACATACATAACTATGAGAATTTTCTAAATTTAGAAGAATAGTCAATTGAGAACTATTACCTCAAATTGTTATTTATTTAGCCCCCTATATAGTACACTATTTATAAAAGAAGTCTCAAGAAAAATAAAGACCATTTATGCTTAACAGATCTTTTACTAAGTGAAAGAGTTTCTCAGTTTTTAAAAAATTTATTCTCAAAACTAAAACAAAATGTTTCTTCCAACATCCTCATTGTATTAGATGCTTTCAACAAGTATTAAATTTAGTCAAGAAATACTAAACTCCATGATTCGTACAGAAGTTCTAAGAGTAGAATTAAGCACTTTTTAAGGACTTTCTAAAGATTTTTTAGAAATTTTAAGGACCTTAAATGCTTTTAACCCAATTTTAAATTTATTTATTAAATTTAAACAACCCACAAAGAATTGAAAGAACATTTTCCAGGCATTTTATGCTCTCACAGAAAAGAAAACATAACCCATCCAAATATATCAAATCGAAACTACCCGCGATCGGACGATGTGATAGACGTTATGCGTTGTGAGGGATTAGAGACATTTGTTTGCTCTTCTTCTGCCACTTTGCGTAATGAAAACAAAGAAGGTTGCAAGTTGAGTTGTTTGAATGAAACGAAGCATTTAAATAAATTCAAATTATTGAGGAATACAAGGAAACAAAAGAAAATTTGATTTTTTGTGTAAAAAATAAGCACTTTTTAATGATTTAGGTTTCGAGAAAAAATTCTAACCATAATAAAAATTAAGCACTATTTAAGCACTTTATAAGGGCCTTATAAACTGAAACAAAAATTAAGCACTTTTTAAGGTTTTTAAGCACCGTACGAACCATGAACTCAGAAAAAGGTAAAACAGGAAGCAAAATTTTACCATAAATCTATAGAGTATTTTCAATCACATGACTCTGCCTAACAACGGCCTTAGCAACGTTGTTTTATTCCTCCAGTGACATCATGTGCGAATGCTGCTATTGGATACTTCTATGTCCCGCCCCTAACAACAGCCTTAGCAACGTTGATTTTGTCCTCCAAGTGACGTCATGTGCGAATGCTCTATTTACAGATTTGGTTTCCCTATTCTCAAAACACTATGAATTTCTCTATAAAGCCATGCTCACAACAGTCTCATTTAAATCCTTCTCTATCAACTTTTCAATATCCCTCATTCATCTACTCCTCAGCATCCTTTCTCTTTATGAGCTCATCATCCTCATTTGATATTATTTGCATCATTTCTCTCCTTCATGTACTCCTCAGCAACTTTTCATTCACACTGTTTCACTTCCACTGTTCATCCTGAGTGATTCACTCCTGTGAATCTCTAGCTTGCATAGAAAAGTGACGGAATAAAGAGTGAAACGCCAGTTCACACTCTTCACTTTAGAGGATTCCTCTAAAATGACCACAAAAAGTGATGTCTGAATGAGCCTTCATGCTCCTATCTATTCACTGACTTCACATTTTCATCATCTAGTCAACATCCTTATTTTATATCTTGCATCCTTTTTCTCACCTATCTGCTCCTCAGCATCTTTTCCCATTTGCTCATTATCCTCTCTTTTACTATCGGTTCCTCGGCATCCTTTCTCTTATCTCCTTATCTCTTTCTCACCATCCTCATTTCATCTTTAGGATATTCTTTCTCTCCTATGTGCATTGCTTCATTTCGTCTGCTTCTCATTCTCATGTGCTCTTGAGCATTCTTTCTCATCTTCTATTTATCCTTTCTTAATAAACCTCTTCCAGGGTTCATTTTCAGAGAGTTAACGACGCTTTAGTATCGATTTTACCCATTACTATGCCTCACCAAATCCCTGTATAACCTGTAATTACCAGATAATATGTCATTTAACATCTAAAGTCACTGAACTTCAACATTGTACTACAGTTTCCCTTTAGTTTGGGAAGGATGCCGAGCAACGGAAAGATACAGATCCGAAGATCCTACGATTTAAAAGTATACTCCAAAATCATATTCGCTTTAGTCTGTATTTATGCCCCAATTTAGTATAATCTGACTATTTGAATGAAGTTATATACTCACACTCTGCGAGTCCGGCGGAGTCTCCGCTCTCGGCGATCTTCTCTCGGATGATCCTGCAGGCGTCGTAGATGATGGTGGCGGGGTCAAACTGCAGCGTCTTCACCACGCTCTTCTCCACCACGCTCACCTTCAGGGACAGCGACATCCTCTACCCCTGCAAAACAAAACACACATCGTGAGCAAACGAGAGGAAATACCATAAACTTTATCAATGGATATATTGATGAATGTAAGGAAACTATGACTGTGGCATATTGATCAAGTTTCTTTAACATTTAACACACTGATGGTAGTCAAACGATGGTGTCCCCAAACGTCACTATACTAGACTGCAACGTTACTTGACCGTGGAGAAACAAAACAAACAAAAGTAGTTCCCAGCGCGGTGTCTGAATTTTGAGTGAACTTCAATTTAGAAATATAGTTATTATACTAGTTAAAAAAAATCGTAAGTGTAACTTTAAAAAAATAAGTATAAGTGTCCCCTACCCCTACCTGTGGAAACAGAAAACGCTGGTCGTTCGTAAGCAAAGGAGAAAATAACCGTTCCCAGAATAGGTACCATTCATAAACAGATTTTCCATGGATCTATTGCAAAATGTAAGGTAACTATCACTGCGTTGTACCGTGATTATTTAACATTCTCGAAAGACACGTAAAGGTAAAACATACAAAGTTTATCTAATACTTCCCTGCATAACAACTTACATATTTTTATTTCAACAAAAAAAACCCTTCTCAGAAAACATTACCCCTATATACAGCATTAATAATGTCATTAAAATATCCTTGTTACTGGTTACAGTTCTTAAATATCGGATACAGTAAGCGCTTAAAAGATACCACGTTTTCTTAAAGTTCATTTTTTAAGGGTGTTTCATAGAAATTATAAGGAATAAAACATGTTTTATATCAGTCAATACGGCTCAATAATCTTGGTTCTACACAACAGTGTTTATGAGTGTACTTTTAGGGATATTTCAGCGTTTTTGTGCATCCTTTTGCTCAAAGCACGTTTGGTTCACACGATTTCAAATGAAAATTGGTTTTAACATAACCTGTTTATTGCGATGCTTTGTAAAAATTAATGCAAATCGCAGCTTCAATTTTAAAGCATATTTTTCACTCGAACTGGTTCGGTCTCTTTGGGAATGTCAATCAACATTTTTGAAGGCAGTTGGTGCTCTTTATTAACGTAAATTACACAAGCATTAGTCTTACATATGACAGAGATAAGAGGAAAACATTTCACATCACAAAATATAATAAGTAGGTAGGTGCCATAGATAAGATATTCCCATTAAAATATATTTAAAGCTAATGTTATTTTACTATAATAGAAATATTTGATAATGTAAACAGAGCAATCAATCTTAAGAACACCTAGAGGAATAATATAGGGAATAACGTTTTCGTTTTACCATTCAAGTTGTAAAATGACAAATAAAATTAAAATGAAAGGGTTTCAATTTTTTTCATGAAACTCAAACTCCATAAACCAGGAATCTCCAAAGTATAGCCTGCGGGCCAAAACTGGCTTTCCAGCCCCTATAATGTGGCCCGCAGTAACCGGATTTTCACCGGTTATAACCGGATTTTTCGGTATCCTTTTAGGGGTTTCAAAGTCTTCAAGAGGTACAAGTCTCAAGAGTACAAATGGGAATATATTTCTCAATTTAGAGGGATATAAATAAAATTATTTTAAAAAAACAAAGCTTGAGAGCTATGCTTGAGAGACATCAAAATTTCCAAACAAAAGATCCTTTATTTTATTATTAAGCTTTCTCATATCATCATATTGTTTTGGTCCTCAAGTTTTGAAATTGAGTTTCAGTCTGGCCTGCGGGACATTATGAAGTAGTAAATGTGGCCCCGGAGCTAAAAACTTCGAATGCCTCTGCAATAAACTTGCAAATCTTCTCTAAAATGTCGAACCCACTCGTTAATGTGTACTAGGACATCCCCACGACTTTCCTGCGCCACTGCTGAAAGTTCCCAATTTACACACATCGAGCGATCTTCACT
This sequence comes from Tetragnatha montana, assembly GCA_963680715.1. Taxonomy (NCBI): domain Eukaryota; kingdom Metazoa; phylum Arthropoda; class Arachnida; order Araneae; family Tetragnathidae; genus Tetragnatha; species Tetragnatha montana. The sequence goes on from OY796677.1 coordinate 7,569,209, forward strand.
CAAGCAAAAGAGGCATCTGAGAAGTTTCTAAAAAGGATTTCGAACTTTTAAAAGAGCTTTCAGTCAGTCGACAACAGAGTATCCCACTGTTGGGTAAGCTGGTGGTCATCATCACCTCGAGTGCAGGGGATCTCCTTCTAAAAGGAGAGCCATCAGGGCAGAGTGCCAGGAGCGGGGGCGTCGGACCCACCTGCGGGAAGGAGATCGCGTTTCACCGGGGTGCAGGGCATCCGTCATTCTCGCTGATGGCACCGACCGACACACGGCCAGGCAACGCAGAAATCCGGTGGTAATACTTTGCGATTGAAACAGTTTGCACAGGATTTGTAAGAGTTAGAGGATTAAGAAGAGTCAAACATTTGAAGGCAATGGGGTTGAAAAGGTTCACTAAGGAGATTATATTACTTTACTAAATAAAAGAAATTAGTTTTTAGCATTGACCCTCCCTAAACGACATTCACCACCTAGCTAGATCATACGGACTTAGACTTTTTTAATAATCTCTCTCTCTCTATCAACTCTCACACATTTTCTACTTTTCAATCGAATAGAAACAAGGATTCGGACAGAATCCCATTTGTGCATTTTATATTGTACTACAAAAAAATATTAAAAAGTTAATCAGGCTTAAATTTGCCTAAAAGTTTTATAGAACCGTTAACTCTTTCACTGACCCTATTAGGACATCATCAACCTTTAGGGGGTATATTTTTATTGATCACTTTAGAAACCCCTGCCTAGAGCAACCTCAAACACGATGGTAATCACATAAGCATTCATGCACAATTTTAATTGTAATGAGGGTCAAATTTTGACATCTTAACATACCGCGGGCCAAAAAATCAATCGGGTTGGATCTTCACGGGCCAAAAGATCAGTTAAATGCATTTTCATGACATTGAGAGCAATTACAAACAGTGAAATGAAGAAAAATAACTTATAATGTATGTTCTTTTATATCGTAATTCTAATGAAATGTCTATATACCATGGTTTTTATTAAACCTTTGAAAGTTGTTTCTTCGTTTGTATGAATAGAAGAAAAACAGCTAAACATTTTCCTTCAACGAATTCTTTGGAAAACCTTACAAAATATTGATCTTTTTATTTGAACTTTAAGTAAATTTTAAAATTGTAGAAACTTTAAGACTAGTCAGGCTGCAAAAAGAAGCCCTTGGGCCGTATGTTGTGCAGGCCTGACATAGGGAATTTCGCATTCAGAACGTTTTATACGCGAAGGGTTCAAGAGAAAAAAAAACATGGGAGAGAGATTCCCAAACAGAGGCGACCTCTGTTCCGATCGAACGGGCACGGAGGTCGGCCTTGACATCGTCACTCTCTCTCGTCGCTCTCTCCCTTGCCCACTGACCCACATCAAGAGAAAGCCCCAAAAGGAAAGGGTTCACGACGACCCATTCTACGATATGGAGTTGCGTGACACGGATTATTTAATAATGGCTCTGCCCATTGTTGTCTACCGTGTGGTGGTTCAGGATCAAAAGACGTACCGCCGATGTTGTTATCGAATTTACTACTTGACTATTTCGGGGTATTTATTTGTTTTTCTTGATGAAAACTGCTGTTTCTTGGGGCTATCAGAGACAATATGCCTCCTAAGGTCTCTCGTGTTCCTTAATAAGGTCTCCCACTTAATTAGCCAATTATGGTCGTTTCTTATTCGGTTAACTAGAGGACTGCTCATCACATGCAAATATTTCGAACTTACTGATTTTTATCTCAAAATTTTGATAAGTATTTATGAAAGAGACGAAGACATTCGTCTTTTATTCTCTCTGTTTTCAAATCAAATACAAAAAAGGTGAAGGAAACTAGAATTTTATAAGAGTGATTCAGAAAAAAAATCAAGGATGATACAGAACTCGTAACTTTAGCACCATTTCAGGGTTCTTCTTGCCACTTAAGTACTAAAAGAGTTTTAACTACGTTAATTCTTATTTTTAGCTCCGCTAATGTTAAGAATTTAACCTCTTTTTGACGTCTAAAAATTCTAATTATAATTCAGAAAAATTAATAAGAATTTAGTCATCAACGTCGGTGTTATCCAGTAGCTAAAGAAAGAAAAATTAGCTTTTCGCTGACTCTGATTGGTGGAATTCTTCTTTGACCTAGGATTTAACCCCGACGCTGATGGCTGCGAATATGGTTGTAAATGTTTTTGACACAAATAATTTAAATTCATGCTCCTTCTAACAGAAGTTAAATTTTTAACTCCACAAAAATTTCTACAATCGGACGCATTTCTAGAGTATCTTTCTCGACACCTTATCATCTGATTTAGCGGAAATTTTTTAATAGGGAGATGTTTTACGAGTAAAAATTAAGGCTATAAGCGTAAGGGTAGTTTAAAAAGTCAAACCCATTTAAAGGAGTTCTTAAGCTTAACTCAATACTATTAATTAACTAAATTACTTAAATCAGACATCATCCATCAACGTTTATAAACATCTCCATTCAAATCAGTTGAATGAGACGCCAGTGAATGAACGAACCCAAGAATACTCTCGTTGAAGGGTCTCCTGTACTAGCGCGCGAACCCGAACGATTTTTTTTTCCATTCTTTTCTTTCGCACGAGGAAGCTGCTCCCCGCTCGAGACAAAATTAGCGACAGGGATCCCTCCTCGGATACTCATCTAAGCGGACAGCTCATCCGATTTCCTGTTTTCCTTAGCGTTATTCGGGGGCACGGGTTTTCCGCGACAATACGGGGGAAATTAGGAAAGCTTGCCGGAGCAAAAATAGATTATGATGAGGGCAATGAAAAGGTTAAACAAGAGGAAATTGAGGAAACAGGACAAATTGGCGTGATTTAAGCGAAACAATGATTAAGTACAGCACGGATTAAACTATTCTTAGATGTTCAAACCTTTTAATGACCTTTACTTAATGACTTAATTTTAATTAAAAACTAACTTGGCTAATTGGCTTAAAAAATATACTAATATTTCTTAACTAATCATTAATTATTTTTTAAATTTCATAACTTTTGCAAATGACAAGATATTTTCCAAATATATAACGTTTTTGTAACTTTGTAACGTTTTTGTTTGTCCCCCCTCTCACCTAGTCTACGCAAATATAAAACCCCTTAGGTGCTTATGTTATATTCGTACGGCCCCTAATTCCCATTTAGTAAAATTTATTCCATTGCTGAGAGAGACTAAAAGTTGATGTAAAACATTTTCACTTAAAGAGAAATGTCCAAACATTTCAAAAACATCATGAACCTCATACTCATAAACTCACACCCTCTTCTCCGAACATTTTTGGACTCAGTTCAAAACCAAAAAATATATATACATCCTCAAAAAGAAGGGAGATTAACATGCTACACCTGCTATCAATAACTTAACTGACAAACTCAGTTACCAACCGAATTTGATACCCAACGTTTTAACGACAGGAAACCGACCAATTGAGGTAAAATTTGAGTCCCAGTTCAACAAACCGATAACAGAGACACAGACAGTTGCATATTGGATAGAAGCAATAAATATCTGACAGGCATTCAGGCGAAGGGCAAAAGCGTGACAGAATCACAGCAGCTGACACCACAGCGGTGAATCATTATCGTCATCAACACCGCGTGCCTTTCAACTGACCAGGCCCCATCGGTCGCAAACAAGTGGTAATGCGGTCATAGACATGCTTGCGTCGCAAAAGGTGAGATACAGCAAAAACAAGCCAAATGACGTCAGATCTTTCACAATAAAGAAAAATTATTAAAAGATGGATTCACGCTCAATAACAAATATTATAGGGCGATTCTAGTTCAGATATGTGAATCAATATTTGTATTGGTACAAAATTTATGTTCGAGAAGTTCAATGAAGTAATAAAGTTTTTACTGTATATTTTGATATTCTGTAACATACAAGGTCTATGGTAACATAGTTGTTCGAACAAATTGCATTTTATAATGAAAATTTAATCAAACAAATAATTTATACAAATAAATATTTAATACAAATTAAATTATTTTTGTCAATCGATTCAAGGAATTATAATCAGCTTGGCTTAAGCTTAGCTTAGCTATTAAGGCAGCTTAGGTATTAAGGCAGTATGGGGGTTAAGGTTACACTTAAAAACGCGTATCTTATTTTGAGAGATATTACGAGGAAATTATAGGATTCAATTCCGATTTGAAAACATTGGGTAAAAAAATAATTGCTATGTAATTTTTACATCAAATGGTAAAAATTACTCAAAGCAATAGAATCTATCTTAACGATGTACTATGAACTTGGAAATCAACGGATATGATTATCAAGTGACTCAGAACTAGTTTGAACTATGCACAAAAATCGCAGGCAAAGAATCGGCAAGTTAGCTTTCCTGTCGACAAACAACGCTAAAGGAAAAACGGGTTTTACAGGGAAGAGGTATGGGAGGGAAAGTGGGCTTGTCCCTGGGGGTGAAGGAAGAGTGAAAAGAGGAGGGGTATCTTCCGGGGACAAATTTTCATTTCCTTATCAGTCTTAAACAATGACTTTGACTTTTAAATCTCATCTGCATTTTTATTGCTGGCTATAGGCTTGCAAAAGTACTATTAGAAATGAGTTTATTAAAATAAAGCAATAAGCAAGCCCAATGCAGCAGAGTTCCCTAAATCTAATTTTTTTTTTACCTTTAAGATCGCTGGAACTTTAAATTTTGCAATAGTACTTATGAATAGTGGAACAAAGATCCAATTATTAAGATATCTCTTGTGATTCCCGCTAAGTGAAAATGTTTAATTTTGTTACTTAACACATGAACTTGGTAATTTTTATCCCACTATTTTATGCCTCAAAACAGACCATTAGGTTTAGTTAAATTTTAGAAAAAACGTCTCCTGCATTTGAATTTCCAAAAAGTGGGGGAAATTACATTTTAAAAATTAATAATACAACCAGGATAAATAGGCAAAACTAAGAGTGCATGGAGAACAATGATTTCAGAAATCTAAGCATTAGGGGAGAGTGGGGCACCTTGGGACACTTTTTACTAAATTATTTTTCTAACTTATTTATACGGTTTTATTTATTCAAACGCAGCTAATATATTAAATATAGTTCTTTGCACATCTAATAAAAAAAATTTCCGACCAATTATCTCTTTCAGGGAATTCATAATAACAAATTTAAAACACCTCTTTTAATGTCCCAAGGTGCCCCCACTAGTGGCCCACCTTGGGACACTTCCAATAACATAAAAACTTATGTTATTTTGAAAAATAAAAGAATAACACATTAATTTATGATAAAGCTATGCTCTTAAGAGTCTTATATTGGCCATCAATAATATTTTACATTCAAAATTTTTCACTGATTTCCTCATTTTTGTCATGACGTAAATCACTGATTTTTTTTGTTTCCTTCCAGAAACTTTTTTGCACCAATTTATAAATTATAATACTCTAAATTCTTAAATTATTTAATTTTTTAATAAAGAACAATTATGCTTTATTTTTGAAAATTTTGGGGTATCTTTTAACATGTCCCAAGGTGCCCCACTTGACGCTTTGGGTATTAAACTTAATTACTCCTTTGGGTTTAGCAATAAATTTTCTTTTTCTTTTCTAAAATATCAATGGATACACATATTTTAGTCTAAACATAATTATAATAACATAAATATATTTATTTTATTTCAAAAAGGCTTTTAAAACTACATGTGAATGTAACTTCAGACCACGAAAAACAAGAAAAGTGAAGTAAAAAATTTCCTAGACGCACCAAATATTCCAAAACACGTTGAGTAGTAGATTTTAGTCTAATTTATTAGTACCTATAAGCACGAGTTCATAACTATAAAATTGCGTCTGAAAAGTGGAGTGTCCCAAGGTGCCTCACTCTCCCCTACTACAGATTTTATAGAAAAAAAAGAACAAAGGGGGTGTGTCGGGCAGTTTTCTTACGTAATTATGAGAGGGAGGTTGCGGTTTGCTTACTTTTGCTGACAAGGGGGAGGGGGCAAAAATGACCAAAAACTTCCTTACGTAATATTTGTACGGCCCCTATCTAAAAGTATCATTTTGCACGTTACTCGTATAGGGGATTAAAATGATCATAATCCCAACCTTCTTCAACGAAGACCCCACGAAGAGTCCTTTTGGCAATAAGTGAGCATACTGCCTCCCTCTCGACAACAACGAAAATAGAGGATGCCCAAATAGTATATCGGGCGGAAACACCGCACGCTTCTTCCGTCAGCAGGTAGAGATTCGGAGCGCACTATCGCAACCACGTTACTTGTAGAAGAGATTGTAACATCGGCACAAATTGCATTGAAAATTGGAACTAACAATGGAAAATATAGTACAATCCTTAAAAAATTTCGAATTGGCCTCTTAAGAATTCTCCATATCAAAACAAATTAGCAACATTTTTTAATGTAAGTTCAGAAGAGATTGACCAGGAGAGAAAACTAACATTTCATTGATTTTTCATTTTTTTATTTATAATGATTCATTTCGTTAATACATTTTGAAATGAATTATAAAATTAAACATGACTAATGTTGAGTGAGAACTAAAATTTATGAATTTTTATAACTGTGCTATACTATAGACTGCATCTTTACTTGAACATGGAGAAACAAATTAAAGTTTTTCCTAGCGCGGTGTCTGAATTTTGAGTGAAATTAAGAACTTCAAGTTAGAAATATGATTAGTTTGTTATATCCACGTAATAACGTCTTTTTTTATCACGATTTGAGTACTGAAACTCCTAGCAACCCAACAGGCTTTCTGTTTACTCAGTTTCTGCTTCCACGTAGTGACGTCTGAACTTTGTAAGTTTGGCCATGAAGTATTTTTCCATACTTTATTCATTTCCATTAACTATTTTTATCAGAAGTCATAACACATCAATTTTCGAGAATACAAATCTTTAAAAGCCGCTTTCTTAAAAAATAACTTTATCAAAACCCCTTTCGCCCGAAAATAGAGAGAGAAAAACGACTTCTATTTATTTCCAAGCAGCAGGTCCTCGCCGTGACACATTTACGGTGTTTGGGTTAGAGGAGGTTGACGCAAAGGGTTTCCTGTCAAGTGGGAAACTTTGCGTCAAAATAGAGTAAACGTTTACACGTTCGGGTCATTCCCCATCAAGTGAACCTAAATGGCATTTACCTCACTCACTGCACGCTTATAAATTAATATATATTTCAGTTCAGATTCCCTTAATAAAGTAGTATTCCGAGAAAACCTACAGTAAGCCATTTAAAATTTAAACATTTCTAAAATTGAAATCATATTTCTATCTGAATATTTAATATTAGCTAAAAATTGTAAGCCATTCAAATATTACGTAAGCAAGTTTTTGGTCATTTTTGACCCCCCCCCCCCTCCCCCTTGTCAGCAAAAATAAGCAATCCGCAAACTCCCCTCTCATAATTACGTAAGAAAACTGCCCGACCCCCCCCCCTGTGTTCTTTTTTTGTACGAAATCTTTAATTATAGAGCATTTTCAATCACATGACTTTACCTAACAACGGCCTTAGCAACGTTGTTTTTGTCCTCCAGTGATGTCATGTGCGAATGCTTCTATTGGATGCTTCTATTTCCCGCCCCCTAACAACGGCCTTAGCAACGTTGTTTTTATCCTCCAGTGATGTCATGTGCGAATGCTTCTATTGGATGCTTCTATTTCCCGCCCCTAACAACGGCCTTAGCAACGTTGTTTTTGTCCTCCAAGTGACGTCATGTGCGAATGCTCTATGCTTAGATTTCTGAAATTCATTGCTCTCCATGAACACTTAATCCATTGTTAAAACTTTCTTTGTGAAAGGATGCTTAAAATTTTTTCCTACTTCAATTTGTTTCTAAATTTATTTTTGGTTGAATTTTGAAATTACTTGTGCAAGAAACGAGAAATTTTCGAAAATGCAGTGTTTGTAACATCTTACGTAAGCATCACTCATACTCCCCCTCCCCCCTTGTCAGGAAAAATAAGCAAGTCTGGTTACGGCCCTGCCCCACTGACATGATGAATCATGACTGGACTGACCAAAAAGATTCGCCAACCATCATTATAATAACAATAAGTGACAGCACGCGGGTCACGTATTCCAAAACCTTGACGTAATCCCGCACACAACAGTGGATGACCGCATCCGGAAGAAGGAAGCGTCTTCGGAAGTGAGATCACGTCGACCGACGTCACTTCCGGGGCATCCGAAGAGTCCCTCTTGACACCGAAAATAAAAGCCGCCGGGATAAATCGGGATGACAATCGAATGACTCACGAACGGGGGTGGAGAGTTCCTCGAGTGGACAGAACAGGATTTCGGAGCGGGGAGACATCCGGGTGAAAGTTTGAAAAGTTTCTCCGGACGGAATTGAGTTAAAAACATCTTAATTGGATTGAAACATGCTTATTATCATCTAATTATTAATGAGGTAAATTTTTTCGCCTCGAAGAAAATTGCTAAAACGGACGGAAAACTTTCATTCATGTCTGGACTATCGAAACTTTGACAGACCTAAGAAATTTACAACCCTTTTGTCGTTGGTAGTGTTTAACGAAAGTTTTGTTAATTTCATACCAAAAACGGAAAACTTTATGAAATTTCGTTCTGTGTTGAAATTTGGAACATTTATGCAGAACATTTTGAAAAAAAAAAAAGTTTTATTTTTATTCCAATCTGGTTGGAGGTTGTTCTGAAGTCAAATGTCCCAAATTTCAACACAGAACAAAATTTCAGTCACAACGTTCAAAGAAATACTGTGGCAATGCTACTTCAGCAACCATAGGAAGTAGTTCATTAATTTAAGAAATATAAAGATTTTTTTTCTTCATTTTTTAAACACTCCACAACCCCTATTCACCACTATGTGCTGGGTGAATCCAAACACCATTAAAATTAATTAAAAAAGGGGGGGAACTCGATTAATCATTTTGTTTTTGCTGAAAATTGAAAGAAAAGAGCAAAACCAAAACATTCCAATCAAAACATTTCATAAAAAAAGTTTAAACACTTATTTTTAAGTTGATTGAAACGGTATGTCACAAGAAGACCATCGCAAAAAAAACAAACAATAAACTGTCCTTTCAAGCTTATCCCTAACGCACACACAACGCATTGTCCGGTTTTGTCACCGACTTTGAGACAAAAAGGGGTCCACTTTTGTTAACGACAGGACCTCAAGTTTTTGGGCTAGAGCCCCCTTTTTTCATGCCCGGGGATCCTGGGACGCAGCAGCTACATATAACCATCCAAACCTAAAATATTAAGCCCCCTCATATTTCAACAATATAATAGATTCCTATGTACGATAAATGAGTCGTCGGGCAATTGATAGCAGACGGAATTTTGAACCACAACCATAGACCCGCCAAACAAGCACCCTCAGGAAAAACAACCACTGTCCTCCAGCTAATCCCAGCCACATACGCAACGTCCGGTTTTGTCACCGACTACATCAAAAACAGCCAAAGATGGAGAAAGTAGTGAAAGAAAAACAGGCGATCGTATCCACTCACTACGCAAACGAGCAACAAGTGGGCGAGGCGGTAGTAAGGAGAGCCCGACTTCCAAATACAGAGAGCGTGGTCGGGCACACGGCCCTCGAGTTACGAGCGGAAATAATCCACCTGCCGAGCAGAACGTGATCCCATTCAAAAACGGTGAACACAACCTGCAAAATTCATTCATACCTGATGTAACCGGTGCGTGATCGAGCAAAACGGTCCCGTGTTTGACCCCTGTAACCCTTTCACGCCCATGTAAACACCTGATGATTTGTTTCCCTTAGGCTTACCATACGTCCGGGGTTTTTAGAGCTGTCCGGGGAAATGTCCTGGGTCGCAAAAATGTCCGGGGTTTCATACATTTAAGATTTGCGAGACATTTCTATTAAAAAAATTCTGACCAATATGTTTGAAATTGCGTTGTTTTACTTTTATTACTTAATTTCATCATAAAATTCACATAAAACTTATAAAACTTATCAAAACTTATCATCAAACAAACAATTTTTGAAAAACGTCAAATAAAAAATAAACTTTAATATTTCTGTTCAATGTTTTTTACTTAGTTTTTAATCTTTAATAAATCGATATGGATACTTATTAAGTAATTTCAAAAATATGTCCTGGGATGGACCCAAGAAAATATGGTAAGCCTACCCATAGGGGGACATTTACAAATCATGTCACAAAATTTTCAGGAAGTTGAATGCCCCTCCTTCCCCCATCATGTCAGAAGCAGGGGTGCAGAAAATATTTTGGGGTCCAATATTTCCCCCAGAACACAATTTGTTTTGTCCAAAACTTCCCCCAAAATGAGATTTTTTATAAAATTTATGTGTTTTTTTATGATTATATCATATCATTTAACTTCTTTATAGATTCCATAATTTTCACACATAATGCGTAAATTTTAATTTTAATGAACTTTAAGCACTCTATTGGTCTTTCATACATTACACAATCTTAGCTATAAAAGTGCCTCTTGTCTTGAGGTATTAGCTATTAACTATTTTTCTTAAATTGAGCTACCCTGTAAAACAATTAGTCAAGAACATTGATGTTACTGAACAAGAATGCGATTTTTAGTGAAAATCGTCATTATCTTATATCAAAGATACAAAAAAATATATCATTTAATACATCACAAAATATACAAATTGCTAATATCATAGATGAAAAGCAAGGAAAAGCCAACTTTCAGATATTCACCCCCCTCCCAAAAAAAATAACTCTGGTTTTTTTCCCCAATGTAGATCCGTAGTTTATCTTTTTACCAATGAGCTTTGAATCACTCTATATAAGGGTAAAGGTTGAAACTGTTCCAATCACATGAAATGGAAAGGAACACTGCTACAAACGCAAAGCAGAGAAAACTTCAGAGAACTAAAATAAACGTCCACCAGAAACACATCCTTCTCAACAAACTCGAACGCCTGGTGAACCTCACCCAGCATAGTAAAACCCGACCCAAAATATTGGGCGTCCCCGTTTCATTGAGAGAGAGAGAGAAAACAAACTCTCCTATTTTTATCCCCAGACACTATCACTTGGGAGAACCAAATCTCCCTTCTTATCATCATCTACTCTCTCTGTCTGGCTACTGAAGAGGAGAGGGAACTGGAGCATGCTTGAAGTGGACACACTCGGTGAGACCACGGTGATAATTGCTGTTAACACTTTGATGATAATCTTTTGTGTAGGGATAATACGTAAGACTTGGCTATCTAGGAAATTGCGTTTTAAAGTGAAATTGGAATATTTCGACGAAGATTTTAAACAGTTTTGCGGCTTATAGAGGTTTGGGTGTTAGTTCAATTCCTCGTCAATATCTTCCAGAAAATAGAAAACGTAACGAAAGACAGCAATGAACCAAGAACATACCATACCGTCCAAGGGTACAAAAGAGAATGAATCTCAGTGAACTGTAACTTAATTTAATGGAGTTGATAATTATATTAAAAGGAGTATGCATTTCCTACCCAGTCAAAAGTCTTTTTACTTTTAAGTAAAAAGACTTACTTAAGAAATGGGTATGTTAAGTCTTATGATTATAGAAAAAATATGGAGTCTAAACACGGATGTTCAAATAGCTTCTCCTGTTAATGTAGTGAGAAGAATGGATCAAAAGCACATCAGTAACTAGAATATAAACAATTTATAAACATATAATATTTAAATTTAAATGTCCTGTGATAAATGCAGAGGATTTCAGTTGATATATTTCAGTGTACCCCATAGTCCCCTGCTGAGAACTGAAATACTGAGACACTCAAATGGCTGATTGATTGAAAATTTTTCTAGCGTAAGAGCCTTTCCAAATATATATGTCTTATTTTTTAACTATATTTTAATATATTTACTATAACACATGTAATCACTGGTAGATAACGATGACTATTTCAATCTTGTTGATTATTTCATTGTTCTTCAAACTAAAAAGCATGTGTCAAGGTCCCCGCCTTCTAAATGAATGTTTTCAATGCAATAACTGGAAGCTTACATTATGGGAACCACTGATATAGACACAATATTACTCCACTTCAAAAAGACTATACTCGACAGCTAAAAGACGCGGAAGTAGAAAATGGGTAAACGCAAAGCCTGTTGGGTTGCTAGGAGTTTCGGTACGCAAATCATGATACGCAGTCTTTTTACACGAGTTTCACAAAATAATCATATTCTTAAATTGTTGTTCTTCAATTTCACTCAAAATTCAGACACCGCGATGGGAACTACTTTGTTTGTTAGTGACGTCACAGACTCATAGGGTCCACTAACGTTGCTGTCTAGCTAGTATATAGAAAGAGCATCGTCCGGCACTAAAAGCCTTCAATAATAAAGGAAACAGCCATCCCAACGATCATCAGCAGACAAAAGAGAAACTTCCCACTTCAAAAAGAGCTAGATCCTTGACAGCGGTCACTTACCGCAATTGCAGCTTTTCTCGTCTTTCATTAAGATGGGCTAATTGCATGGGAAGGATGGCATGATGAGCGAACAGACATACTACCTCTACTTCAAGAGTTACAGCTCTTCAAAAACTTGCATTATTAGCAAATCAAAAGAATTTATACCGGTTAATGGGTTTTCAATTTAAAAAGAACTTCCTTGGGAAGAAAAACCACAGAAATGTCCCATGATGTGTTTATCTTTGTAATCATACAAGACAAACTGTGTCAATGGTGACCAGCTGATTCCGTTTTTCTAGTGATTCAACTGCTATTTTAGAGTCGTTCATGGAATTATTCCACACACACAAAAGAAATGGGTGCGTCCAGTGAGTGACAATGGGAATAGAGGTCACCCAGACTTTGTGACATCGAATTACAAACAGAATTTAATCTAAGAAGAAAATAAAGATATTTTTACTCAACGCGTTTTACAGATATTCACAGTGGACTTCTATAAACGAATGCTTAAATTCAAATAATGTTAGAACCATCTTCCCTGCAATAACTGTCAGGAAGTCATTCACACAATATACATACGTCAAACGTTTAAGGAGAATAGGGTCCTTTATGCGAGACACAATGTGACAAGGGAAGAGGAATAAGACCCCCAAGTCTTTGTGATATCACACTTCAAAACTGTATTTTCACTGCTGTTACAATGCAAAAAGAAGCATTTTCCCACTGCCAGTGTTGAGTTCAAGTAACGAAAGCGTAGTTAAGATTAGGATTATGGTAACTTAACGAGTTTAATTTTGGCTTTTAAAGTGTGACGTCATATTGGGGATTGGGGGAAGGGTTCACTGATAAAAATATCACGGGGGGATACTCGAGGGAGTACCTAGGTCGTTTGACCTTTAAAATCCAGTATAACCAGCCTCACTGTGTATAAAGCCCTGGATAGTCTAACTTTATATTATAAGGTAGAGTATCCAGGGCTATAACTGTGTAAGACCATGAACAGAGCTGTTACAGAACGTGACTGAAAGTCGCGGTCAGCTGTTTGGCTAGCTTGATGCGAACCTCCTTTAGACTTCCCCAAGTGAACTTGGTACTTATTTTATTGACTCCGGAGGGATGAAGGGCTGAGTCTGCCTGCCCAAAGGCGGGGATTTGAACCCCAAGCCTGTGGCGTGGGAGCACGAAGCTTAGGGTTCACTGATATGTGACAGCTTGTGACACAGGAGGGTGAAGGATATAAAACACCTGAATACAGTAAGACGAAATTAGTGAAAAGCCCCTTATTTAAAAGAGGATAACTGCTATAAGCCATGAAAATATCATTAAATTATACTACTAACACTAGCAAATTAATTAAAAGCCAATCTAATATATATCCCCTTCCCAACATTTCAGGGTCAACAACGCCGGCACGTGTAGACTGAAGGACTCCCCACTGGTCACCAAGGTCAGGGTGGCGATCAGACATATGACAGAGAAACAACCTCTGGAGTGTCGCAGCAACGAGTTTTTTAAAGGCCGATGGTTTAGTATTCCATATGGATTTCTCGAGGAAGATAAAGGTCACCATGAAGAGTTTGAAGGAATTCAAGACATTATTACGTATAAACTTCGCAAAGAACTGAAGACGGCAGTACAACTCGTGAAAGATAGAACTAAGCCTTTTATGCTATTCTGGTTTGACTTTTCTCTGTGAATGAGTTAAGGGTAATTTTCAATCCAGGAGTACCCTTAAATATTAACTTTATTAACTTTCAAGAAAAACACTTATAGCAATCGTGTCATTTAAGTTGGGAAATTACCATAGAGGTAGGAAATTACAGGCAATATATTCACAAATATATTCAAATGTCAATATTCATTGTTTCTTAATATATTCTGCTTTATCATCAAAATTAAAAATGAGCAGGAAAACATTAAGACGAAATCATTTATTGAATTAAAATGCTTTAGCGGGTATCAGTTCATACAAGCTATGCAAAAATTTAGCCATGTATCACATAATATTTCCCCAATGGAAAAATACACGTTTTTGTGTTACAAAAAAAATGCATTTACCTATATGCAGGGATGAAGACTAGAACGCGCCAGAGAAGGGGCTAAAAGTTAAGTTTATGAAAAACAAAACAGGTGAAATTTTTATTAAATAATTTTTATGATTATTAACCATATTTGTCAGATGATTAAATTTATGTCGTTGAAATTCCTATCTTATCAATTAAAACAATCAAAAAGTGGTTATAACTAAAACTAAACGAATACACCGAGTGAGGAATAAGTGAATGCCGGCATAAAAGCTCATTCACACTGTTCCACTTTCACTATTCATTCATCCTGAGTGATTCACTCCTGTGAATCGCTAGTTTCCATAGAAAAATGAAGGAGTAAAGAGTGAAACGCCAATTCACACTTTTCCCTTTGGACGATACCTCCAAAATGAATACCAAAAGTGATAAGTCTGAATGAGTTGAGAGTGGAAGTGATAGAATGATAAGAGATTTAGTATGATGGACTTCGACATGGCCATGAATGACAGCGAAAGTGACCAATAGAACGAATGTCCAGAGATTCCTCAACGACACACCCTTCTTTCAACACCAATAAACTTGAGAAAACCAAAGAAGGAAAAAAATCCGTCCAAACGATGAACGGACCCGACGATCGACGCAAATTGACCTACACGTAAACTGTTTACATTGAAATCGGCTAATGATTACTTCCTACCGTAAACACCAAGATTGTGCGGTGGCGGACACCGGCAGTGACGCGTCACATGTGTGGTGATAGAAAAACCACCGCAGCAGCTTATCGGGGATGAGATCGCGACCGGAATGATCGGAATCCGTTCTCTCTGATGTATGGAGAGATTCTCTCTCACGCATTGTGTGAAGAGAGGACTCTACTGGGGATGGAGAATGTGGGAAATGGGTTTGTAACGGGGAAGGTTAGTATTAAACGGAAATTCTCACCATCTCTGAGTATGTTGCATCTTTTTATCACAAATTACAATCATGTGTAAGTACAAGGGATGATAATATCCCTGAATATTATAAAAAAATTTGGAAGCTTGAAAAAATGCAAGAGCCGATTTTGCGACCAATCACCCCCCATGAAAACTTGAGGGCATAGTCAAAATTCAAATACTACCTGAAAAAGAAGCGTTAGAACCCTGAATGAATTTTTAATTACTTCTCTGAAGATTAAAAACCAAAATTGTATCATTTACTTAGAGATTACTACTCAAAAATAGTAGCTTCGTGAGAACACGTTAATCCACATCACAATCATCCCAGTTCGACTCTCTCGCCCTTTTTTTTCCTCTTACTCCCTGAATTCTAAACCAAAATTTCTACAGGCTCAAAGTTCAAAGAAAGTAAATTAAAGAAAATTTCGTTAAATTATTCTGCAAGACCAACACACTCTTTTAAATTGTTAAAAATGAAACCAAAAATGACCAAATAACTCCAAGATCTTCATCTTTCACTGGGTATAATGACCAGAAAATGGCAGAAATATTTTTTCCAGAATGAGTACCGCCGATACCTGAATAGTTTCCCCGACTTCAAAGGATGTTTCCGTCATACGAAAACGAGCACCGAGGGACAAACTATCGCGAAATTTAATTAGAAGACTCCTACACCGGAAATATAAAGTGAGGTTGCTCGAAAACTGGATCAGCATTCCAACTCTTTATTAACGAGCAGTCGTCCATCAAGGGACTCGCACTTCCTCCACACAAGATGCGCTTCCGGCCAAACGAAAAACACCACAGGGTGTCTTTCTAGGTGCAACTCCGAAATTCTTCTACAGCTCGTGTCCAAAAATTAAGGTTAGTTTGTTGTAATTTTAAGAACAATGATACAAATCTGAGTTCCATATTGATGACATTCAGGTCATAGACTCTTCTGGAGTGGAAATATATGGCCCAGGATCAAGTTACCATAACAATAATTTAAAGCGGGGTACATGGCCCTCCATTGATAATGGAGTTCCTTAATTTTTGAACACGAGTGTATACGTACATTTTAAGGCACACAAATATTCAGCTTACAGAAAGATTTATAGGACAAAACATTTAGCAAGACCAGAGATATTTTTAACTCCTCTGAGAGAGTATTTCACTCCTTGAAAATCGGAATTACTCTTTAAAAAACTAGATAGGAGTATTTTCACTCTTTGAATTTTTCACAAAGGTTTAGTAGCATAGTAGGTTAATAATCTTCAGCCACGGCATCCTAATTATCATACTTTTTAATTGCGTTTTCATACAGCCATAGTATTTTTTTTCATTTATTGTTCTGATGATTAGGGAGTTTGATGGATTGAAACCCAAAATAGCATCCTCATTTTTTTCCATTTAATTTGTCCATTAAAAAGTAAGCGTTTTTAATAGAAATTTTGTCTTTGTATATGTAGTTTATGCTATTTCCGTATTTCACTTCTCATAATTGAATTTCACTCCTCCTAAAAAAGCCAAGGAGTATTTTTACTCCTCCAAGGAAATCCTAGGAATAACACTGAGCAAGACCAATAAATTTATATGGAAGTGAAAACTCATTTATTGCTATCAATAGACAGAGGGCAATAGCATTGTATGGATTGTGGTAGAAACTGGAACAGCACAGCCTGGGAATAGGTGGTAGAACTTAAGAAAATGAAGAGATTAAAAAACTGAGCCTTTAGGCCAATTCAAGAAGCCGAAATTCAGCCTGTCTGAATTATCAAGCATAGGATACCAATACATTGTACATAAAAGTGTTACAGTAGCCAATATGCAAAATGTAACGACCAATTTTAACTCATAAAATAAGCAAGTACCCTTCCTCTCCCCAAGTTTTGTCTTCAAACGATACCAGAGCTCATCGACTTAAAAGTCATAAAGCTAGAGAAGAAGAATTTTCCAATTTTTTCTAAAACACCAACACCAGGCAATTCAGGTAGCCATCCTCCTCCTCATTAAAACCACAATCAGCATCAGCACGGAATAAAAATTCACTGTTACAAGATTGAAGACCCCAGAAACCTCAACTCACGTGGGCACAGCACAGTTATTGGTCAATGTCTGATGGCCTTCCGATCGTAAACTTAGAACCGCAGGTCTCTATTAAAGAGAGTAACATCATGGGTCGGCCTTGCCCTCTCTGCGGCCCACGGGCCCGGCCCACCTGAGAGGGCGCGTGGGCACGTGTGGGCCGCACAGAGACAATCTGAATATGAATGGAAAGGATCGGATGGATGGTGTCGCGCCGGGTTCCATACCCTCCCAGAAATGTCGCCCGAGGATAGTCCTTTTGAGCATATTTAAACTCGAGGTGCAGCAAAGTAAGGTCAAGCAGGAATAAAACTGGCCCACCCTTTCTTAAATTTAATCGTCAGCTTGAAAAAGGGAATAGTAAAGGGAAATTTAAAACAAAAACTGTATAAGTAATGGAATTTTCATGTATAACCTAACCACCAAATGTTTACTGGAAATTTAGGATCCGTATTTAGAATACAGAAAGATCGTCGAAACATGATATAATATATGATACGAGTTGATAAAATCTTAAAAACCACTTAAATTGAAGATTAAATTATAGTTCTGCTTAGTTCACAACCCAAAAGTGAAAAACAGAAAAACTGCAACAAATAAAATACGAATTATTATGAATCTGTGTCATTAGAAGTGGTAGACATTTGCGGTGTCCGAGTAGGGAGAACAAAAATAATAAAGTTTGGAATTGACAGAACTGGGTCACAAAAAATGACGAATTTGTCCTTTCGAGATGTTCCATTCGAATCACCATTTTAAATTTGTGTAAAAACAGAAATTTTTGTGTCTGGTTTATTATTAAACACAAATATCAAGCAAGTATGTAAAAAAAATTGCAATTATTCCCCTCAAGTGGTTAAATTCACATTAAAAATTAATTATAATAGGGAAAGGGCCCAGTAACTTCGGAGTAGGTATTTTTTTGAGTTTTAAGAATTAAGCATTTTTTCAAACAGAAAAAAGAAGGAAATATCAAATTTTCAAAAGGGGGCCGTAAACCGAAAAATTTGGGAACCACTGCAAAAAGAATGGAACCAAATAGATAACAGCCGCATCCCCGCATCCACAGCTTTTCTCTGCGATGATCAGAGACAGGAAACGCCAAAAGATACGTGGGCACCTTAATCGAATTCAAGGAGTGGGCACCTAGAGTTGAAAGATGCGCGAATCTGAATATGAATGAGAGCAAAAGTTGTGAAATGCAAATTGCTAGACAGATGGAGAAACTTTCGTTTTCAGTTCACCATCAGATGTAGAAATTATGTAAATTCCTTTGATATTAATAGAAAAATGCAGGGAAGCATTTCCTGAAAGGAAGACTTCGTTGGTTAATCTTTTCATGTTTCTATATTAGTCCCAGAAATACAATTTCAGGACTGATTCGTAACATAATTTCCAGGGCCTTTAAGGAAAGAAGAAACATAATGACTACAATATAAAGTTCAACCTCACTTTATGAAGAAAACATACCTACTCAAGTGGCCAATATCAACCACACTTGTGGAACCAATAATATTACGTCTGTAGATAAAGAAAACTGAGCATCAAAGAACGAAAACTATCTAACCATGGAATTTAAAACCCTCAAAAATATATCCCTAATCGACAAAAAAACTTTTCGCTTTGATATTATTAGGAAAAAGTAACAAAAAAAACCTTAAAATATCGCTGAATTTTCACTACAATCTTCCTTATTCGAGGGGGTATCGGGTTCAACTTTTCCCCTCCCAGAAATTTTGATGTTCATTTATAAATTGAATTGCATTTTTCATTAGAAAATTCCTTAGCAGAACGATTTACTAAGCGTTCTCCCTTGATTCTCTTCTCTACTTGATTGAATCCTCCCATCAATATTCAAAAATGAATTTAAACACTATTGTCAAGAATCAAATTTCAAAATTTCCTCTGATGGTGAATTGTTTTAAACGTATCCGGATACTATAAACCTACATTTAAGGTATTATTTGAATTGGAATTCAAAGCAGAAATTGCACTTGGAATGAGGAAAAGAAAGCTATCAAAACCATTTCTGATCATATCAAGAGAAGTTAACCAATATGACCCGAAAAAGTTACTCTCAATGTCAAACATATTTCTTTCAAGAGTAGTTCTTCACAGAGTCCTGGAAGTCATAACCATAAAAAAAAGAACTCAACTTGTTTGATCAACTGCGCATAACTTCTTACCGAGAATCGTTCTCGAGTGTCGGCGCGCGTACTTCTTGTCACAAAAGAGACAACCACGAGACGAATCGGAGTGTTTCCAAAGTGCCCACATTCATCATCTCCTGCGGCAAAAAAAAATTAGGGAAAAAATCCTCAAAAAAGTTCCAAGTAATAGTAATGTAGGAGTTGTGAAACATATGGATAGAGAATTCGGTATTGATTTGTGAGGCTTACCACTTTTTATATAAGTTGGATTATGTTTACAAATTTGATTCATAAAGTGTTGGTTTAAAATTGGTCTATAATATTGCTAATCTTTGAACCTGTTGCATAAATTTTAACCACTGAAAAAAGATCTCAAAATAAATCTGGGAAAAATTATAAGGCACTATGAAGTTAGTGGGCGAATTTTTTTTTTAATCAATTTAATCAATATCATTAGTAAGTTCACAGCAGCAGAGATTTTCCACAGATCAGAAGCAAGAGCAACCTATGCTTAAAAATTTTAGTAAATATAAGATTTTTTTTTAAATTACAAACAAAAATATATATTAGTACGACTGAGATTAAAGCAATGGGGATAAAAATTTAAGTACTGGTATCAGTGGTTTCCAACCACCTATGTACTTTTCTGAACCTAGGAATCCCTCAGTTATTCCTCTGGAATTGTTCTCCAAAATTTAAAAATACAGACTTCCTATCAAACGGTCCAATTGGGATAGGGCTTAAGACGAATAAATGCAACCAATGTTGTGGTTGGATCAAAATATTTTTTGGAGACTAACCTGTATTTTCCACTTTTTAAATCACAACCCCTATATTTCGGGGGGGGGACACCGGTCGAAAAAATTTTGGAGGGCAGATTCCCTCTGCCTCCACCCTTAATCTCATCACTGAACGCAATATTCTTAAAACGAAGAATAACATTTATTTTATAGTATTAGGAAATAGTCATTTTTCAAAAAGGTATAAAATGTGTCAATCCATTACATAAGTTTTACTCATCATTAGGAGTAACAGTTGAATATATTAGAGAAATTTTCTCTTCAACAAGAAGATCGAAATTCGGCAGCTTTTTGCCATTAGTCCAGGCAAATTAGACAAAATAAGGGCCAAACCCGGACATTCAATATAACAGGCTGAAAATTGGTGGAAATGTAGAGGATAGGGTTCTGATTGATATCCTAAAATTCCCAAAAATTCTATGTGGGGGAAAATCCGCCATTTTGAAAAAACGGCTGCCATCTTGGATTACGTTTTCAAGCATAGCGACTCAACCAAGCGTTCGATTGAGTTCATTTTTGTCCTAAATTGTTTACTAATGAGTATTTTAAGAGGCAACATCAAAAAGTTCGAAACAAGAAATTTAATTTAATTATAATTAATTTTTATTTAAAAAAGGCTTTGCTGCGTAAAAAGGTAGGTAGATATTCCAAATAAAAAGCTGAAAATTGGTGGAAATGTTGAGGATAGTATCCTAATTGATACCCCAAAATTCCCAAAAAATCCATTCAGGGGAAACCGCCATTTCGAACAACAGCCGCAATCTTGGATTGCGTTTTCAAGCATTGCGACTGTCCCAAGCGTTTGATTGTGTTCGTTTTTGCTCCAGATTGTTTAATAATAAGTGTTTTAAGAGACAACGTCAAAAAGTTCGAAATAAAAAAGTTAATTTAATTATAATTAATTTTTATTTAATTAAATTTTTGCTGGGTCAAAATACAGATAGACATTCAAAATAACAAGCTCTGAAAATTAGTGGAAACATAAAGGATAGTGTGCTGATTGATATACCAAAATTCCCAAAAAATCCCTCTTGGGGGAAAATCTCCCACTTTGAAAAAAGCCCTGTCATCTTGGACCCACAATTTTAGCATAGTGGTAGTCTAATTTTCTCTTTACACAACAATGAAACTTCCCCAAAACACATTGTTGTAGCCGAAAACAGATGGAATTTTAAAGTCGAATATTTCAAAAACTATTCAAGCGATTAAAGTAAATTTGGGCTTAAAATGTAGATTATTTATTCAATAAAAACATGCCAATACGTGTATGGTCAAAAATATCACCGTTTGGTTGCAACTAAATCAAATAGTATGAACAAAATGGTCAAAATGAGAAACCAAACTAAACTCCAAACGAAATAGCAACCTAACGTTGATATTTTTGACCATACACGTAATGGCATGTTTTTATTGAATAAATAATCTACATTGTAAGCCCAAATTTACTTTAATCGCTTGAATAGTTTTTGAAATATTCGACTTTAAAATTCCATCTTTTTTCGGCTACAACAATGTGTTTTGGGGAGGTTTCATTGTTGTGTAAAGAGAAAATTAGACTACCACTATGCTAAAATTGCGGGTCCAAGATGACGGGGCTTTTTTCAAAGTGGGAGATTTTCCCCAAGAGGGATTTTTGGGGAATTTTGGTATATCAATCAGCACACTATCCTTTACGTTTCCACCAATTTTCAGCTTGTTATTTTGAATGTCTATCTGTATTTTGACCCAGCAAAAATTTAATTAAATAAAAATTAATTATAATTAAATTAACTTTTTTATTTCGAACTTTTTGACGTTGTCTTTTAAAATACTTATTATTAAACAATTTGGAGCAAAAACGAACACAATCGAAAGCTTGGGACAGTCGCAATGCTTGAAAACGCAATCCAAGATTGCGGCTGTTGTTCGAAATGGCGGTTTCCCCTGAATGGATTTTTTGGGAATTTTGGGGTATCAATTAGGATACTATCCTCAACATTTCCACCAATTTTCAGCTTTTTATTTGGAATATCTACCTACCTTTTTACGCAGCAAAGCCTTTTTTAAAGAAAAATTAATTATAATTAAATTAAATTTCTTGTTTCGAACTTTTTGATGTTGCCTCTTAATATACTCATTAGTAAACAATTTAGGATAAAAATGAACTCAATCGAACGCTTGGTTGAGTCGCTATGCTTAAAAACGTAATCCAAGATGGCAGCCGTTTTTTCAAAATGGCGGATTTTCCCCCACATAGAATTTTTGGGAATTTTAGGATATCAATCAGAACCCTATCCTCTACATTTCCACCAATTTTCAGCCTGTTATATTGAATGTCCGGGTCAATGTCTAATTTGCCTGGACTACATTATTACACCAAACTATTTATTTCCTACTCAAATTTATTACCAAGAATCTGATACATAAATGTATTACCTGTTCCAGAACAAAGCCGGTTTAGAGGGAGTCTTAAAGTAATTTGTTTTTAACCCATTCCAGACTATAAATCCAATCACTAAAATCACCTCCACAAAAGTTTCAATGACCCGACTATTTTTTTCACCTGACAAACGACATAACACCTGAACCTCCTACACACAAAACATCAAAATAGCGTATTGCATCATTCCGTGTCCGTTTATTCAGCTTTTCCTTACATAAATCCCTCTGTAACAACAGCAAAACACGTCCCACTCCCAAGATTCACAGCATTATTCTTTCCCACCAAAACAAAGAAAAAAAGAAGCGGCTAACTCCATGATAAAATGCAGTCATCTGTCACACGGCGCAGAACAAACACCACATATACCAAAAAGGATTCAGCCAGAAATAAATTCCAAACTAATGGACCGTCCATTACGGGGACATCACCCCGCCCATGCACACTAAACACGCCGACCGCTCCCTTTCGGTGACACCGCACCGAAAGTGAAACTGTCATCCAAGCAGCCGATAGAACTTCCCTTTGGGAACGTCCAAAAATTACATGAGATTATAGAGGGAGAAGACCAGTAAAATCTAATCCTGAGGGAGAGGCATGGACCATGGGCGGATTTATGGTGGGTCATGGGGGAAATGTCCCTCCAACTTTACAGAAATTTCCTTTTCTAGATCAAGTTTCTAGACCAAGAGCGTGGCTGCGATGGTGTAGTGGTCAGCCTGTCTGGCTACGAGCATTAGGGCCACCGTAAAGTTTTATTACATCCAGTGCTTGGATGTAATAAAACAATTTGCGGCCGGACCACCAGAAGTTTATCTCCCCTATCTCCCTCAATCTCTTTGTATCTCCCCTCGCACTCGCGCCTGAGAGCTGTCGAAAATTCACCACATGAAGACACCGGCGCCATAAACTCAGGTTTCTTCCTGGAGATAATTGTTTTATTACATCCAAGTTTTATTACATCCAGAAAGTCTACGGTGGCCCTTACCGACCCAGGTTTGATGCCCTGCGGCTTCTGCTTGGGTAGCTGGTCATGGGTCAACTCAGCCCTTCAACTTAGGGTCAACTGTACATGAGCACCAAGCTCGCTTGGGGAATCAACTGGGGGTCCAGCGTCGGGCTAGCCACAACCTAAGTTAGTTAGCACCCCAGGTCCGAAGGCTAATGAAACGGAGATGGGCACCTTCTGAACTGAAAGGCCACTAGGTCTGGGCAGAATTTGATTTGATTTGATGTTTCTAGAGCACGAGTCTCCAAAGTATGGCCCGCGGGCCACCGCCAACCCCTAAAATATGGCCAGGAATGGCAGACTTACAACAAAAACCTCAATGAGAGTATTGTTGCCAATGTTATGAAAATCTCACTGAAAAAGATTTCATGAAAATATGCACTTTTTCAGGACTCAAAAATAAAAGAAAAAGTTCGCAAAAGTGCAAAGTTTTTTCATTTTCTGATTAAATTTGCCAACAATCGTAAAAGAAAGTACCCCACGTAATTTGTGGACGTCCCCTTTGGTGACACTACACCGAAAGCGAAACTGTCATCGTTTTAAAAGCAGCGTCCCTTTCTGGTCATCAGATGCTGGCGAGAGTCCAGAGAGGAGGAAAATTGGCCTCTTCAGCCGCGCAATTTGACGCGTCGAATTTCGCGAACGCCCTTTTTTCATTATATTTTAAATATTCATCGAGAGAGCCTTCTTTTTTTGTTGGTGGCAACCGGAAGATAAGGCTGCTGGCAAATTAAGCTCAGGGGTGTCGGTTTCGTTATGGGAGTTGATAAAAATGCTCTTCTGGAAGAGGAGATAATGTCCTTAACCTTTTGGAGCCATACAAAGTGGCATCATGCAAGTTCTAGGACAAGGATATACACCAAGTGCTGGGGGGGGCATTTTTCCAGACCAACATCTTTACCTTTTGAGACAAAATGTTGAGGATTTTCTAAAAAGTATCACTTAAGTTCCCCTTGTGTAACCGCTGGGGGGTATGGGGGTCCACCTCCAGAAAAATTTTGAAATTTGACCACTTAAATTAGTGTTTCAACTCATTTTGAGAACTTTTTTTGGGTCCAAGGAGGGTATACTGTCCAGAGTGCCCCCCTTGGATACATGTCCAAGGGATATACTATATGCGAGTTGATATGAACCACCCACTGAGGTCAATAAAGGTCATTCACATGTTAGGTCACACAATTTTCAGAAGTTTTAAAGAGAGTGGGGATGAATGGGACAAATTTCTCATTTATTTAATACTAACTTTGCAAAAATGATATATTTTTCAATTTTGAAACAAGATTAAAACAATAATTAAACTATATAGTTTAATTATTAATGAAACCAATATTGGTTTCATTTTAAGTAAATGCATTCAATCAATTAGCTGTCGTTTAAACTACAAGAAAAGGTTTTATGAATGCATTATTTTGTCCCATTCTCATCACGGGGATGAATAGGACAGGTAAAAAAACGGCAAGAAATTTACAAAATTACACTGTTATTTTTAATATTAAAGAAAGTTTAATATTAATATTTATTATTAATTTTAATAATAACAAAGTTAATAATGCACTTTTATTTTAAAAGAAAAAAATGCATTTAAAGAGGGGAAAAACAACCTGCTTTATTTAACACCATGTCGAGTAAAATTAACATCAACTGGATGCAAGTCTTTTGGTTCTTTCAGTTCAATGGTTGAAGATGGTGTTATTTCTATTAATGCTACTCGCTATAGTTTTTTGTTTTTACTTTTAGAAGTGCAAATAGATAATTCTTTATGTCTGAACAAAAACCTTTAAAGCCATTCCTTTCCCGAGATTACATTTTCCTTCCTGTTTCTTAAAAATTGAGCACAGTGTTGCGAAAATACCGGTCAATGTAAGAATCAGTCAGTAAATTCCGGTCGAAAAAAATTATAGCTTTACTCATGTAATAAATTTGTTTTTTACTGACGGGTTTTTACATTGAACAGTTCTTTCATAACCATAAAAACAAAAACCGACCTTGTTTGAATAATGATTTAACTATAAGCACATTTGAGATGAAAGTTACAAGCATTTTATAATATCTGCACTTAAGTTTGAAACATAAAACAAAACTTCAAATATAAGTTTTTACACCCCATTTTACCACCTCATTAGAAATTAATAAAATAAGTTAGTTGAATGAGCAAGCTAAATTGATGGAAAGTTATGAAACCAGAAAAGGAAAGGATAATGGAATTGCCCCATTCATCTCCATATGCCAACTTATTTTTAAAACACTAAAAGTAGGCTTTGGAAAATAAACATTGATTTTCTCCATTTTAAGAATGTAAAAACTCTATACTAATATAAGTACATTTTAAACTTTAAACACACAGTAAAATTGTTCACTTTATATAAATTATCTTCATTTTAATGAGCTGTTATAGAAGTAAAACAAATTAAATTCCTTTGTTTTTAATAAGTAGAATAAGATAAAAGAATCCAGAGGTGCTTCAGCTACAGAGTTAAATATTTTTCTAAGTTTTATTTTAAATTTCTTTCACCGGTTTAACATTAATATCCTTATAGTAGACATGAATATAGTAACAATGTAAGAATCGGTACTAAAAATTGCCCAACAATGGTAATAGCTAGAAAATTTGCATTGATAGAACAGGATTCAATTATGCAAACTTTTTCAAAACAGACCTTTTCTTTTAAATTCCCCTTAACTATCAGTGTGTAAATTTGTTTTCCTACTGTTCCAGTCATTTTGCAGTAAATAAAATTAAAAATATCAGTCTCCAGCAGGAAAATTTCCATCCCTGGTCCCTAAACACAAATCCTGAACTTGCTAATTAATTCTAGGTAAAGAATTAAGTAATATCTAATATTTAATCACACAAATTATAGAAAAATTGAAATGTTAAATATTTCTTTCTAACAAGCAATGCATTTTCAAACAACAGTGTCTCAAAACAATTAAGTTTCCTCAAAAATTTTGGAACAGATTTGAAACAGGTTCTCTATGGCAAACACTAAAGAGCATATGGAGTCTTCTCTTTATATATTTTTTGTAACAAAAATACTGTAAAAAGAGGTAAAAATCTTTAGTAATTATCGACAGTGAAATTTATATCAGTTGTGTTAATTATTTGAATTACCTATATTTCTTGCAAACAAGTTTCAGTGAGTTTCCTCTGACTGTAAACAGACGAGTAGAAATAGTAAAATTAAAACTTACTACAAGGAATAAAAAGTCATTTCTTCCAATACTTCAGAACTGGGGTTTTAAAAAGATAGTACTTATCGAATTTTTTTCAGTTGAGTTCTGGTGTTGACACTGACCACAACATTAGTCACTGATTAGTCAACAATCACAGACATGAGGTCAGTTAAAGCATGTTTATCACAAAATACACTCGTGACAGCATATTTAAAGTATACAAAAGAATACCAGTTCATAAAAAATGAATAAAATCAAACTCTACAACAATAAAACTTAATTATTTCTGCATTTAAATCCACAAAACGTAACTAGATTCATTATGTAAACAAAACCGTATATGGTCAGAATCGGGATAGGATCTTTAGAACGTTTTTAAAACTTTTTTACGTAAATTAGAATTATTAAAAATCTTACGATGAGCAGGTTGATTGAAAAGTACACTTCAATCAAAAATGTCGACTAATGGACCAACTTAATTTCCAAAAAGAGAACCATCTGCACCAAAAATGTAAACAAATGCTCAAAACTTAAGTTAAAGTAAAAGAAAAGAATAAAATGGCACTAACTTCGAAAGTTTTTAGAAAAATCCTTGGAATCCAAACATAAGTAAACACAGCATCGGGGTATTGTTTACACAGTGGAAATGATATCCTTCGGTTTACACAATTTTAAACTTCGGGTCATTCAAAAACTTATGCCAATCAGCTGGTCTGGCGGATAACCGCAGCTGTCACCCACAAATCAAAACTTTTCTAAAATCACAGACAAAATTCGGAGGTTTCCACGACACTGGTCCCACCGAAAACACAACAAATATTTCGGACACAACACAGCGAGCAAAGTTTCCCAAAACTTACCGATTCAGTTTCGGCAAACTTTTTCACCCTTGCCTGCTAATGGCACACCCAGTGCACAAGATGGCGCGCATGTGACGTCACAGGAAGCCGCAAAGTCGGCAACTGGGATTTTCTTCGCCGAAATCGAACGCAAATTGCAATCCGCGGCCGAAACTGGAAGGGGCGCGAGGCGGGGGTGGGCGGAAGGCGCGCGAAAATCCCTCGGAATCGGAGAAAGTTCGAACATGTGCCGCTGTTTACACCACTCGGCCTACTTCGATCGAAACCGACACCCAGCGCCGAACTTGGAAGAGATGGAACAATCCTTATATGGAAAGCTGTCGTAATCGTTCATAAGTAATTTTTCTTGCTTGTCCCCGCAAACAATTCTGAAATGCGGAATGCGTAAATAGCTGTTTGCGTGAATTTGGTTAGAATGCGTGTCGATTTTTCGGAGGAAAGTGTTTCGCTGTGGTGGCTTTTTTGTGCGTTCGGGTTGCGCCCGATGTGACGGAACTTTGCGCAACTCCACTAGTTTTCGTTTCGAAAATATCGCGAAAAGTACTTTTAAATTGTGTTAAAGCTATAGTTTAATCATTAAAATTTGCGGGGAAAAGAAGATTTAAATTTTAAAATTAAATATGATGCTTAAATGTTCTATTCCGATTTTCCTAAATAGGAATATTAATTTTAAGTAAAGGAACATTAATTTATGTTCTGTAGCGCCAAGAGCGCTTTTTCCTATATGGAATTCATTTTTCAAAGAAGGGGGCAACATAAAAAACAAGTAACATTTCGGAATTATCTTTTGGGGCTTTAAAAAGTTCTGGAGTCATGTTTTTGAAAAACGTCGAAGACAAATGAAATCTTGAATGGAAGCATGGGGAGAAGAGCAGTCTATCATAAGAAAAGAAAAAATAAATAATTTTTTTAAATTTTGTTGGATAAATATTTCATTCCTTTTTACCTTCTAAAATTAAAATGGTAAGGAAAATCCCCACAGTTGGTATCATCTCAAATTAGGAAAATTTTCGGGGGAAATATCCTTATTTGACATCTTGACAGAATAACGAAACTAAACTAAAAGAACACGATTATTTGTTTTCCTGCATTACAATCGGGTTCACAGATACACAGGGAACCATCCTTCGTCAGTTTCTCTCACTTAATTAAGGAGTAGAAATCTAAGAATCAAAGGAGTCCATAAATATTCCCTCAAAAATTAGGAGAATCACGAGGAAATTTTGGAACCGTTATAAAGAGAGGAGTGTGCGAAAGAGGGGAAAAAATTACTAAGTCCCTCACCAAATCAGAAGGGTTGGAAATTTTGAATTAGTTTTAAAACATTGTCCACATTAAAACTGAAAACACATTAAAACACTTGAAATAGAGATTATACTATTCTTATTTAAAAAAGCATGTTAAAATATACAAGCTCTATTAATTGTGTCAATCTTGTTATTTATTTCTTTATTTAAATTGTCTAAATTATATGTTTTACTTTTTATAAAATTATGAAGACAGGTTAAAACTCTTCCTTTTCCCTGGATATAGAACAGTTTAATTCTTTGCTAAAAAAATCAGTTCCATCCTGGGCAGTCCAGATATTTTTTGTTGAACTGCCAATCAGAAGTTTAATTGCCGGTCAAGTTACCGGTGAATACGGCCATAATAAGATGCAAGCTAAAAAATTTTAAGGGCCGCCGTCTACTTATGCCTTATAAATTAATAATCCTACACCTTTCAGTAATAAAAACTATTACATAGAAAACTTTTTAATTGAAACACCATGAAAATACAACAAACTATTATACTGTGATGATAATTTAAGAATTAAATTGGAATTCTTGCTCAATTAATAGGTGCATTTGTTACTAATTAGGCTAAATCTTCAGCAACCAACTATGAATTTTGGGGAATAATTTCATAAACCAAGTAATCGTACCCTATCAACTTTTTTACAGCCACAACCTCTTAATCAAAATAGAAACAAATTTTAAGACATAAATTAAATAATTTTAATGAATAGGTACCAACAGTGAGAAAGACATTTAAAAAATAAGTTCATCTCTGGAATTCATATTTTAATTAATGAGAAGATTCCGGGTATTATGAATATCCTATTTATCCCACCATTAATCTTTTATTTTTGAATAAAAATAAAATAAAATTAGCATACTTTCGTATGTATTAGAAAATGGAAGACTGAATAAAATTACGTATACCACCCCTGATCTATTAAATTTTGTGATAGATCAAAAAATTTTCATTTCAAACCCTGCAAAACTTTACATCCCAGAAAGAGAAAATGTATCAGTTACCTTAAAACAGGCCTAAAAATTTTAGTTGCACTAGACAGGCTAAAAGTTTAACTCGCCACTGGATTGAGGTGCTAAATCTAAGCATAGTTTAAATTGCAACACATTTTAAAACAACTTACCTACCAGCATCAAATAGTGCTTGCCAATGGCAAATTTATGAGTGGAAAAATTTCTATCCTGTTTTACAGTAACTATTTACCTTAATATTTAAAAGAACTTCTGGTTATGACTAAAATAGACAGTAGGTAATCACATATTTTAAATATGAAAAGCTTGAAAATGACTCTGTTAGAGACTGGACTAGTAAACCATATAAATTTTAAACAATGTAGACTAGTAAACCATTTAAATTTTAAACAATGTAGACTAGTGAACTGACTTTAACAAATAATTTTTAAATTAAGTTTAATTTTCTAATTTTTGCAATTGTTAAAATTAAGAATAGAATTCTGTTTTTTTTAGAAGAGAATGTGTTGTTTTGATTTGGAGTGAAAAAGATGGTGTAATTTGAGTAAATAAAAAAATGTTAATTATTTGAAAGAGCACGTAATATTTTTGGTAAATCCCCTCGTTACAACTCAATAAGGAAGTTTTAAAAGATTTTGACAAGATAAAACACTTTTTATATAGAAAACCATATTTATTTTCTCCTTTACAATTCGAATCTAAATAAATTTCACATCACATACATCCAAGTAACAAAACATAATGAGAATTTTGTAATTATTTTTGCAAGCAACATTCACAAATCATAATGCAACAGGAATAAAAATTTAAAGTAGAATGCTTGAGTACAACAATTCATAAATAGAAATTAAATTTAATCAACTGCTTTAAATTAATAAAAGCAAACAATGTTAAGAAAGAGCTTTCAGGGATGCTTTTCTTGTACAATTTTCAAATATAAAATTTACATTAGGGCATATTGATACATCAAATTTTTCTTGTGAACATTCATGTTCATTTTATAATTTTACCATATTTTTGGAAATAATTATTCCTTTTTTCTTCCACACAATTTTAAATTGTGAACATACAGCATAACATAAAAAGTCTTTTTTTTAGAGTCACTTTTCAATTCATCTCATATTTTTAACTTTACTTAAGTAACATACAACATTTTTGCAGTTCATCATCTTTAAACATTTCCTTTTAAGTTAAAAACGTTATCACCCATTATCAAGTCAGACCCAGTTTTACTGAGCAATACAAAATTTTGGAAAAATATTTACCAATTTGAAAATTCCCAACAGGAACTACATTGCAAAAATTTCAAAAAAGTACAGCATCCCTTATAAATTGAAAAGTCAAAGCACAAAATGCATTGCATATAAATTATCCTGCCACCACGACGAAAACAGTTGCCAAAGTCAGTCTCGCTGCAAGGTCAATACATCTGTAATTGGTTTGGAACTAGTCTGTTTATTAAGCTGCCAAGATTGAAGGAAGACAAAGCAGATAGAAAATATAATACATCTAAGGGTGGGGATATAGATGGACGAAACAAGTCTTGAAAACATTACTGTTTCAGGTTTTTTCCTGTTAACATATGCAGGTAATAGTGTATTTCTCACTAATCCGGATATTTCATAAGTAATCTCAATCTCAACAGTTGTCAGTTTGTACTGTCTAGACAACCCAAGTCTAATGACAAAAAATTTGTTCAATAAAAAAAAGTTCTTCATGGAGAAAAATTATTAAATTCTGAATTAATTCATTCTGTCAGATGCTACTGAAGTAGAATCTTTAAAAGAAGTTATTTTTAAGCTAAAAACTTTAATTGTAGCTTACTCTCACAACATAAAATTTTCCATGAACCTTGCCTGATTTAAAATCCTATTTTTCAATCAAGGTTTGAACCATATTTATACAAAAACTTAGTAAATTAGGGTTTTTTTATCTTTGATACCAAGAGTTTATATTAAATAATTTCACTTCAAATGCTTTCATAATGCTTTGGTTAAATTTACGAAAAGTTAATTCATTACAAACTATTGACCCAATATCAGCTACAAATAAACAGTGTTGGAGGAGTTTTTTTCGACAACTCTTGGCGATGGCCGAATCAAGCGAATCCACGTGAAAACGACTTTACTTGAGCATCTGGCGGACCATGTACTGCAGGATTCCACCATTGCGGAAGTAGGTCAGCTCCACCTCGGTGTCAAAGCGAATAACGGCTTGGAATGATCGTCCGTCATCCAACTGAAAGGTACGATATAAATGAAATAAGCGACAGAGAGGATTGTTTATAATGAACATTCAAAGTGAAACAGCGTAAATGGGTCTTAAGAGTAAGACAGAACTAAGGCATAAAACTTGAATAAGGATGAATATCAAGGTGTAAGAATAAAAATATTTTTGTAGAAGAGTTTCCGAAAGTACATTCAATATTTGGTATCAGATGTAGATTTTACAAACATGACAGCTACTTTTTAAATGAAAATTTTAAGTCAGCCATTCAAGTGAAAAGACACCATCCACAAATGATTTCACACTTTTTTTCCAACATTTTTGACCCCCTTCCTCCCCTGTCACAAAGTGTCACACTTCACTATACCCCTCCTTTGTCACATATCACGCTGTGCTACCAATAATTTTTTCTTCTAATGGCAGGTAATTTAAACAGTTACAGCTGTAACAAAGTTCATTAACCCAGACAAAATGCCGAAGCACTACTTACTTAGCATTACCCAGTGGGCACCTGTAAACCGAAGCCACGGAGGTGAAGGTGCTACCAATAATAAGTTTAAAATAAAGTTGGTAAGAATCTGGGACCAATGTTTCTATTCAAGTTTAAGTGCACCCAACCTTATAATTTCAAAGAGAACTCTTATTTTGTTGTTATTAATTTTATAATAATGTAATTTAAGATACATTTCCAGAAAAAAATATTCAGTTTTTTTGTCGATTTTTAATGTGTGAAGCCACAAGTCTTAAAACTCCCTCTCTCTCCTAGTCCCCCCCCCACAAAGTGTCACAGATTACTAAACCCCTCCCTCCCCTCTAGGTGTGACATCATTTATGGACGGTCCCCAAAATATGACTAGAAACAGGATGATCAGCTTAACCCCCAATAATTTCCCAATGTCTCCCCAAACTTACCGTGACTGTGGTCTTCATGTTGGGCTCCAGATTCTGGGGTATGTGCACATCGTACTGCTCAAAGCCAGTGAGCTTGAGGCTCTCTGCACTCTCCCCTGGGAGGAACTGCAGGGGCACAATGCCCATGCCCACCAGGTTGCTTCGGTGGATGCGCTCAAAGCTCTCTGCAATCACCGCTCGTACGCCCTGGAGGAAAAATTCAAAGCTCTTAGTAATGCATTTCATTACAATGAGCAAAAAATCATCAACTTGTTGAAGGATTTTAACTGGGAAACAAGTTTTGATAGTCTAAAAAACTGAAAATATTGTAACTTTTGTACAATTTTATAAAAAACAGCATTATCTTGATTTTTTGATTTAAACCATTCAAACACAAACACTTAAGAAGTACCTCCTTCAGTGTTATTCCTAGGATTTTTTTGGAGGAGTAAAAATACTCCTTGACTTTTTTAGGAGGAGTAAAATTGAATTGTGAGGAGTGAAATACGGAAATAGCATGAACTACATTATACAGAGACATGAAAACCGCAATCAAACTCCCTAAGCATCAGAACAATAAATGAAAAAAAAATACTATGGCTGTATGAAAAAACACAATTAAAAAGTATAATAATTAGGGTGCTGTGGCTTTTGGCAATTCGCTTTGGCCAGAAGTCGGGCGAAAATATCTCCGCTGAGATCAGTAAGTGTTTTGAGTAGGAAAATATGATTTGTTGATTTCCGTGGGGCACATATTTTTTAAGATAAACCTTTGTGAAAAATTTAACGAGTGAAAATACTCCTGGCTAGTTTTTTAAAGAGTATTTCCGATTTTCAAGGAGTGAAATACTGCCTCAAAGGAGTTAAAAATATCTCTGACCTCCTTACTAGTTTTTACATACTAAGTTTTATAAAGATTTAATTTTGGTGCAGGCAATTTCAAAATGGCCCTCAAAATAGTTCTGTTGACTCAGTTTTAGGCCCTTTGGATTAACCCCTTAGTTCAATCATTGTAAACGGCATATGATGTCCGATGGCATGCTCCCCAGGGCATCTTGGCAGCGCTGTAATGCCACGGCGCGTGCCTCGGCCTCCTGCTGGATGACAGTGGCATGCGCTGCCAGGGCCCTCGCCGCTCTTCTTCAACCCTCATGTGGGTGGCGTGCAGCGCCTCCATGGATATCATCTCCCTCCGGATCTCCATGAGTTGCCTCTCCAGAGCCACCCTTCTGATAAGCTCTTCCAGGGCCAAAGCTTGTGCTTCTTCCTCCTGCCGGATGACAGTGGCACTCACTGTTATAAAGATTTAATTTCGGTGCATGCAATTTCAAAATGGCCCTCAAAATAGTTTTGTTGGCTCATTTCTAGGCCCTTTGGATTACCCCCTTAGTTCATTGTAAACGGCAGATGGGGTCTGCCGGCATGCTCCCTAGGGCATCTTGGCAGCGCTGTAATGCCACGGCGCATGCCTCGGCCTCCTGCCGGATGACGGTGGCATGGGCTGCCTGAGCCCTCAACGCAACCTCTTGCCGCTCCTCTTCCATCCGCAAGTGGGTCGCGCGGACCTGGAAAAAGTTGTAACCTTCCCCCGAACCTAATACAATTTACCCGAACCTAATGTATTGCTCCTATGGAGCTGGCAGGGGCTTCCCCCGAACCAGGTTCGTAGGTTCGGGCACTTTTTCCAGGTCCGGGGTCGCGTGAATCGCCTCCTGCGACATCATCACCCTCCGGGTCCGGACGGCCATCAGCTCTCTCCAGAGCCACCCTCCTTGCAGCTCGTCCATCGACCAAAACTCTCTTCCAGGGCCAAAGCTTGTGCTTCTTCCTCCTGCCGGATGACAGTGGCAATCACTGTTATAAAGATTTAATTTTGGTGCATACAATTTCAAAAATGCCCTCAGAATAGTTTTGTTGTCTCATCTTTAGACCCTTTGTATTACCCCCTTAGTTCATTTTAAATGCCAGATGGGGTCCGCCAGCATGCTGCCCAGGGCATCTTGGCAGCGCTGTAATGCCACGGCGCGTGCCATGGCCTCCTGCCGGATGACAGTGGCACTCGCTGCTATCTCCCGTAAAACAAAAAAAAAAGTATCATTCTATGAAGCTTATGGCATAAAATATAGCAAAGTTACAGCTTTATCATACCCAATGAACAGTGCTGGTTCAGGGTGAGAGATGGAAAGTCAGAATTTAGAAATTAAGCGGACTGTATAATTAAAAATAAAACAATTTATTGCCCCGAAGGCAGAGAAAAGTTACAGCGTCCGCTCTCGACGAGCGGGAGAAAGATTCTGTTCTACATTACATCATAAACAAAAAACAAACAGAACTCCCCGTCAAGGGACGGGGGATGAGGGGAGGAACCGGGGTCTTCCGAGAGGGAGTCGTTGGGTACGGAACACCCAATAATAAAATTAATTGAAAATAATTAGCAGCAAATTCATTATTTTTAAAGTGCTGAGGCCATAAAACAGAGTTTGTATTTGCCAGCTCTTCAATTTTCTGTTATCAACATCTGCCAAATTTTTAGTGGCATGATGTTTGATAGCTTCCCTCGCTCATACTGTCAGTCTGGCAATTTGCTGCATAAGGATTTTTCTTGCCTTTCTTCCCTAGACTCCAGGAAATCTTGAAGCATTTTTCTGAAGCTTTTCCATCATGTGGAAAATTATTTTGTAAATATGGCAATTAAGAAGTGATTCTGATTAGCCACCTTAAATAAACCACGCACAATAAAAGAAACAAATTATATCAAACAAAATACACACCAAGAGATAGGGTCCTTTGGCAGCCCAATCTCGAGAAGAACCACACCCATAGTCCTTTCCAGCCAATACAATGAGCTGCCTCTTCTCACTCTTGTACTTTTCAGCAGCATCATACACGTCCATCTGAAATGGGCATTGAAAGTTAGTTGAAAGAAAAAAAATTACAAAAAATAAGCAATGTGAGAAGGCAAATTTTCCCAATTAACTTAATCGCTAGGAAAAACTTACTTCAGTATTGCTATCAATGTGAATGGTCCTAGGTCCTGTTTTCTTTAAAAATTTGTTTTGAAGGCGAATGTTGGCAAAAGTGGCCCGGGCCATCAGGCCGTCGTGGCCTCTTCGAGCACCATAGGAATTATACTCCCTGGGAGTTAAGCTGGAGAAGAGAAATGAAATAATGTTGAAAAGGTTTTCATAAAGGGTTATTGGAACATGATATAAATATTTGTTTTACTCAAATTGTCAATTTGTCAGTACTCAATTGTTGTCAGGGCTCAATTGTTGTCAGTATTTTGTTTTACCTTTCCTAACATTTTAGATTTTTTTAATGACAAGCTAATTAAATTTATTTATTACATTATATCAACAACAAATTGACAGCAATTTATATGCAAGGAAATTATAAATTTTAAATAATATATTAAGTGAAACAGTTGTTATTTTTCCACAAAATATTTAACTGTGGACCTTTTAACAAAGACCAAAAATACTTGTTTTATTTGACAAGAGCTCACAATATAAATTTTTTCAAAGATTTATTATGTTATTGCCAAGTCTACACAAATACTTAAAAAAAGATGTCACTTGCATTAAGCTCAAACTATGTTTTTAAAGTCAAACTTTTTGTAACTTTAACACATTTTGAAAATCTTCTTAGCCATCCTTTTTCACCTCAATAAATATAATATACACCTTCTTCATGCCATGCTTCTCCATTAGCAGATGTTACAAGCATCCACTCTATCAATTTGAACTGACAAACTTAAGTACTAAAGTTTGATACTATCTTGGCAGATACTTTCAAAACAATTTGATAAAGGGACAATTAGAGAAGAACGGGACACACCCGCGAGCATTGAGGTATCTTGCGGCAGGACTGTTGCGAGCTATGCTGCCAGCAGGAGAGATGTGGTCCGTGGTCACAGAGTCACCCAAGTACAGCAGAACTCTGGCATTTTTCACACTGCTCAGTTCAGGCAGAGCTACGGTCTGAAAAGAAAGCAATGAGTAAATTTAGATGTAATAAGTTCATAACACACCTTATTTTATTAAACACAACTTTTAATTCCAGTTAGTCAACCTTTTCAAAAGATTAAGAATTGCAAATGGGGGCTCCAAAATATTTGAGTAACATTTCATTTGACTTCTCATTCATAGTTCATGAATGATATTTATTTATTTAGTATCATCCCAAACAGACAGAATGTCCAGTTACATAGGTACAATTAAATACAATAAAAGGAAAACACAATTAAAATTAATAATGTTTAAATTTAACAATAATGTTTACTTAATTTTTGGTTCCTTAATTTTACCATGTATTATTTAGATAAAAATTGAAATACTTCATGTGTCTACAATTTTTAGGGCCATTTAAGTAAAAATAAGTTGAGTTAACCCAATGGGTGCAATTTAAATAAAACTACATCTTTACTATTAGAACGGTGACTTTTACCAACGCATTAAATAGAGAAACCATTGTAAAATCAGAATTAGTTTTCTTATCATTAAATATCCCCAATTTTATTTTGAATAAGCACTTTAGTACTTAAAGGTTGTAATTTCATCATAACTATGTCATAAAAATATTTCAACTTAACAGTACTAAACCTAACTTGGTTGATCGCATGCAATCTAGTTCTACATTAAAAACAATGCAACCAAAAGCTAATATACTAACCATGTTATCAAAGAATGGTGAAGGCTTGATATAAGTAGAGTTAGGGTCCCATTCATACAAACTGCCATCAGGAGACTTCAAAGAGTTCCATCTAGTGTTTCCAAACTGTAAAGAATAAAAACACTTGCTTAATGCATATAATTATAATAATACAAATAAACAAATCCATTTCACACATAAATCAACAAAATCCCTTATTCAAAGCTCAAAAATAGCTTACATTATTTTTACTGTATGGTATAGGTTAACTTACCTGCATCTTTGAATAAACTTCTCTAAACATAGCTGGCAATACATGTTTCTCTTCAACTTCCTACAAAATTTAATACAGTTGTAAAATCTGTAAATTTGAATTTAAGTTGGAAAAGTTGTGAACCAAACAAAAATCAGTTTATTTATTGTATGATTCAAAAAAATCTTACTTGGATTTCTTCTCTGGAAGGCCAAATGTCTCTCAAGTACACATCCTGTCCATTTGAACCCTTGCCTGTTTAACATAAGATTCAAGGGTGAGGGCATGAAAAATTTCACACAAACTTACTGTATTCAATGAGTGTTTACAAAAGGAAACTCAACAAAAGATACAAATAGAGAAAACTAAGTTAAGTGCATTTTATTTGTTTGCAGTTCAGTAGTTTTTTAAAATTAAAATTACAAATATTAGATACAAAATTACTTTATACTGAAGTAAATTCCTTATTTTTATCAAATAAAATACAGTGAAAACCTGCTTTAATGTCACCCAAAAGTTACATGAAGAAAATACAAAAAAAAACAGGGTTTTTTCACTTTGAATAGGAAATCAACAGGGACAAATGAATGTTAAAGGCATGAAATTGTTAAAAGTGGGAAACTTTAATTTAGGGTTTCATTGAATCGTATAACCTATTTAACACTTGTCTTTTAACTCAAAGAAAAGGTTATTAATGAATGACCTAATATTCCTGATATACAGTCAAATCTGCAAAGTGCCCACTACCTTTGGGCCAAGATTAGATTAGAAACAATATCTGATTAATGATAATTACAAGCAGCCAAGATTGTAATTAAGAGTGTTTGTATTAAAATAATAACTATGTATTTCTAATTAAAATATTCAAAATGATTTTATAAAATTCATTTTGAATATAATATTTTAAAAAATTAATAACTCACAAAACATTTACCTGTAAGAACTAGCCAACAAAGCATTTTCATTAAGTTAAATAGGGGAAGGGGACTAATTGATTTTGATATTATCCCATATATAACATTAACTGTGATCACAACAAGTATGGACAACTGTATTACAAAAATAAGTAGTGGAAAGAATAGTTTACCTATGGGCTCAGATTCAAAGTCAATGTCTACAGTTCCAGCCAGAGCATAGGCCACCACGAGCAGAGGAGAGGCGAGATAGTTGGCCCTGGTGTGAGGATGGATTCTGCCTTCAAAGTTTCTATTGCCAGACAGTACACCACACGCAACCAGTTCACCCTGTAAGAAGAAGAGACAGCCATTATAGAAAAATCAACAAGAGAATAAAAAATTGGTATTCATAGCAGGAAAGTTTCAATTTTTTGAGCTTTCATAGGTTTGTAACATAAAGTGAAAAATATATCATTGAGAATAAATACAAATCATCTGCAGCTTCGTAACACTTTTTCAAATTATACAACGAACTAAAATAAAGCCAAAATATTTTGACTCTTAGTAAAAAAATAAGAATGAATAAGAAATTTAAGTTTTACTTAGGTAGCAGATAACTTTAGACATTCCTAAATAAATTTAAATACATATAGTGTCATCATAAGGTTAATTTTGTATGACTCATGAATTTTATTAAGGCCTATACTGCAGTAAAGTCCTGGTAAAATAATTATCTTACGGGTCTGACATCTTATTTTAATAAAAAAGACAATGAATCTATGTTTTCATTATATGATTACCATATCAATAGCCTCTACAACACATTCTGGCAGGGGTCCACTGTTTCCAATACATGTCATGCATCCATAGCCAACCACATCAAACCTAAGAATGAAGAATTACAATTTCAAACACAGTAAAGCATACATTTTTTAGTAGAATATGTGTGTTTAAATTTAACTGAAGATTGTTTATTGAATTCAAAAATATTTGATTGAATAATATTCGAATAATATCGAATATTCGATCAAAATAAAAACTATGCCTTCATTAAATAAAGCTTTGTAGTACTTTGTTTACTTGGACAAAATAAGTCTGGTATCAATAGTTATAATTTATTGTTGAATCATATTAAAATAAAATTCTAATTGAAAATATTTTATGCCATTGAAGTACACTTAATACTATGAAAGTTAACATCACTCACCCTAATTTTTGTAAGTACTGAATGACATTGCTCTCTTGCAAGTAGTAAGTCACAACGCCACTTCCTGGAGACATGCTGGTCTTGATGTAGGGCATCACGCCCAGGCCCTTCTCCACAGCTTTCTTGGCCAAGAGTCCTGAAAAGGTTTTAAACTATGAGTTGTTTTCTCAGGAGATATATCAGAATTAAAAGCAATCACAGTGTTTTTCCTCACATTACACATGGGAAAAGGTTGGATAAGTAATGAAAACTTACATGCTGATTATGTTTATAAAATATTTCAAATGTATTTTTTTTAAAACAAGTTGTACTTGAATTTTCTTACTTTGTAATTCAGTAGATAAGAATATCTTAAACACTAAAAACATACAAAAGCTGTTATTAAGTTATTGTAATATTTTTTGTCCTTAAATTAATTCTAACAATTTTAAGTTATAATACATATTTACCTTTTGTAATTTTTGTCTATAAAGCTTAGAACCGGTGATTGCCAATCTTGAATTTAAAAATTTTGTTACATTTGGTACTTCCAAACTATGAAATACTTAAACCAATTCTATTTTAATGAATTTTCAGTGACCTTAAAAATATATTCTAAAATGAAATCCCACTGGGATGGTATATATTTGACTAATAAAAGTATCAGAAAGATATATTTGTTGGTGTTGAATGGTGGGTGCAAGACAAGGACTCAATTTTTTTTTACACAAGGAATTTTTCTAATGAATTTAAACTTTAAGGTAAAACATTTGCATGTTTTACACTAACTGCCAATTTATAAATAAGGTACTTTTAGACTTTTAAAACTAGTTCACTCCTTTTACAGCACTAATAGAAAGCATTAGGTTGTAGAAGTAAACAATATCAAAACTTATTCGATGAGAAAATAACAATGTGGTGCATTCAACTAGTATATTGGGGTGGGAGAAATCAGAGTTCTCAGTCTCACCTGCCCCCAGCATCACAGAAGGGTTGCTGGTGTTGGTGCAACTGGTGATGGCGGCAATCACAACAGCGCCGTGGCGCAGTGAGTACTGCTGCCCATTGTAAGAAAACGGCACGGTGGAAGACATCTTGGAAGAGTCCAGTCCAAAGCCCTTGAAGCCGACCTGAAAGCAGAGACAACACACACTTAGAATAGCTACAATAACACATGAAAGGGTTGTTTTAATATTCACTATCAGCATTTTCTTTGGCTAGAGTAGTCTTAAAATTTCTGATATCAAACAAGATTGTTTTCTAATTTAACATTTTTACAAACAAAACACTTAATCCCCAGGATAAACATTTAATATAAAGATTTTAGATAACAGAAAGTGAAATAAGTAATGGGAAAACAACCCTACACCCATCAAACTATTTAAGCAAGAATAACTGAAACAATGTTCAATGTCAATTCTGATCAATAACTTGAGAAATTCCTTAC
This sequence comes from Tetragnatha montana, assembly GCA_963680715.1. Lineage (NCBI taxonomy): Eukaryota > Metazoa > Arthropoda > Arachnida > Araneae > Tetragnathidae > Tetragnatha > Tetragnatha montana. Next base: position 7,610,851 of record OY796677.1, read on the forward strand.
TTTGTTGATGAGGCAAGTCTGGAAGTCTTTCTTCATTTCCTGGACAGGAACTCGGTCATGGGGTCTCTTGGGTCCACTGACTGAGGATACAACGGATGTAAGGTCAAGCTCCACAACCTGTGACAGAATAAAAACTAATTATTAAAGGGGAAAACAAATTTTACACTAACAAACTGCGTACCACAGATTGACAAATGTCTCATATAAGAACATGTAATTAAGATAGCAAATTTAGGGCAAAGGAAAGATTTCAACCAAAAGGTAAACTCAGTAAGTTTTCTAGTAAGTATAAGTAAATGTATCAGAGAAGAATAATAGAATAATGAGTCATTAACCTAGGAACTCAACTAAGTGGCTGAAAATCTTGCAAATGAAAATAAAATAGATTTATATTAATTATTTTATCATTAAAAATTTATGCAGTGAATGGGTAAAAAATTGCACCTTATTGATTAATACTTTGAATCTATCTTTTCAAGAGACTTCAACAAAATATACCACAGATAGAAAATCTTACCAAAACTCTTCGATTGACCCTAGGGAAATGTGGTTAAAATATGTGATACATGAAAGTAAAATCATAGTTATTCCCTCAATCATACAATGTTTTTAAAAATAGTATTAGCTACCATTGAATTCCTTGCACCAATACTTTTTTTATTCCCTACATTAAATCCCAACAATAGGTTAGAAGAAAACTTACTTCTGAAAACACAGGGTCTTGACTGGAGTTCTTGTAATCTCTAAACATATGTACAGCTTCTAAATATGCTTTCACATACTGTAAGTGGCTTTCATCCCGACCTAGAACCAACACAATTGTTTTAGGATTAGCTAATACAAAAATCATAAAGAACTCAACAGAGTTAACTAGCATCATGTTTAAAACACTTAAAACTCTAAAATACAAAAGAAATTTAAAAGTTCAATATTTTTAGTTTTGTGTATGGCAGATAAAAGATGCATTGAATTTTTAAGAATTCATTTGAATATAACTCATTTATCATCAAATTAAATAAACTGTAGAACCCTTGGGGATCAACCTATTTTATCACAAGTGTTGTTCTATGTTGGAGACCTTCAGGAGACCCAAGGTTTTTAAGTTATTATTAAAACAATATTTCAAAAAGAACAACAAAATTTTCATAACTACACTTTGCCCTTACTTCAAAACATGTTAAGTAGAGGCCTTCAAATCAAGGATAATAATATATTATAGTAAAGAACAATATTTTAAACTAACATTTAACATGGATGATACATCTAACAGACTCAAAGGCTGATGAAACCACCTAGATTACTGACTCAACAAGTGTTTATAACACACCTGTTTGAACCAGGTACTGCACGCTTTTGTCGTCCACTGGAAAGAACCCAACAGTGGCTCCGTACTCTGGGCACATGTTAGAGATGGTTGCTCGATCAGCGATAGACAGCTCAGCCACTCCTGGACCAAAGAACTCCACAAACTTTCCCACAACCCCCATCTGACGCAGGTGCTGCAAAAAAGACGGAGGTATGGTACAAAATGTTGATGGATGGAATTAGACCAATTATCTTAGTTAGCATTACATACAAAATTAAGAATGCATGTGCAACTGTTACTCACAGTAAATCTTAGAAAAATATTTGGGTTTTTTTTTACTGTTTTTAACCTGCTTCTACTATGTAAGCTTCTATTGTAACTTGACTATAAATAAAGGAGTTGATAACCAAATCCACTCATTATTATAAAAACAGACAAGATGCATAAAAATGAAAGAAACTATCTGCAATTTGAATAACCCTTTTACATTAGATTGTTTGACTTCTTTTAAAAAATTTTCTATTTACTAAGAATGAATATTTAAAATGTTATTTGATCTCATTGTTATTTCTAGAGACATAAAAAGATTTAATTCAATGGTTTTGCTGAATTTAGCAACATTAAATATTGAATTACCTTGGTGATAGTCAACACCACATCAGTTGATGTTACCAAGGGGTTCAACTTTCCAACTAGCTTGTAACCAACTACTTGAGGCAGGACCATGCTGATTGCTTGTCCTAACATGACAGCTTCAGCTTCTATGCCTCCAACACCTACAACAGAGAAATATGTATCAAACTATCATTTGAAATAGCATGAGGATATTAGAATTAAATCAAAGCTCCTTTGACTCTTGATTGCTGTATGAGTCAAAATCATAAGCAACTAAGCGTTTTTTAAATCTGAAGAATAGAATAATAGTTAATTCAGATTCAACAGTGGAAAGTGACTCAATTTTACACTTACTGTAAGAGAGAGAGAGTATTGTGGGTAGAAAGTTACATTTCTACAAGGTTTGGTTCAATTCCCAAACTGCCAAGTTATTTTAGGTGTCAAATAACAGAAATATTGCCAATTTTTATTATTTTATTAATCCTAAAGTATATTTTAATAAACTGGTTTGCACTTTTTGGCAAACAAGGTTCTGTTATTAAGCACTAAAATCTGCCTGGCAATGTTTAATGGAACATATTACTGTAAACTTAATGAAATGGCTGGCAGGAGGGCAGAGAAGGCGACACTAATAGATCACGCAAGTTTCGGCATCTAATCTCTATTTATTACAAACACAGCAGTATTTATACATATGATTACGTCATGAGAAGTTAAAGTAAAAGTAGATGTTAAAATATTAAAATACTAAAGGTGACAGTTAACACTCGGCCATACTGACCTTTCAATTGACCTCAATTGACTAAATTATAACAATAATTACAATGATTAATTCTTTACTTTTAACATGGTAACATTACTTTGAGTACTTAAAAAACAACATTTCCAATGACTTATTTATCATTAACTTAAATATCTTTAAACTTAATTCTTTTAAGCACAATAAAGAACAATTGATTCATGAGTCCTTTTAGTCCAACACAATAACATATCATCCTCCTCATCGTCGTCGTTACCGTCTTCGTCATCGTCTCTCTCATCATGGTCGTCATCTCTCAGGGGCTTCAGCTGGCTTACGTGGGCCGTCGTGGTATGGTCCTTCATCTTAACTTTTCTGTATCGGATTTCCCTTCCCTTCTCTGAAAATCTACCGGAATCTGTAGTTTCCGAAAGTTGTTCTTCGGTGTCTGAAGAGACAGGAAGGTCCGATTTGGAAGGCAACTTCGATTTCTTGCTTTTCCGATTCGTCCCCGATTCCTTACTAGAAGAATCGCTAGATGCTTCGGGAGATTCGCTCTCTGATCCAGACTCCCCAGTTCCAGGTTTGGATTCAGGCTCGTCTTTCCTTACGGTTGATCCAGGGTCCTCTTTTCCAGATTTGGATTCAAGCTTGTCTTTCTTTACCTTTGATCCAGGGTCCTCTTCACCAGATTTGGATTCAGGATCCTCTTTAACAAACACATCATCAATTTTGATATCAACTACACTTTCTCCAACAATTTGCGTGACTGGATTACTTATATTACCAAAATAAAGATCTTTTCTAATTGGAGTATATCCCAAATTTAACTTTTTAGCAACGCTTTCTTTCAAATCAAAACTTGTACATCACATCCTAGATCAACAGAACTATTAATTAAAACTTCAGAAATACTATCAGTTGAAGAATTGGGATCACGCTTACCTTGCACTTCAATTTTAAGCTTTTCTAGCTCAAAAACACGCTGTCTTTCTTTATCTTCACGATCCAATTCCAACTTCTTTTGTTCAGCCTCAGCTTCTTCTCTTTTCAAGCGTTCAGCAATGATTCCTTCAAAAATTTCTTTCGCGAAATCTTCTTCAAAGCCTTCACTCTTCACAATCAAATTCTTGATTTTAAATATGATCATGTCCTCGTTGGCTTCCACGCCTATCTCTTTGCATAGATTCAGTAGATCGGCCCTTCTTCCTTTACCAAACCACGCCATTCTTGTATTCGATCAGCTTGCTTTTACTTGACCAACTTGCTTCTTCTTAATCGTAACGAAATTCAAATCCACGTTGAATTCACCTTTTTCTGAATCGGAGTTTCTTTATCATTCCAACTTCAAGATCTACTTTGAATTCTATACGTTGAATTCACCTTTTTCTTGACTGGTCGGCTTTCTTTGGATTCCACAATCACACGTCGATTCTATACGTTGAATTCACTTTTTCTTGACTGGTAGGCTTCATTTGGATTAAAATCCCACTTCTGAATGTAAACTTAAGGGAATGGCTGGCAGGAGGGACCGTAAAAAGACGCTAATAGATCACGCAAGTTTCGGCATCTAATCTCTATTTATTACAAACACAGCAGTATTTATACATATGATTACGTCATGAGAAGTTAAAGTAAAAGTAGATGTTAAAATATTAAAATACTAAAGGTGACAGTTAGTAATAGTTAATAGTGTTAAGGAATTTAATAAATTAATTTTTAAACCATACAGTTCAGTCAACATATTAGTTCATACTCAACAGTTAAAAAATAAATTGTAAATTAATAATTTAACTGGATTGACTGATTGAAAAATCCATTGGCAGTTCCCAATTCTACTTGTTACAAGCACTGTGCAGTACAGTTGTTTTGTAGGATTATTTTTAAGCATTGCAGAGCTTCATGCATAGTAAAGTTTTTGGAGTTTTTTCAAATTGTATAGCTAGAACATCTTTATTTTGAATAATAAATGGATATATATTTCAAAGTTTTCTCTTGGTCTGTTGAAATTTCTATTAAAACAATGATAAAAAATCATTGATAATTTGAAGTTCAACATCTTTAATTCATCGGGGTTTTTATAAAACATTTAATTCATAACATTGCTTTGGCACTTTATCATTAAAAATTGTCACATAAAATGAGAAATGTGAACATGATTCAAAACACTTTGTGCAGTGATTGGTATTGTATATGTGTTTGAGTAAATTCCACATTCAGAACACCAGTCTTATAATAGCTGAATAGAAAAGATAATAATACTTCACAATGTAGAAAGTAATATTTAGAATTATTCAGTGGATCTTGAATTAAAGTTAAAAGATGAACCTTCATTAATTCAAAATAGTAAATAATTTGAAGTTAAGTAGTGGTCCTTTCAGCTTTGAATCATCTAATTTGCACTGTACTTCTTTAAGACAACACTCACCCCATCCGACAATACCAAGCCCGTTGATCATGGTGGTGTGAGAGTCTGCCCCCACCAGGCTGTCAGGGTACAGGAGGCCAGAATTGTTGAAGACCACCCTGGCGAGGTACTCTAGGTTCACCTGGTGGCAGATGCCGGAACCTGGAGGCACAATGGTTGTGTTTTTGAAGGCCTTGGCACCCCACTGAAATAAATCCAGAGAAGTCAATAAAGGGCTATTAAAAAGCCTTAAAAAGAGAAACTCCTATTATACAGAATTTTAAGTGTAAAAGAAATTTCACTGATTACTAATGGCTAATGGAATCACCTAAATCACTTGGAAAAAGGGTAAGTTTAAACAGAGTTCCTAAGATGGGTAAGGTCATTTGTGTATCTTGTCATAAAACCATAAAAATTACACCAATGGAAAAAAGGTAAGACTTAAGTTTGTATTACTCTCAGATTTAAGTTTAAACAGTCAGTAATGTTCCTCAATTAAGGATATAATCCAGTCTGTTAAGGGATGAACTATATAATAGGACATGTATTTTTATATGAAAATAATTAAATACTTTTCCTTTGAAAATTATGCAAATAAAATTTCAACTCACTTTTAGGAATACAAAACGCTCCCTGTTCCTTTCAAATTCTAAGTCAAGATTCTTTTCTAAGGCATCAGCACTGCAAAGAAATATTAGGCATATAGAAATCACAAACCAGATTTATCATTTCAACAATAAGAGTATATCAACCATAATGTTTAATGTCATTCTATTCTAATATAAAAAAAAAACAAAAATATATTCCAAAACGAAAAACCGAAGTCAATGAGCATCTGAAGGGCTTGATGATAAAACCGAAGAACTTTATTATTAGCTGATTTAAATACTATAACTACTATAAATATTTCTCATTTAAAGTAGGATAAACCTAATTGCTGCATTTCTTCAGCAATAATTCTAAAAACTTTGAAAAAAAAAAATGTAAATAAACAAAAAAAGTTCAACTAATAAAGTTTTTGTCTAAATATAATAGAATGAATGCAAAATTGATATTCATATCTAATTACAATGCACCTGACACTCCAAATAACAGTTGTTCAAAAATTTTCAGTTCAAATCAATTTTTAAATTAACTATTTATTCAAAAATAATACACATATAAATGGAAACTATTGTTATTTGTAGAAACTTAAATTAAGCAAGAAAGCTATTGCTTGACATTGGAAATTAAAAAAAAGAGCATTAGTTAACTGTTAACAGCAAGCATGGAATAATTTCATGCATTTTATTCTCTATGTAATAACAGACCTTCATGCTAGATAAAAGTCTTAAGTTCAAGGTTAAGCTTAATTTAATCAAATGCAATCATCTAAGAGAAAATATTTGCAAAAGAGTAATCAGAATGAAATTGGAACAACTTCAAGAAGTTTTTATCATAAGTTTGAAGATAATTTTGTGCAATCTAAAGTAAACATGCCAGATAATCTTTTTGATAAACAATCTACTGCAACAAAATCAAGAGTTGCAGATTAACTGTAATTTCTACTAACAAAAGGATACATAATATTGGTATCACAAACTATAAGTCTGAATGACTGTAATCAAGAATAATTTATTGACAGAGTATATTAAAAAAAAATTTCACAAAGGAAAAGTAAAAACAAAGTACACAATACACAAAAAGAAAAGCACCAAAAAGGTAATGGTCAGCCAGTATTCAAGAATAGCTTAGAAGTTGCTATGCAGAGAAAATTTTCCTTAGGATGGAGCAGGAAACCTTAGCAAGCAAATTATAGAAGAGAGACAACTAACATGTGCAGGAAATTTGCAAAGATGTTCAAGATGAAAAAAGTATTTTTCAATTATCTCCTACCCTTCCAAACAGGCAAATATTAATGCATAACATTTTTCTGACTGAATTTGAGTTAATAATAGATCTATTACTCTGTTATCTGAGTAAATAAGGAGTAAACAGCTAATGATATTTTTATTTCAATAATCTGAGCCAGGATGTGAAATATAAGAATGCAGTTTAAGCAAAAGAAGGAGAAAAAAATTATGTGAAATCCAACCAACATAAGTTAGGTCATAAAAATTAACTTTGTTACAACAATGGTTTACCAAAGATAACTTTTCAGGTGATGGTTATTATTTTCAGTTAATGCTTTGGGCTCCCATACCACAGGTCAGGGGTTCAATTCCTCAGCCTTTCATCCCTTCATTGGGCTGATAAACTGAGTAGTATAAGGTATAAAATCAGACCTGGAAAAAGTTTTAACCTTCCCCTGAACCTAATAAAATTTACCCAAACCTAATGTATTGCTCCTATGGAGCTGACAGGGGCTTCTCCCGAACCAAGTTCGTAGGTTCGGGCACTTTTTCCAGGTCCGTATAAAATTGAGAACTAACTAACCACTTGGTCTTGCATTAGACTGACCACCTTGCTGGAACATATCACTTACACCCTAGGGCCCTTGGTCAGAAAAGGAATCATAGGACCTGTTGAGCCAATAAGTTTAGATAGTACTTTCAACTAATCAAAATAGAAAAGTTTTCTGATTTTGGGAACAAATCCCAATTTGAACCCTGCGAATATAGATCTCCTGAATTCCTCTGAGTTTGAATAAAAATCTTGTTTGCTTTCACAACTCAATCATTTATCATCATAAACCGTGGCGCGACAGCCCAGGATGGGCCAAGCCCTTCTGAACTAGACGTTTCCAGCCACCCTTGCTAGCAGCCAAACTCCTCCCATTTCTAGTTTTAAGG